>OX336396.1:77661125-78261125 GCA_946902985.2 Meconema thalassinum | reverse complement strand
TACAACATACCTCACCTACCTAGATTGTAACAATTTATACGGATATGCTATGGAAAAACCTCTTCCATATCAAAATTTTCGATGGCTGACTTCAGATGAAGTTTCAAATTTTAATTTAAAAGATGTGTTGAGCAATGACACGCGTGGCTACGTTCTAGAGGTCGACTTATTATATCCCTGTGAGATACACAATGATCATTCTGATCTACCATTTTGTGTTGAAAAATTACAACCTCCCAGTTCACGTTCCAACAATAAAAAGTTGCTGGCAACGTTAAATTCAAAAAATCGGTACGTCATACACATTGAAAATTTAATGCAATGTTTGAAACATGGTTTGAAACTGCAATCCATTCACCGCATTATTTGCTTTGACCAAAAACCATGGTTACAACCGTACATGCAATTGAATACTCATCATCGGCAACACGCCAAGACCACATTTGAATCAAATTTTTATAAATGAATGAACAATGCGTGCTACGGTAAATCAATGGAAAATATTCGAAAGCATAGAACTATTCATTTGGTAAACCACTGGGACGGTCGATATGGCGCACGAAAATATATAGCTATGTCTAATTTCCATTCTGTACGAGTTATTGAAACTGATTTAGTAACCATTGAATTGTCAAAGACAGAAATCATGTATAACAAACCAATTTACTTGGGAATGGTAATACTTGACTTTTCAAAATTTGTAATGTATCAATTTCATTATGAGTTTGCCAAACAAAAGTTTGGAGATGTAAAATTACTGTATATGGATACAGACAGTCTTATTTATCAAACCAATAAGATAGATGTTTACTCAGTGATGAGAGAACATCCAAATTACTTTGATACCTCAAACTATGAGGTTAACAATATGTTTGCCATAATTCCCATGAATAAAAAAAAGGTCTATTTAAGGATGAGTGCGCCGGTGATGTTATGACAGAATTTGTGGCTTTAGCGCCGAAAATGTACGCATTTTCAACACAAAAGAATAAAGGTCAATGCAAAGCGAAGGGTGTTCTTCGTAGCGTCACACAATTCCTCAATGTTGAGGAATATCGTTGTGTACTCTACGCAAACACCTCTCGCTTATACCAGCAAACACGCATTCTTTCAAAGAACCATAATATTTTTACAGTAAATCAAAATAAAACATCGCTCACAACATATGACGATAAACGTCTGTGGGATGGTGTAAATAGCTTGCCTTTTGGACATTTCCACACCTAGTAAAAAAGAACACACTTTCATTTTCAATTCTTTTTATTAAAATTGTATGTTTTTTACAAGAAGAAAA
The DNA here is from genome assembly GCA_946902985.2 of Meconema thalassinum. NCBI lineage: Eukaryota > Metazoa > Arthropoda > Insecta > Orthoptera > Tettigoniidae > Meconema > Meconema thalassinum. Next base: position 78,259,831 of record OX336396.1, on the reverse strand, counting down.
CTAAACCATATTTTGTGTATACTATGAACTGGTGGACTGACTCTCAAATAAATACTTAACAATATTTGATTCATGTTTATTACTTTGTCCTTTTCCTCACTAATCCACCACCAATCATTAGCTTTGACTTCATCGCTCCTGCTACAATCAAGGCTGCAATCGTCTCACCAATAGAAGCAGTAGATGACATCACACGCTGCATGGCCCTTCTTAGAAGAATGCGGTCTGCAACTCGACGTACTTCTATATTCTTGTTGTTGTAAGCAATGTCATGATCTCTACACGCTGCATCCAATATGTTGATTCCAGAATTCCCTTGTGCTAGACGTTGGCTTAGTTTAGTTCCAGGTCCACAAAATTGATAGCCAGGAATATGCAGTTCAATGGGAAGTAGATCAATGGCCTTGTTAACAAGACCATGGCCAGCAAAGGTCTGGCATATCTTTTTCAAGCGTTGTCTTACTTTTTGGTGCTGGCGATACTGCCGCTGCTGTCTCTTCTTCCTCTTCTTCATCGCACCCATGAAATGACGAAGCAAAGTCTTTACACGACGGTATATTTGTATGCCCGTGGTACAATTTGATGAGCTGACACGTTCCACACTGTTTAATGGAGGGCATTTTAGTAATAGACACTTGCTGGTGATGATTAAAGTCAGTGCATGGTTGTAGTTCGCGCAGACCAGGATCTCTGGTCCACTCACTAGGTACACTGTGCCAAATATTTTTCACCGCGTTTGAAGCAACATAAAAAAGGAACGCCTTGGGCAAAGCGTTCAATTCCTCGTCTGTGAAACTGTCTAGCTTCTTTTTGCAGGCGAAAAACTTGACAATAGCTCGCTCTGTGGGGTTGGCGTCCAAACCTTCAATTGCAGCCATAATTCTACACATCCGCACTGATCGCTGGTATGTCTCACACTGTAGCCGACGTTACAGCGCTTTACACTCAACATGCAAGTTTTGACATGCTTTGCGAGCTAGCCAATCAAAAAGCTTCCAAACATTTTGAAGTGTTTTATTTTGTAGAGGTTCATCGGGCACGGACAGGTTGTACAGTGCAGGACATCCCAGATCATGAAGATCAACAAGTTGACAAGTTGAATTAACATACTGACGCAACCATTCCTTTTTTCGCTTCCCTTTACAAAGACAAGGTCAGCGCCAAACAAGTGAGCTTTCAGAACAAATGATAGATGATGGTAAGGAATGTCACCTTCTTTCCAGACTAGTCCCAAATTGCGTTGCAACCACTCTGTTTGTCTTCTGTCCTCGTCTGACTGCAAATGCAATGGAAACGGTGGTTCAAAGATAAAACTGGTTACTCTTGGTGCCCACATGGTTGTGCAGTCAATAATTCCAACTTCTTTAAATACAAACTTGTTTCCGTTCACCTTGAAACCCTGCACGTCGACAATCAATGTTTTCGGCATGGCGACGGATATCACACCTTCCACTACCGCTGCTTCTTAACAACTAACTGATTGGATAGGAGCGAGAAAATAATATACACACAAAAATCAATTACACAATTTTATTCATAAAGTTATCAGTACATCGCTTACAATTTTTTATCATAGGATTTGGACCATCCCAATCACAATGAGAATCTTCTCGATGCATAAAGTGTCTACGACAAGGACGGCAGGCTGCAACATCCGCCGACATACGGAGGTGTAATGGTAGCTTATCCCAATTAAGATCAATGTCGTGTGCACCGTACGCGGTCAGAAATCCAGCTGGTAAATAGGCAATCAGATGCTGCGGCATTTCACGAAGAAATTGCGCTTTATGGTAGGCGCGTATTGCTAAACTCACCAGGGTGCGATAAATCTCAAATGCTGCATCAGCGTCTCGACTTGTTGAGCAACGATCGCATTTGCAGTCCATGCAATCTACCCGCTATCCAACATGACAAGATGAAGCTTTGGCAACACCATCGTCCACATTATTTGTTTGATTGGTGATGGGCTTGTTGTTGTACCCCCTGTCATGAATACCAAACGTAGACATGAATACATCCGGTAAATAGTGAACCAGATGCGGCGGCATTCTAAGCACAGTATGATTCTTGTGATAGGCAGTTATAGCTTCACTCACTAGGGCGCGATAAATGGTAAACCTTGAATCTTCATCTGAACTTGGTGAATCACTTTCACATTTGCAGACCCGCCTCGCAGAGGGGGTTGTGACTTCATCGTAGCTTTCCATGACTGTGAAGGGCAATGGAGGAAGACATGCTATTTATACTCTGGTCACCATGTTGGACAGCGGTTGATAGAACACTTGCGCCTCGTGAACAATAAGACAATAGGCTGTTGTTTTTTCTGGAATAACTGTAGATGTTTCAAATTCTAGTCTGATATCAATAGTTGTTTCCTTCATCGACTCCTCCAAATACGAACAGTCCATCACCACCAGAGGCGCCTTGGACTTGAAGTCTTGTGGTAATAATAGCGGACATGCCTCTTTCTGATAATAGGATGACTGAAAGTTTACAAACATGTCATAAAGCTTACCATATTTGTTCTTGTTAAAGTTTAAATCCATTCCCTCATAGGGAAAGGTAACACCGTTCAAAAAGAGTCGTATATTTCGTAATTGGATGTGGTCAAATTTTGATGCATCTTTATTCTGTTGATATTTGCGATCTGTTTGAAATCCAACCAGGACATAGAGGGGACGCTCTGTATACCGTGAGGTTTTTATAGACCAAGTATGTGTATCGGAGAGTGGTAATACCGGGTATTCATGCAGCTCCCAGCTTCTAAATTGAATGGGTAAAGCTGTATCCTTCTCCACAATCTTGAGCAGACTCAATTTTTTCTGATCTGATAGAGTAACGTGCGGTACTTTCCATAGAATTCGTTGCAGTAGAATTTTTGTATCTATTGGCGCTGTATCAGCTCCCTTTAGCGCATTATAATCACTCCTGTCTCGTACAAGAATCAGATCCTGTCTTGCGTTCACAACAATGCGCTTATGATCCTCTGCAAAGCCTAGTATTAATTTTAGAGGTAAATGTCCAGTAAATGTACCATCATCGTTAATCATCCAGTCGTTGGTTGAGTTGGGACACCAACCAGCCATACAAAAAGCTTTACTCTCTTCGCTTCCATACGAGGGATAAAGTTTCATGACACTTGTTATGCCAACATTTCGAGTAGTATCCACTTCAATACCGTTGATCACGTAGCGAACCTCAGAAAACAAAAAGGTCAAAGCATTGTTGGCCAACTTTGACGTTGTTGGAATGGTACCATCCAATTTGGTGAGTTGCCCTTCAATCTGGATGTAACTTTCATGTGGAAGCGTGTAGATATCTTGTTGGTTAATAGTAATGCGAATCTCATCATTATTATTTAGTCCCTGAGTATACGGTTGGTAGGAATGGTGTTCAATTCTTACAATACCCTCCTGTACTTCGACAGAGTTTGTCACGTCCAGAATCGAATTCATGACGTAAGGTGTAACCAAGTTGTTGTAGGATCTGCTTGTTGACACGTGTTAACCTGTACACGTGTTGAGCACAACTAACACCTGTTCTTGACAGCGTTGCCGCTTTATACACTTGTTTCATGCTGGCTTCAGATACAGTTTGTAGGTCACAGGTGTATGAGGGTCTAACCGAATGAGACGTTGGTTTCTATTCACCAGTCTTAAGGTAATATTCCTGATGTTGGTCACACTCACAGGATGATAGAGCACCACCGACGGGTTTTCGCGGATGATGTAACCACCAGGTGAAGTAACAATAAAATCATAAAGCGAATGCGAGGGATCTTGATTGGTGTAGACGTCTGTAATAATATTACACGTGACAGATACGTGATGATCTTCAATTATTTTCACCGGTTGGTCAGACTTGTGTATCACGTTCGGTACTAACACTTGTGGTGAATAGCCTAACAATGGCCCAATCGAATCTGGTTGAGATTTAAAATCAATCCTAAAAGAAGAAAGAATACTGCAGCGATGTGTCACGTTGTTGGCTATGAGTTCAAACTTGCGTGTCCCGTCAAGAAATGCTTTTAGACTAAATTCCTTGGTGAGAGTTGTGTAGATGTGATCGTGAATATCATCTACGGTGTAGCTGCCAGACGGTAGAGTTAACACATAGTCATCGTAGTAGAACTTATCATTGACGTCTTCAATTATGTTGCAGATTCTATTATAGCCTTCAAACGAAACAAGTCCCAGCACGTAGGGTCGTCGTCCCAATTCAATAGGAGGATAAAAGTCAACAGTTACTTCCGCACCTTGTCCGTGCACTGTAAACGTTCTACTTTCTGTTGTCATAATGACCACGTCACCCGCCGTGCTCGGTCTTATATAGAAAAGTCAAACATAGACGACCGCACTGTTGCGTGTTAAAATTTTGCACTCGTTTCACATTATAGTGTATTGTTGCACTGCTTCCATAATAGCGAACAAGCTCTGTCGGAGGAGGAAGGTTACCAAAACTGTCAAAGTACCACACGGTTCGCCCATGCTTTATGTAGGCCACATAATGCGTTCCCGGTCCATGACTGTCATCCAAATTAACAACTGCACTTTCATGGCTCCGTGGTCGAGACGGTAGTTGGTTGCGCATAAACACACCTCGAAAGTGGGAGATCTTTAGCTGTTTTGCATACCTTATAACTTCCTCATGCGTCATGGCTCGTCGTGGCAGTGCATCGATTAACCGTTTTTTGGCGACATGTAAATGCCGAGTCCTTTCTTGTAGGGTGCTAGCTTCATGTTCACACCTTTACCGCGCAGTGCTATGGCCTCCATAGTTTTATTATGCCTTTCACTTTCCTTCAACTGTTGCTTCGCCTCCTCAACAGCTTTCACCGTTCGTGCTACCGCACTTTCTCCTCCAAGAAGTGAACCCAGGGCTGCTAGTCCAGCAAACAGTGCAGGTAAAAATCCACCACGTTTCGGCACAGGAATAACTCGGGCACGTTTTCTAAAACGTAGTTTACTTTTGGGATTCGCATGCAATCGTGCTGCTCGGAGTGCTTTCTTAATAGCCAACTCACTATTTGTTTCTCCGCGCGAAGCTAGACGTGCCGCATGAAGAATAGCTTTAAAGCCTCCCTTTCTTGACAACTTCTTCCTCTTCTTCACCACATATCTCTGTTTCACCATCGCGACCAAAGAACAAGACAACCTCACACCGCAAAGTATTGAACACAACTAACACTCCTCAGGAAGGGAACCTATAATTATTTATTCAATGGTGGCTGTATATTCAAGTTCTATATATAGAGGAAAATCGTTCATCGTTTTCCCCGCCTCTTTTTCTTCAGACGAGAGTTTCAAATGAAAGAATAATTTGTCTCCGGCTTTCACCGGTTGATCAATAAGTGGTTGAACACTACCGTTTAATCGTACCTCTAAATGTTTCAAATCTGGTGCATACTCAATTACACGAATGGCACCATCATACATTAAACGGTAATTGTCATACCCCGAACGTAGTATGTAGGCGAGGTTATTGGGATCTTTTACCGGTTGTTGGTTTACAATGTGAAGCAGAAATATAGAGGGTATTGATTTAATAAAAAGCGATAACCGTTGTTCCAAAAATCGTTTGGTCGTCACGTCGTGAGGTTGTACAGGATCAGCAACTTCGGCTATTCGTCTTCGCTTCATCTGTAGAGCGTTCTCCTTAATTTCCCACACCTTTTCCATTTCAGAGTTTAAAAACCGTTTTGTACAAACATCTTGATCATCTTCAGGATCGGCCACATGCACAAGGCGTGCATTATTTGCTGTATAGCCCTTTGCAGTTAGGGTGGGCACAATACTGAGCACCTGTTTCACCTTGTTATCTACATAGTCCTTTCTAGCAGCGTCCGTGTTGTTTGTTGGAAGAGCCAGCTGAGTGATTCGACGTTGGTGTACGTCATAGTCCTTTGCTTCTGTTAACACCACAGCATTGGTTAACACATAGGCTTTGGTGCACACATCTTGATCGTTCACAGGATCTGCAACGCCCGTAATACGTTTATTCTGAGCCTCATAATCTCCTTTGATACGTCTTAAGCGGAAATAATCTACATACTTTTTTGAACATGCGTCTGAGGGTAATACGGGTTCTGTTATATTGGTCAATCGCTTTCCATTAAAGTTGTAATTGCCATCTGTTGTGCGTGGCAATACATTAGCATCAACATATCGTTTAGTTGCCGGATCTGTATCATGTTTTGGATCGTTTGTCAAAGCAAATCGTTCATTTGTTTTAAGAGTTCTTCCAAAGGCGTCCATGGTTACACTGGAACTGAAACACCCGCTTGCCTCATGTATATAGAGACCAGCTCTTCCCCTTTCACATTTACTTGATATGCAGATTATTAAGCAACAACATTCACTTCCGGTGGGAGACTTGGTTTCAAACCTCTTCTCAACATCGTCCGAACAACGTCATGGATCACTCTTCCCATCCTCCATTCGCTGTCTCATCGCCGGCCCGTCAGGATGTGGAAAAACCAATCTTCTGCTTACCCTCATCACCTCCTTAAACGGAGTGCGCTTTCAAAATATCTATATCTTTGCCAAATCGCTGTATCAACCGCTGTATGTGTTCTTGGAACAGGTCATGTCAGGTCTGCGCAACATGGGCTACTTCACATTCGCAGCACACGAAGATGTCATTTCTCCAGACAATGTTCGCCCCCATTCGCTTATGATTTTTGACGATGTGGCCACAGAACGACAGGGTATTATTCAGGCTTACTTTAGCATGGGACGTCATAAATATATTGATTGTTTTTATCTCGCTCAAACCTATTCGCGAATACCAAAACAGTTAATTCGTGACAATGCCAACGTGATTGTTCTCTTCCGACAGGATGAGCGCAACATGCATCACGTCTACGATGATCACGTGAATCCAGACATGACCTTTCAAGCCTTTACACAGTTGTGTGCCATGTGTTGGAACGCTCATCACCACAGTTGTCTTGTTATTGATAAGCAGAGCAACATCAACAATGGACGCTACCGCATGGGATTTGATCATTTCATTCGTATTTAAGTAGCTGCATTGCTTTTCTGAACATCATTTGTTCAGATGTCATGGCGACAACAGGGAGTAAATTAAAAAAGCACATAATCCGTGCACGAAATAGCATTCGACAAAAGTTTCGCTATCTAAAACGTGCACATGCCGACAGTGAACTGTTTGTCGAAAAACATTTGAAGTCACCTCTGGAAGCTGTGTTGAAAGGAACATCAAAGCCTATTACACGCTCAAAAGAAACACAAACAATTGAAGAGGAGGAAGAAAATGATGAAGAACCTGACGATGTTTTTTCTCCATTGCTTCCGTCTTCTAGCTCCAAAGAATCACCGCTGCCCCAGTTTTTGAAAACATCAATAATTGCTGAAACACCCACTAGACCCAAAGAAAAGCAGCCTACTCTTAAAGAAATATTAAATACGCCCGAACAATATGTGCGGTTAAAATCCATTTTACTACAAAATTATGGTGCGTTGGTTACTCCCTTCCTTGAAGATCTTTTTACTAAGAAAACTGATACTACCTATGGTGTTCGCTATGAAAACCATAGATTTCGAATTGGCGATTCACCAATCAAGATAAGTGACAATGTTTTGATTGTTAAAACAGTTCGTTACAAATTGACGCCAGGTCTTTTAGAACTTTTATTTTCACGTACACCTTCTACCGAGGACTATGATAAAGAAGATCTTGAAAAGTATAAAAACATCTTGATGGCTACAAATGGTTTTAGACGTAATTATAAACATTCTGAAGCAGTAAATGCTAATAAGAGCTTCAAATATAAAACCATCATATCAAAATTGTTTCCCACCTATGCAAGTGTTCGCCGTGCAAATTCAGCGTCCGGTATCACATTTAATACTTTGAAACCTTTCATCGATTTCGCCTATTGGAACAATCCAAATAAGTTGGTTAAACGTCTGCAACTGTTGCGTGCATCAGAACAGGCTGGTCATACCGGACACGAGGCGGAAGTTTTAGAAATAGAAGAGGAGCTTCGTCATGCTGGCATTATTGTCTAATGAGTCAACGTGTTCATACACCCTCGCCTGTTAAGGCTGCCATTGCTCGCGAGTTGCATAGACCAGCTCGTCGTCTCTACCATCGTCGTCATGTCATCACACGGGGCGTTGACGATCTTTGGCAAGCTGATCTGGTTGAAACGATTCCCTATGCCAAAGCTAACAACGGGGTCAACTATCTGCTCACCGTCATCGACGTTTATTCCAAAATGGCCTTTGTTGAACCTGTTCGGAATAAATCTGCACAACTAGTCACCGCTGCATTCAAGACCATCATTCAGCGGTCAAGACGACAACCTCATTTGCTTCAAACAGATCAAGGCAAAGAATTTTTCAACAAGACTTTTTCCGCTTATCTCAAATCACTTGACATCCATCACTATTCCACTTTTAGCAATCTAAAGGCAAGTGTTGCAGAACGTTTCAACCGCACACTCAAGACGCGCATGTGGGAACAATTTACAGCAAGAGGATCCTATCGCTGGCTTGAACTTGTACGCGACCTGGTGACACGTTACAACAACACTAAACATAGAACTATCAGAATGAAACCACGCCTTGTAACCAAGAACATTGCGCAATTGGATCGCATTCATCACAAAATCAAAACGGGAGATCCGCGACGTCATCGATTACGTATTGGTGATTATGTGCACATCAGTAAACATAAAACAATCTTCGCCAAAGGATACACACCAAACTGGAGCACAGAAATATTTCGTATTCGCAAGGTAAAACTTTCTAATCCAGTTGTTTATTTACTTGATGACCTCAACAAGCAGCCAATCCAAGGAGGATTCTACATGGAGGAACTGCAAAGGACGCAATATCCCAAGCATTATCTTGTTGAAAAAATTGTACAAAAACGTGGCAATAAACTTTTTGTTAAGTGGCTAGGTTTTAATGCCACATATAATTCATGGATTAATAAATCAGATCTGGTGTACGCCTTCTTGTTTTTATTTCATGTCGAGCTGGCCGACCCAACATGCTATGCGTTTTGTATCCTCACCCACCCTACCATTTACAGGAAATACTACTCCAGATTCATTGACGTTTGTTTACCATTGAGCACATTCAACAACCAGTTCATTCCCCCTCTCTCTCTCTCAATCCCATTCACTACTCCAGATACCATTGATGTTTGTTTACCATTGAGCGCTTTCAACCCCATTTTGTTTGTCTCTCAGACCCATTCACACCTAACCAACCTACCACGTCAGGTTTCAACAACCACCATCCATCTCCATTCATGTTTTCCCATTAAGAACACTTCCAACCATGACCTACCCCACATCACATAATCTGCTATGACGTCACACACACACACACACTAGTTGACCGTTCAAATCTGACGATTCATTCACCGACAAAGATTCGGAAACCTTCGGCAACACTCGGATCTCATCAAGTACAAAGCAAAGCTATATAGCACGAGACCATAACAGAGAAGGCGCTCAGTCCAACAGAGAGACTGGGTCGAGGAGGGTCTCGTGCAGATCCTCTTCCATCCTTCCCCCCTCGTCCCCCACCCTTCCCTCCCCCTCCCCCCCTCCCCCACCCCTCCCCTCCACCCACACCCCCTCAAACCGGTTCCTGGACCCTCCAAGGTTTGTTTACCTTCCGGGGTCCAGGCGACCTTGGGGTCAATGACCTACCTCAAGGTCATTGATCATGACCTACCTCAAGGTCATTGACCTTGCCACGCCCCCCTCATTTGCATAAATAACGGTATTTGAAGCAGAACCCTCCCTGCTCCTCTACTCAAGTCGACGATGATGACCTGCCTCGAACGACAAAATTTAAGTATCTTGGCTCTACGACAACAGCTGCACGTCGTCTCACCGAGGAGGTCAAGGTAAGAATTAATGCTGCGTGGATAAAGTGGCGAACAACGACAAGTGTCATGTGAGATCGCCAGATGAAAGACCACCTAAAATCGAAGATTTACCGCACTGTCATTCGACCCGTGGCGCTTTATGGTACGCAATGTTGGCCGATCACCAAGGAAGCGGAACGTCGGCTGTGTCATGGAGACCAAGAAGCTTAGATGGACAGCTGGCATTACTAGGTTGGATCACATCCCCAATGAAAGAATATGGGAACGATTTGGTGTCGCAGCAATCAACAACAAAATGCGTGAGGGTCGTCTGCGATGGTTTGGGCATGTGCTACGGTCAGGAGCGGACACCATTGCAAAACAGGGCTATACTCTAGAGGTCGCCGGGAAAACACCGAGACAACGTTGGGCCGATACACTGAAAAAGGATCTGAAAAGCGTCAACCTACATCCGGACATGGCCCATGACCGAGTAAAGTGGAGACAGCGGATTCACATAGCGAACCCTGCAACGAGGCGTGACAAACGCTAAAGCAAAAGAAGAAGATGATGTCCATATGCAATACTATGTTGTGATGGTCAACAGGGTGTTATTAACATTGGAGTTAAAGCCCGCATTTGTTACAGATCTGTTTTAACTACACACATCGAAATAAGTTTTGCATGTTGCCATGGGGCACAGTGGGGACGGACTTATTTATTAAGCAGAGTCCATGTCTGCTCTACACAATTGAGATCAGGAGCACAGGCAGGCCATTTCATTCTCCAGAACAAAGGCATTGATTGACAATGCCAGCACCGTGGGAGCGTTATCGTCCACGAAAGTGAAATTTAGAACGAAATTGTCAGCACAGCCTTTCACTACAGGTTCTTTTTGTCGTGTGGCCTCCTGAGAGACCGAGTGCAGGTCTCACTAGTCGACGCCCGTGGACGATCTGCATGCCGGGATGAGAGATGGAATGGATGAAGATGAATAAAACTGGGCAAGGGTGTGGAAGGAAGCGGCCGTGGCCTATCAGAAGATACCGTCCCAGCATTTGCCTGGTGTTGAAAATGGGAAACCACGGAAAACCATTTCAAGGACGGCCGACGGTGGGGCTCGATCCCACGCGTCTACCGAGTCAGCAGAGAGCTTGACCCCATGACCTTACGCTGCGCTTTAGCTGTCTGTTTCACTACAGGTGCCAGGATAGTGATGATGATAGCAAACACTCGTCTCGAGTAGGTTGGCCTTCCAATGCCGAATGACTCTTCATCGATGAGTCGAGAGGTGACTATAAAGCCCAATGCGGGAGACGCACAGTTTCCGCAGTGATGACAGGTAGTATCAGGTCCAGGTGAGACATCCGCAGTCATTCCCCGTCTACTAAGGAACACACTGTTCTTTCTGCGCTGCCTCCGATCTTCTACCATACGTCAGCGCTTTTCTTCAAAAAGTATCGCACCACGATGAACATTTGATCTCCAGGATGAGCGATCAAGGGCTAAAGTCTCCCAGTTGTTGATATCAGTGTGGCGCATTTGCATATTAGCCTTTAGTACGTCTTTGAATCGCTTCCTCTGACCTCCCACACAGCGCTTGCCCTCAGTTAGTTCAGAGCAAAACACCTGCTTGGGAATGCGATTATTGGACATGCGGATTACGTGTCCTGTCAATCGCAGCTGACGTTTTAAAAGCATGGCTTCAACACTGGTAGTCTGTGCTCCTTCAAGAATGCTGGTATTTGCGCGTTTGTCTTGCCATGTCACCCGAAAAATTCTCCTCAAACATCGCTGGTGATATTGCTCCAGCTTTTTAAAATTACGTCTGTAACATGTCCAGGATTCAGATCCGTAAAGTAACGTACGCCTGTCAAACAGCCTGGGATGTACACAAGAGGGGTTCGGCGACCATACATGATGCCACCCCAAAACATTGCACCACCTCCTCCCTGTTGGTATCGGTCTCGGATGTATTGGTCGAGCATACGTTCACTGGATCGTCTCCACACTCGCACAGATCTATCCTCATTGACACAGGCGAGTGTACACAGCCGATATACACGCACATAAGAACGACTAATGGGTGTGAGATCACTACAACTCTTGGCCAGCAATATGCAAAACTTTATTTTTGATGTGTGTATTTGTATAAGATATTTCACAGAATCAAGTAAAATATTAACAGCAAAGCTTCACTCGTAATTACTTTAGTTTCTTATAACAACATCGCTGAAGAAGGCCATAATATGGCCGAAACTGGAACATTTTATTAGTTAACTAGCAACCCGACCAGACTTCGCCCGGGGTCAGTTATGAATGCATTACGTGATAAGCGCTTTTTTTTTTCGATGTCAATGAACTACGACCTATATCCGTTTTACGTCTCTGCATGATGGGTTAAAAATCACTGACTGGACTGTTAATTACGCTACATTATCATGGAGATGCGTGTGCAATGAATTCTTGTCCGACGTAATTTAAGAATGCCGAGGTGCATGAAATACAAATCCCTTTCCGTCCAATCTTAACTCGACTGTATTTTGCGGAACGAAAAGTTCACAGGTGAGGTTGGTTGGTTGGTTCGTAAGTTTAGGGGCTGCGACAACGCGGTCATGTAGCGCCGTATACTTTGGGTGTGTGTAGAATCTGTCTGATAACCGGTGTTAATTGTGATGACTGTATTAGTGTGTGTTATCTGTTTTTAGCCTACTTTCGATTTTTGCAAAAAATTAAAGTAGACTTATGAGATCAACAAAGGGCGAAAAATTGTGTGCCTGTCTGTGTGTGTATGTATGTGTATGTGTGTGTGTGAGTCTGTGTGTGAGTGTGTGTACTCTGAATGTCTGTCCCCCCTATCAATTCGAACACGGTGAAACCGAATTGAACGAAATTTGGTACAGAGGTAGCACTAGCAAAGGGCACCTCATTGTCATACTTTATATTGCCGCCATCTTTACCAAAACAGAATGGCGGCCACTCAAACGTTCAAAACGTAAAATCAAATTACGGCTAAACTAATCATCCGATCTCTACCAAATTTTGTGACAACATACCTGTATATAGGACGCGTCTTTCATATGAAATTGAAGGTCATCGGCCGTGCCATTTCAGGATTGCGGCCTTGTGAATTATGCAACCATTTTAATCAATAGCTTAAGACCCACCAATTCCGATTATCGAGCCTAGGGTGGTTTAAGCTATCCTGAAGGTCGTGATCCGTTATTTATTATAATTTAATATTATAATATTATACTGTATGAGTGGCTTAAAAGAGCTGAGCCGTCTCTGCCACACGACAAGATGGCAGCTGTCCTCATGTGCCTGTCTTATATTTCAGTAGTTTTAGTATGTTGTATGTGATATACCCTACTGATACAATAATATAAACTTTGTATGAAATGATCTGTAATGAAGATGTACTGCAGTGAAGAAATCGTTTATTTCAAGTCATTACTTGCCAACAGGTTGTATCTAATATGTCAGTTAAGATCACAATGATGTTAAAGATATGGTTAGCTCTGGGCTAGCGTGTTAGTCTGTCACGCAGTTGACTGGGGATCGAATACTGCTACAGTTAACTTATTTTTTCTTGAATTCTTTTACAAATGATGTGCTCGAGCTCTTTCCACAGATACTGAAAAAGATGTCATTTAGCTCGATGGAGAGGCTAATGTATACACTCGTTTATTAATAAAATCACAGCCCCAGCATGGCACATAAACAGAAGACATTAGGAAAAGGAGAATAGAAGAACTAGATACACGTTGTCATTAACCACAGCCTTCTTAATGCCTCTGCACGGTGCTGTCCTCTTGTGGGTTATGTGTGTAATATTGTTCCAAACATACCGACCTGGCCTCCTGAAGTATGCAATTTTGTAATACTGGTAGTTCAACTATTAGTCACGATCGCGCTCCGATTACCTTTAAACACCGCCAGCTGGATCGCCTCCCTCTTGGCTACTTTAAACTGCCTACTCATTCAACACCCATAGGCCACTGCCATCGTAGTACATTACGATGGCAGTGCATAGGCGTACAAGATAAAGATTAATTCACTGATAGGTCGCAGCATCAACCTACTGTGATCGGCGCGGATTTTTAAAGGGGAAGATACCCAAAACGAAAGATTCTTAACTTTGCAGGCTGGCTTAATATAGAGATTAACGGACGTGAATGCATTACAATAAGTTAGTAGTTTTGTTATTCAATCATTATAAAGTATATAATATTGATTTTGACACTTTCTGGCTAATTATCAATATAAAAGAAAACAAACTATACATGGTGGTAGGGGTGATTGTGTTAGGGATGAGGACAAAGAGTCATAAATATACCCATACATTTAGGAGAAAGTAGGCTATATGTTCTTTGCTGAACATCTTGTTTAATTTAAGTACTGCAACTTAGAATTTTTCAAATAGTTCCTACTTTTGCCGCCAAGCGCCACCGTCAACGACTACTAGGCCAAGTTCAGAACTTTAGCTACTAGACGCCACCGCAGTCGGCTCTTGGCAACGAACTTAGAAACCTAAGAGCGTTGTTTACATTCCTAACCTATCCAATTTAGCTTCATACAGGTGCAATTAGTGGAAGGTTCTTTAACATGCCATAAATCTATGACATGAGACCGCCGGCTTTACTTCCCCTCAGAAGGAAATGAAGAAAAGCCAAGTTGAACTTCCAGGTAAACTCCAAACAGAACCAATCATCTCTGAAGTCTTAACTCAACACGAATCGACAGTTTACTGCTGGCTGTATCTGGGGCAATAGGCTTGCCCGCTAGCTAGGCTGTAACTGGGCTGAAAGGCTCGCCCCTAGCTAGATCGTAAACTGTCACCTCAGTAATTGAATGGAGATTGTTGGAAGAAATGACAACTTAAAAACACTTATAGTGGGCGATGTATTGAAGATAGAGATATGCTCTCGTGAACTCTTTGTAGAAATGTTCATGCTGAACAATTCTTACACGCATAGTATATTGATATTTTTAACGGATTTCCCAGCTTATGCTTAAAAAGCACACGGACGCCAGGTTTCTTTTTCAACTTTTTAACTGAAATCGTTACTGCTTGGCTTCCTTTGATTATAAATAAATTATTTTCAACAGAAACCTTCCTGGAGATATCCTTTACGGAATGGTGAAAACCGCATCAAAATCCATCCAGTGGTTCTCGAGATTACCCGTGACAGCCAAGAATCGGAGACTTAGTTTGATACTATGTAGAGATTAGTTATTGTCTAAGGAGAAATAAATTCACTAAATACCAATTGGTATTAATTGAGATTAAATCGTCAATAAGGAAAGCTGTAAGTTATGATTAAGTTTTATCACTTTGTATCATTATTACGTACCACATCCTGTATAATAAGGCCACGGTGCACACGGCCATGTTGTTACTAGACCCTAAACTAAAACAATTATCACGCAATGATCAATAACTTCCAAATTTCCTGCCCATTTCCGTAACTTGATCACACTATCGACATTCCTTGAAAGGTTTCATAAGACAGAGTTTCCTTAATTCACGATAACTCGCGGAGTGATGTAACCATGGCATTGTTTAGTGCGTGTGACAACTTCTCTGTTGTCTGCAGTTCACACAGGTGACCTATTTGATCCTTGTGTGCTAGGAGGCTTTTCTTTTTAGTGTCCCTAGTCTCCAACAAGAGTCAGTCACAGCTTATTATCGCTAGAACCTCCCAACGAATGGAGAGCTACCACCTCATGGTGTGTGTTTGAGTCTTTAGTCTTTTGACAGGTTTGATGCAGCCCTCCATTGCCCGCTTCCCTGTCCTGAGCTAATCGTTTCATCTCTAGATAGCTACCACACCTTACATCCGAGACAATCTGTTTAACATAATCTAACCTTGGTCTACCCCTACAGTTCTTGTCCTGGACACTTCCTTCCGCAACTAAGTTTGCTATTCCTGGGTGTCTTAGCAAGTTCCCTACCAATCTATCTCTCCTAATAATTAGCAGTCATCAGAAACATCTCTCCTCTCCCACTCGTCTTAATACCTCTTCATTTGTTACTTTATCTACCCATCTTCATCATTCACCTGTAACACCACAATTCAAATGCTTCTATTCTCCTCTTTTCTGCTGCACCAATAGTCCAAGTTTCACTTCCATAGAGCGCCACACTCCAGGCAAACGCTTTCAAAAATTACTTCCTAATACCCTACATATACCTTCGATTTCAACAGATTCCTTTTCTTTAAAAATGCTTTCCTTCCCTGAGCCAACCTAGCCTACTTGTTGTATCCTCTTTTCTTCGTCCATCACTGGTTATTTTACATCCTAAGTAACAGAAGTCTAATATTTCCTTTAGTTTTTCATCTGCCAATTAGACCTCAATAGGAGTTTCTGATTTAGGCTATTTCAGCTGCATTCCATTATTATTATTATTATTATATCATTGTTGCCCTTATGGACAGTGTTTGAACTTAAATATCACATGATGACACAATTTTCACTTCTCTCCCTTCTACCTCTTCTCTTCCCAAAATCTCTTCATCCTTTGACTGTGCTCCTGTTTCCGTTGTTCTGTTCATTCCATTATTATTGTTTTATATTTATTGATTTTCATCATGAATTCTTTCCTCAAGACGGAGTCCAAACCATGTAAAAACTCATTCAAATTCTCTGGTGAATAGGCTAAGGTGACGATGTCATCACCAAATCACAGAGTTGAAATTATTTATCCTTGAATCTTTACTCCTACGTTAATTCTTTTTTTCTAATTTCCTTCATCACTTGTTCAGTGTATAGTGGCTAGCATTCTTCCATTACCGGCTCTGCCAAGATACTATAACTCTGGTCTGAGGACTGGAACGGGGTACACTCAGCCTTTCAATCTAGGCAAATGCCGGGATGGTTCCTAACTTAAAGCTACGGCTGCCTCCTTCCCAATCCTCATCTGGATTACAAACACACACACTAATACTGGTATCAGACAAAAATGTTCACACTTACCCTAGTACACGGGGTTAAATTACCACGATAGCATAGCCCCTAAAATAAGCCAAAAAAAAAAATAGTTGTAGGGGAGAATGGAGTGTCGAGAATAATTTTTTGAAACTCAATTTCTTCCTTCGCCGCATGTTTCCGTTCACGATAATTTTACAGTCTTCAGCGTTCAATGTCATACGAAATATATAAATTCGTACCGAAACAAACAACACGGTACAGTAAGTAATACACGTAACTAGGAACTTGTGTTCTTATAACAAATTATAGATGACGCAACTGACCTAGTATACTTACATTAGATGAACAAACAACACGTTACGAAGACACGTAACTAAGAGCTTGTGTTCTTATAGCAACGAACTACCCTACCAGGGAATTGTTACTGCTAGACGTGGAGCGGGCCTGTAGTGTATACATTACGTCATCTTGCCTCGTTATGGCTGCAGCGAGCGGTTGCGAGGCAACAGGGGGAACGCATGTACAGTTATGCAATGAGAACACACCGCACTGCGCACGACCCAGAACGAATCATGCACACAAACGGCATGCGATGAGGTTTCGCTGGCGACGACTGCACGTCTATCGCAGGCGTGTAGCTGAACGGAGCGCATCAGTTCCGATTTCCGCCACCGGTAACAAATCGCTGGTAGGGTAGTATAGGTAACGCTACTGACCTAATATACAGTACATAGATGAACAAGCATCACGTAACTAAGAGCTTGCGCTCTTATTGCAACGTATAGATGACGATACTGACCAAGTATGCATAGATGAACGAAACACGTAACTAAGAGTTTGTGTTCTTGTAGCACCGTATAGGTGATCTACTGACCTAGTTGCCATAGATGAACAAACAACACGTAACTACTGTCGACCAAAGTATTATGTGCACTCGAATTTGAAGGTTGTTTGTGAAGTAACCAATAGACCTACATAAAATCCAATAACATCATCATTTTTGTCGTTCTATTTTGCGTTAGGCCATGTAGGTTTGGAATTTTTAATTTATATTTTAATATTTTTATCGCAGTTGGAACACCAAAAGTGCACGTTTTTAAGCGCGTTTCAACCATGCGTCACATTTAAGAATTATTATCTCAAAAGCCCGTCATGAGATCGAATCCAAATTTTAACACAATATACAATGGAATATTGTATAACTGGTTTATTAATTTCAAAATGTTGTGTGTCCAAGAAACAAAGTTGGTATCATTTTTGTAAGGTAACTTTCTCTCGGCTCGGGGTGGTTGGAAAATGTAGTTAATGGCTGCGTTGTAATCGTTATACATCAAATAGTTATGCTGTATGACTGTGAAATATGTAAATTAATTCACTTATTTTATATCGGTTTGTATTTGTACGAGGAAATAACACATGGTTCACCAGCTAGCCGCTCCGGGAAAAGCTGTACAGCGTTGCTGAGATGGAGCCCATCACTTCCGAGCGAGACGCGCCATGATGCGTGTGGGCACCATTTCGGCAACGCTGTACAGCTTTTCCCGGAGCGGCAAGCTGGTGAAACATGTGTTATTTCCCTGTACAAATACAAACCGATATAAAATAAGTGAATTAATTTACGTATTTCACAGTCATACAGCATAACTTTTCGATGCATAAGGATTACAATGCAACCAAGAACTACATTTTCCAACCACCCCGAGCCGAGAAAATGTTACCTTACAAAAATGATAACTTTGTTTCTTGTACACACACAATTTTAAAATTAATAAACCAGTTATACAACATTCCAATGTATATTGTGTTAAAATTTGGATTCGATCTCATGACGGGCTTTTGAAATAATAATTCTTAAATGTGACGCATGGTTGAAACACGCTTAAAAACATGCACCTTTTGTGTTCCAACTGCGATAAAAAATATTAAAATATAAATTAAAAATACAAACCTACATGAACTAACGTAAAATAAAACGACGAAAATGTTGATGGTATTGGATTTTATGTAGGTCTATTGGTTACTTAACAAACAACCTTCAAACTCGAGTACACATAATACTTTGGTCGACAGTAGGAGCTTGTGTTCTTATAGCAACGTATAGGTGACTCTACTGGTGTAGTGCGCATAGATGATCAGACAACACGTAACTAAGACTTAACTAAGAGCTTGCGTTCTTATAGCACGTCCAGACGACGCCACTGGGCTCGTATGCATTGGTGATGAATACTGGTTGCCATGGTTAAAATTGACGACGCTAATTCCATAAGGCCTATCCCTCTCCCTCCTCTTAACCCAAAAGCAAATCCATGTTAAAACTCACTCAGGATAACCCCTGGCAGTGCCGGGATTCAAATCCCCAGTCACCAGACTTGCTGCATCTGCTATCCATGGCGTGTTTGGTGATTTAGCGCGCACGGCTATAGCGCGGGTTAAGGTAGCATTCGGCATCTTCAGCGTGTGGATTGTTGTTCATGCAGACACTTACATGTTACATGATGTTCGCACGAAGAGTAGCGAAAGTGAAGATAATTAAATATACCATATTCATCATCCTGCCACTGGGTGAACCAGTTCTGATGAGGCGGAGTGCTAATTGCTAGCTGATGGAGGGCTTCCGAAACCTGCCATCATAGAAAATATGCTTTTAGATTGCGTAACTCCCTTTCAATTTTGGGTTGGTACATGGGCGTTGGATATCATATCTCATGTTGTGTCATCAGTATTAAGCGGGAGAAGCATCCGTCATATTTATATAACCACTGTACTCACAATAGTCTCAGGCCATATGAGAAGCTTATTTCCAAAAGATACCAAATCAAAAAAAAAATCGAAATTGAGATTATGATAGAAAACGTACATTGGTAGGAAGCTCCATCATATGAAAGAAATAAAATTGCCAAAACGACCTAAATCCATAACAAACGGACCATAAAACTCTCGTTTGATGCCAAATCCTGAGGCCTGAATGTTCCCACACGTACCGTATCAATGCAGCCAATTAGAGGCAATTTCTTTTAGTACTGGATAATATTATCCACTGTCCAGTTCACAAGTTATTTACCATATTCAGGTTCTTTAGACACAAACTACAATCATAATTCCAAAAGTTTAGCACTGGTAAGTTACTGTGCATAATTTTCATTGTTTTGTTCAATTTTATTTAATATTATTTAAATAATCTATGCCTTCACTGTAAATACCTTAAATCTAATTATTGCATAACTAAATACAATCAGTTTTCTCGAAGATTCTGATAACTGCAGTGAAATTTATGTCTTTCCGTTGAAAGTATTTAGAGTTTCAGTGCCAAAAAGTACCAAATCCATCATTTTCTTTGAATATGTCCTAAACTGCAAAAGCCTAAACAGAAATATATAGTATAACAATGCATTTATTCTATCTGAACATAATAAATGTGCTCAAATGAAATTTTACACTCAGCGTTTTTCCTCTCTCCTGTAAAATATTACTTTTTGGATTTGGTACCTTTTGGAAATAAGCTTCTCATATGGCCTCGAAGTTTAGCCCCTTAAAACAACAGTCACTCTCACCACATAAGATTGTTTTGAAGTGAGTGCTCACAATTCTAAAATCAAAGCCGAGGGAAGTGATCCCACGTGCATTAACCATAAATGTTGAGATGACCGTCGTGCCAACGAGCCCCGCAATCTTCACTAGCACAGTTTAAATTACACCAACTTCCAAATACAGAATATGTTAGTGAAGTACTTTATCGCTAAACCATTTCTCGAAGAATTTATAAATAAGGAACGTTTATGTAAATTGGCATTTCAGTCGGTCAACACAAATATGCCCAATGAATGAATTGAATTTGAATGTATTCATGGAGAACTGTCACTGAGGCTTAAGAGCCCCTTTATTTATTTATTTATTTATTTATTTATTTATCAATATGAAGGAACACAGGCACCAGCCCAAATACATTCCTTCTTGACATTATCTGATTAAATAACAACATGTATCAGTGGAAAATAGAGAAAACAGATTACACAAATTACACAAATGAAGAACAGAACATAAATACTACAAAGGAGATAGTGAAAATATAAACCATAAAATGAAAACAAAACTGTACAAAGTAGAAAAAAAAAAGAATATAAAAAAATAAAGGAGAAAAGAGTACCCAGTATTCAAGGAACAGCTGCTTTTACTTGTTTATTGAATAAGTTAGCGCCAGCGAATAAATCAACTTGAACATCAATTGAATTATAAAATGATAATATTTTAACTAAAGGCGAATTAGAATGGTGAACACTTTTAGATCTTGGGATGTGAAAGAGTGCTTGCTGTCGAGATCTTACTTGTGGTACATGAAAAGTGATGAATTGAAATAATTCTTGGCAGTCAACTTTTCCAGTTAAAATTTTTCTCAGCAGTTGCAAAGAACTTAACGACCTTCTACTTTTCAAGGACTTGAAATTGAACAAATTTCGTAAAAACTGAGTCGAAGTATCAAATGGACAAAATACATTGAACGTCTTATAATACATGTATCTTAGAAATTTATTTTGCACAATCTCAATGTGATGAATTTGATCTTTATAAAAGGGATCCCAGATTACTGCTGAATATTCTAACTTGCTTCGAACTAAACTTTCATACAACTTAACAATTACTCCAGTTTTAGTAAATAATTTGGAGTTTCTAATGACAAAACCAAGCATCTTGTTGGCCGAACTAATTATATTTGCAATATGGTTATTAAAGGTTAATTTGCTGTCATAAATAATTCCTAAATCATTTATCGACGGTACAATTTCGAGTGCTGTTTCTCCAATACAATATTTAGGATTTATATACTCCTTCTTCCTTGTAAATACCATGACTTTACATTTTTTACATTAAGGACTAAATTATTACTAACACACCAAGCTACAATATTATTAACATCCCTCTGAAGGTCATTCTCGTCTCTCAAGTTGTATATGGTCTTATATAGCTTTACATCGTCAGCAAACAATAAGCAGTCAGAGTAACATAGAATATTAGGCAAATCATTAACCAAAATTAGAAATAGAAGAGGCCCAAGATTAGATCCTTGTGGGACACCAGAAGAACTAACAATATTACCTGAAATTTCACTTCTGAAACAAACAAATTGCTGTCTAAATTTTAAGTAGGAGCATAACAATTGAAGTAATGGTTTAGCAACACCAAACTGGTACAGCTTTGTCACCAGAATTTTATGGTATACTTTGTCCAAGGCCTTTTCTAAGTCCATGTATATCACGTCAGTTCTTCTATTGGTATCTAATGCATTGTAAACCTTTTGAGTAAAACCCAGCAAATTTGTAATAACTGATCTGCCGGGCATAAAGCCATGCTGATATTGTGAGAGCTCAACCTTAATATGATTGTAAATCTTAGAATATAAAATGTGCTCAAATACTTTTGCTATAGCATTTATCACTGAGACAGGGCGGTAGTTCGATATCATTTCAGAGTTGCCTCCCTTTAGGATTGGAATAATTCTAGACATTTTCCACTTTCCAGGAAAGCTTGACGTCTTTAAAGAAAGATTAAAGATGAAGGCCAACTGAGAAACTAATAAGTCCACACAGCCCTTGATTATGTAAGGTGGTATGCCATCAGGCCCACAGGATTTCTTAGGCTTTAATTTTCTATTTATAGTTGTTCTTACTTCATCCACCGTTATGTGAGTCACGTTCAGCATATCAACCCTGGGCAAAACAGGAAATTCATTCAAAGACAAATGATCCACGTTATAAGTAAAATTCGTTTTGATATATACTGAAGAGAAATACTCAGCAAACCCATCTGCAATACTTCCAGCTGTATAATGATTTCCGTTTAGTATAAATGTGTAGTCGCGTGAACGTGATTCCCGCTTGCTTTTAACATACGTCCAAAACTGATTAATGTTATTCTTAACTCCATTTTCCAGACTATGAATGTAAACAGCATAAGCCATTCGTAATTTTGTTTTTAGTTCCGATCTAAGCTGTCTAAATCTTTCATCATAATATTTCGAAAAACGTCTTTTTGCAGCACACTTTTTCTTAATTTTTATGGTTTGGATAATATCTCGTGAGAACCATACTGGATATTTGGATTTTCGAATGAATTTCTGCTTAGGTACACAATTTTCAAAACATTTGTAGAATGAAGAATAAAAGAAATCAACAGCATGATCAACATCCTTAAATGTGTACAGTAAACTCCAGTCTAAATCTCTTATGTTGCAATAGAGTCTCAAAAAATCAGCCTTTTTGAAGTTGTAATATTCACGATTAATTCTAGGAAGCAATGGAACCTTTTTAATGGATGATATTGCAAAATAAAGTGCAGGGTGATGTAAGTCTTCAGGTACCAACGGGAATTCTTCGTGCTTTAAATCAATTTGAATATTACCTAAAACCAAATCCAATGTCTTGAAATTAGAATTTTGAATATTGTTGTGCGATGTTAATCCAAGATACGAGATGAACTGGAATAAACGACGACAGACCGTGGACCCTTCATTAAAATTATAACCGGCGTTGCTAATTTCAGGTACGTTGAAATCGCCCACAATCAGGCAGTCAGATGTTATAAGACTATCAACGTTTTCAATGTAATTAAAGTATCCTTCATATACAGAGAGTTTAGAGGAGGGGGTAATGTAAACAACATTTATGAATAATTTACGAGTATGACTCTGAATATAAAGAGTTAAGGATTCGCATTGTTGTTCATTATAGATAGAACATAATTTGGATTTATACCCCTTTTTGACTGCTACGGCTACTCCTCCACCTCTAGACTTCCCAGATATAAACATATCCCTATCATTTCTGAACATTACATAACGATCATCGCACAACTCACTATCCATAATATCCTGACCCAAGAAACTCTCTGTTAATACAATTATATCATAGTCACAACAAAGTAGATTTTTAAGAAACACGTCAGTTTTTGTCCTTAGGCCCCGAACATTTTGCTAATAAATGGACAATTCATTTACAGACATTAGTATACAATAAAAAAATATAGTGAATAAAAAACTGATATAACTAAATATAACTATACTATGTTCTGGCTTGAAGTATCGTAATAAAAGACTAAACCTAGCTTAACAACTAATAAAACAAACCAATTAGCAAACATTTTATACAAGATGGATAATACAAATTAAAATATAATAATTAAATAAATAACCTACCTAATGTATTTTTATATCTATTGAAAAAAAGGGCTACAATTTTAAATGTGAATTAATATGATCTATTATTAAAACAAGACAATAAGGAAAAGGAGTAATCAGAGTAGGAGATAAGGAATTGGAAGTAGTGAAACACTGAAGATGGAAGACTAGATTTGGAAGTTAGCAGAAGAATACAACTCGGGAGTGCTTTCTACCAACAGGTACGGGGACTGGTATGGAACAAGTATATACCAATTAAGGCTAAAGAAGTTATGTACAAAGCATATTATGTTCCTATAATGACATATGCAGCAGAAACTTGGACAATGACTAAGAGGGATGAGAGCAGAGTACAAGCAGCTGAGATGAGATTCCTGAGAAGTATGGTCCAGAAAACGAGGAGGGACAGAGTGAGAAATGAAGATATACGGAAAGAACTGGGAGTACAGAAACTAAATGACAAACTGGAGCAAAATAGATTGAGATGGTTTGGACATGTCAAACGGATGAATGAAGTAAGACTACCAAGACGAGCACTGGAACGACGGATGACAGGGAAGAGAGGACGAGGAAGACCAAGAATGCGTGGATGGACTCGGTGGAGAATAGTATTAGAAAACGGAACCTGGATTGGAACACTGTCGGAAGAGGAATGGTGGAACGACAGAACAAAGTGGAGAGGAACCACATTTGACCCCAGCCAGTGGCAACTGGAAAAAGGGAAATGAAGATGATGATTAAAACAAATACATGAGTGACATGATTACTCGAACTACTATCAATTCCACGGAAGTAGTATCTTGGATACCAAGAATATTATAAAAAACTGTATTGCATGGATATATTTCAAAAATGTTGTATGGACTATCTTTTTTATTATTCCTTCAGGAATCTTGATATTTGGTAATTCTTGAGTTGTGTAGTGTAGTGTTAACAGAGTTGGTAAATGAGTATAATAATAATATCGTATGGCCTCGGGTGCCTGGTGCAAGCTTTGTTAATTGACCCCCAGAGGGTAGCTTGCATGTCAATTTCGTCGTTCCTTTGAACGCTATGAAAGTCAAGGAGGTTAGATATCTAAACTCCTTGACACTACAGCGCTTTCAAGTAGAGAATGGAGGAACTTTGTGTTGGCGGAAAATCCCGAGATTAATTTTGCCATTGAACACGGCCTACTGAATTCAAATGGGTTCTTTAACATGCCAACAACGTATGACATGAGTATCGTGATTTTTGTCGCCTTCAAAAATCACTTACCATGGCCAGGGGCGAACCTGCAATATTGGGGTTGGTAGACCGACACTATAACCACTCACCCAGCGTGGCAAGCGGTAAATGAGTGAAGAGCCATTAAGCTGTGCAAAGGAATGTTTTATTGTATTTAGTTGTGCGGGGAACAAGATATAAATATGTAAATACACTCCTGAAAAAAACATTAGCTATATTATCACCATTAAATGGAGAAAATTACGTAACTACGGCACTTATTTCCAGGAGTTTATATTTTGTACTTCGCCCATTCGTGTCGACCGACTGAAGAGCTACAATGATAATTTTGTATAGACAACACTGAAAGAATTGCTTCAAATCTCGACGTTTATGTAAATAAAAACTGTAAGGATATCCATTTAATTTTGTAAAATACACGCTCAAAACGTCACCACCATTTACACTGTGTACCTCGCCCACGTCTTGAACTACCCATAGCAACTCCCTTTCGTACATTGACATATTCCTTCCCTATAGAACATTTACACAAAACATTAGAAGATCCCTTTCATCCTCAATTCCTACCCCCTTTCCCTCCTGATCACCCACTACCTCAATCATTCCCTGTGGCATTCCAGAGATTTGTCCCTTCCTGTCATCACTGCCATTTGTTACTGGTTATTGTTGTTCTTGTTAATATTATTTAAGATTTGTTAAACTCTATTAGTGTAAAATGATCATTTCATGGTTGTATGTAGTAACTATTAAATAATTAAAATGTTACCTAACGTATAGGTGAATAAATGATAATCCACCTTAAAGTCAACAATGTATTGAAACTAATTATGATGTAATACCAGTTTCAATATGGCAAACTACCTCACTCCTCATCTTGCTTAGTACGCCTTAATATAGCACTGCCTTGGGTTTTTGTGGGTATCTACCCACATAACCTAACGGCGGTGCTTTTTGAGGATCCAACCAGCCTTCGGGCTGACTACCTAACAGACAGACCAGTTTCAATAGCTTTCCACGGTGGGTGAGTGGTTAACGTGTCGGATTACCAACCCCAAGCTTGCAGGTTCGCCCCTGGACGTGGTAAGTGATTTTTGAAAGGCAACAAAAATCACGACATGGATGTCATACGTTGTTGGCATGTTAAATAACCCATTTAAATTCAGTAGGCCGTGTTCAATGGCAAAATTAATCTCGGGACTTTCCGCTAGCACAAAGTTCCTCCATTCTCTACTAGAAAGCGCTGTAGTGACAAGGAGCTTAGATATCTAACCTCCTTGACTTTCATAGCGTTCAAAGGAACGACGAAATTCGACGTGCAAGCTACCCTCTGGGTGTCAATTAACAAAGCTTGCACCCGGCACCCGAGGCCATATGATATTATTATTATTATTATTATTATTATTATTATTATTATTATTATTATTATTATTATTATTATTATTATTATTATTACCAGTTTCAATTAACATTTTAAAAGCAATATATATTTTATATGTTTCTTTTTTATTTCAAAAATAATTCAATTCTAACAGATCTGATTTTTAAAGAAAATATTTTTCCATATTTTAACGATTTATACTAATTAGGCAGTATCTTCGATTGTAATTAACAATAATTTAACATAATTTTTAATATTTGAAGATTAGTCTACGATTATTAAGAAAACAAGTAGTTCCGTGAAGAACTAAAGCCTATTTTCATATATCCTACTTATGTTGATTGCCTTTATTAACATACAAAATGTCAGTTTGATTGCTGTAATAGATTCGTAGATATTGAGAACCGTCTAAATATTTCGGATGGTCACCATGTTGGATTTCTTATATATGTAGGTCTTAGAGATATGCACTATTACATGAAGATTATTGTGTAGGTGTAATATTTAAACTTCAATCGCATCATTAGGACACAAGAAATGAAAAACACATTTTAAAATTTCGCACAGCTTTCATCTTGTTCATTAGGTAAAATTTTTATGTAGACTATATGTCAATTCGGGCTAATTATATGAAACATGATGAATTTCATATCAATATTATTAAATAAATAAATAAATAAATAAATAAACATTAGTTTTAAGAAAAAAAATGTAGACTTTCACGACCGGCGTTGAAATAGGAATCTCTGTTTCGCGGGCTTATAGGTCGTGTTCCAAGGACAATTTGTCGTCCTGACGTTTCGCTGAATACTGCGTTCAGCATGTTCACAGGTTACATAAAGCGAGGTAAAACAAGTAAAACCTCGCTTTATGTAACCTGTGAACATGCTGAACGCAGTATTCAGCGAAACGTCAGGACGACAAAATGTCCTTGGAACACGACCTATAAGCCCGCGAAACAGAGATTCCTATTAGTTTTAAGAATTAGATATAAGCAATTTAGCTGATGTTGAAATGTTGATGTTGAAATGAAATGTTGAAACATGTACCAACGATTGAATAAATATTCAAAAATTTGAATAGATGTTCTTAATTTTGTATTGATAGACGTTTAAAAGTTATCTAGAAAGAAAGAAAGAAAGAAAGAAAGAAAGAAAGAAGAAAAGAAAGGAAAAATTATGCGAAATAAACTATTAATTAAATACATATTAGGTAAAATAATGATATATAAGAAACAATACAAGAGGGCTCTTCAAACAAAAACAAATATTAATGGTCATTGTCCAGAATCAACCAACAGCAATTCCATCGTTTTCGGCGTCCATTAGCTCCCCCATCACAGCGTGTTTCAGAACAACATAATAATAATCAGAACGATACAAAAATAAAAATAATATTTAAAAATAACAAATTACGAATTCAAACTTTAACATTTTAAAATTCAAAATTCATAAATTAAGCATTAAATAATGTTAATAATTAAAACAATAGGATTTAAATTATAAAATTATTAAAAAATAGAGACATAAAAATAAAAATGGTATACTATAAACAAAAAAACATGATATAACAACAGAAAAAAAGAAGTAGCAAATATTAATCTATTGTTATTTTATTTTGTTACTCATCCCACGTCAATAGAGTTCTTCACTCAGTACAGTACTTAATTCAACACTACGCTATGTATTTATGAATTACTAACAGCAATACAGCCATCGCAACAACATGGGTTATCAGACAAAATTTTACACTCACCCAAGTACAGGGGCTAAATGACCACGATATCCAAGCCCCTCAAATGAAACAACAACAACAACACTACGCTATAAGTCACGGTGAAAGCGTACTGGCTAATGACTTACTGACTGACAAATCATCATCATCATCATCATCATCATCGAAAACTCGCTTAGGGTGCTTATGGATGCGCGATTGAATCTCGGTACAATAGGTTGGCAATTAAGGTTTGTTAAATGGGAGGGACCTACGTACCCCCTACAGGGCAAACTCCTAGCACCCCAGGACCTCCAAATTACAGTTAAAAGGTTACATTACACGTAAATTGATGAAGGTGCTTTCGAAGATTAGCATTCGCCACTTTAAATCATAGTTTTACTTGCCCTTCGGCGCATTATCAACCATAAAGCTGATGCTAAAAGTCACACTCATTGTCATTGTTCCAGAAGAGCAGATAGCAATTATCTCGAATGTGAAAGCGTGCCATTATCTGAGGTTATCTACCGCGTGTCGAGAACCGAACCCGGATCTGCTCTCATCTGAGATGCTACCACAAGGCACGCCTCAAGAGTGGACGGCTCAGTTCAAGTGTTAACAAGGTTGTGAGTGGGTGGCGGACAGGACTGGCCACTCACCTTTAGAGCACTGAATCTGTCTGTCAAGTTCTTAGCCCGAAGGCTGATTGAAGGTGTACAGTATATGAACTTGTGGAAATTGAAGCTGTCAGCCTGACGATTGGAGCTCGTGGAACCATATAATCTCATAATCTCAATTCGTGAATATCTCCCATGCCCTTATAATCTCTAAAATAGAAATAACATGGCCAAATCCGTTAGTAAAGGATATTTTAGAACTTCCGGTACAGTTTTAAAGTATACACGTTGTTTGAAGTGTTTTGTATTGGTGTCATGTCAAAACTAGCTTGACTTCATTTCAACTTATTAAATGGTATGAACTCCGCCCTGAAGAATTAAATTCGCTTTGAACAACTGTTAATACTTAAAATCTTACTTCAAAGCGTATTTAATTAGTTATCGAAGTTATTACGTAGATTCAACGCATTTCAAAGGATGTCTTGTATTGCTGTATATAATATTGCTTATTCTAATAAAAAGAAATACATTGAATAGACATGCCTTTCCTCCAAATCAATTAATTTCATTTCCCTCCTGGTAGGCGCTTCACAATGATTGTTTTAGAACTTTCCGTATTGACGTTTTTTCGACACCCATATGAACAAAATATCCTCGAGTATCTTTATATAGGTGTATTTAATTTGAAGGCTAAAATTATTATAGAATTCGGCATCTGCAGTTTGTGGATTGTTGTTAAAGCAGACCCTTAGTCTACATGTCAAAAGTCGCATTTCTCAAATCTACAGTACGTTAGAAAATTATTGAAGATTCAAATACCATGAATTTTTAAATCAATACGCTCTGAACTTTCTTCACTTTTACCACTTAATGTATTGTATACAGTGATTCAGAAACTACTTCTGTAGATAAATGTGGTCAAATTATTTTAGGAACATAACGAACTAAGCTTATGATTTGAAGAAAAAAATAGTGAGAATTTTAGTTCAAAGTTAAATATTCTCTTAAAATCGTGTTAGAAATATAATATCGAGGAGTGGGTAGTGAATAAAAATAAATATTCTTGATGGTTTGTTTGTCTGTCCCGTATGCGTTCATATACCATTCATCCGATTGCCGTGAAACTTTGGTGAGTTGTTGTGCACGCTCTCACAAAAAATCTTCAATCAGTAAATCCATTTTACAATAGCTGGCGCACGATTGGTGCACGAATCGTTTCAACAAAGTCCCGTACGTTCATATAACATTCATATGATTGCGATGAAACATTGGTGAGTTGTGTTCCAGCGAATGTTTCTGAATTAGTAAATCCATAATACAATAGGTGGCACACGCGTAGTTTTAGCAAATGAGCGTTGACATGCTCATCATTTCAACAAATGAAATTAAGTGAATTGTACGCATCTCCACGATGGTTTTTGCATTAGACAAACCATTTTTACTTTGGTCAGCTGTCATGCACGCCCGCCAAGGCTTCTGAATTCGTAAATCAAATTTTCAATAGGTGGCACTTGAGTCGTTTCAACAAATTAGTATTTCGTACAGTTTAGCGGCTGTTTATGTAATTTCTTTGTATGCATGAGTATCCAAAATCACTCCCTTTTCCTTTCCTTTCTTTGATTGGCATTGCAACGCATGTCGGGTACAGCTAGTAGTTCATAAAACTTGATTCATCGTGCTCTATAGAAGACTCACAATGGAGTATATCGAGTTACTTTCTCCTCCTTCAATTGCCCATTATCGCCTATAATAACTACCATTGACGTATCGCACAGATCCAGTAGCAGTTAGCGCAATGTTTCCCACGTAATCACATGCTACTTGCTGTAAAGTTAACTAACTGAGATTAGATCAGTTCCCATAGGTATTGCATGTACCTCTGCAACCCACTGATTCAAAGGTGAGCACACTTTCTATGAAAATAGCGAACTTCTTCGTCAGGAGAATGTCGAACATTGAGCTCAAAACAGTGTACTTCAGCATGACCGGAAATAAATTATAGCGAAAACCCTCTGGCTAAGTAATATTGTTGTTGGTTTGTTTAAGGGCTTGTGCTTGGTGGCATGTGCCGGCCTCGTGGTCTTTGGGATAGCGCGCCCTGCCTTTCACCCGAAGGCCCCGGGTTCAATTCCCAGCTCTGTCGAGAGCAGACAGTGACCAAGTTAACTGCTTTTAACAGGACCGCGCAAGACTCAATCAGATAAGTAGCCTGTACAATACAATCTGAATTGACCATTTACAACAACAACATATTCACTCCAAGGAAGCAAATTCCGGAGGTCGTCACCACTTCCAGTATCTCAACAGAACATCACATAGACTACAACTAACAAATATTGACGAGTTGCATTATCTCAACTAATACTGTAACTAAATATGTGTATATATTGTAAATATTTTAACCCGCACTTTCAGACATAGATTTTATAGCCTAAGTGTAATGGACCTGATGATGAGCGCTTGACGATCGAAACTGGTCATCCAAGTGTATTTATTAATCTCATGAATTGTTTTTTTTTTCTTTTTTTTTTTTTTTCAGGATTAGGGAATGGCCCATCTCATTTGGGTACAATCGAGTTGACCGACAGAAAAGCATCCAAATTCTGTTCCTGTCAGGGATTTTAGAAATTGACGTGAGGGCTGAGACTGGGTGCACTCAGTCTCGTGAGGACAATTGAGTAGCTGTCTGACAGTGAGGCAGCGTCCATGTCACGAAAACAAAGATTAATGGCCAAGGAGACCTGACAGGTCACCCCACAATCTTCAGGCTAAAAGGCTGGGCAGAAGTCTTGGAGGGGCAGGGGGGCAGGGGGCACGGAGGGGATTGGTGGCATGTAGCCCCATGTACTTGGGTGTTTGTAGAATTTGTCTGAAAACCTGTGTTATTGTGATATCCATAGTAGTGTGTGTATATTTGTAATAGAGACTACGATTGGGAGAGAGGCGGCCGTGCTTTATA
Organism: Meconema thalassinum; assembly: GCA_946902985.2. Taxonomy (NCBI): domain Eukaryota; kingdom Metazoa; phylum Arthropoda; class Insecta; order Orthoptera; family Tettigoniidae; genus Meconema; species Meconema thalassinum. The sequence continues at coordinate 78,227,981 of OX336396.1, read as the reverse complement.
GTTATGAAACCACTCCAATATTTTCCTGGATGAAAAGGGGGAAACCACGGAAAACCACTTCTAATTTAGCTCAAGTGGAAATTGAACTCATATTTTCTCACCTTTGCCTCATGAGGCTGAGTTTACGCCTTTACAGCCCTCAGAACAGAAACTTCTTGATAAGAGTCACGAATCGAACTCTGACCTCAGAGGTGACAGCCAAAAATGCTACACACTGCGCCACACAAGGTGGTGAAATTTTAAGCATAATCGAGACACGAGGGCAGTTTTACTTTGTCCTTCAGCCCTTCCGACATGTCATCGTATCTTGATTTATGCTTACCTTTTGAACACTAGTGAATTTAATTTCCGACATATCTATTCCTCTTCTTTGGTGGAGATCGGATAAGAATAGTCTATAATATCTGACAAATTCATTAGAATCAGCATAAAAATGCTTCATTTCTGTATTGAAATACAAGAAGTCTGAGGTATGCCTGAATTGACACTTACAGAAAGGTTTCAAAACTTTCCCCATACTTCTTTTATCAAGACCACATCGTGGTGAAGAGGCTAGCGTACTTGGTTGTCGCCCCAAAGGTCCGGTTTCGATTCCCAGTTCTGCCAAGAAATGTAATTCTAGTCTGAGGGTTGGAACGGTGTTCCATCAGCTTCGTGTGGCAAAATTGAATGGGGTGGGCTTGATTCTCAACTCAGCCATCCTGTAAGTGGTTTTCTGTGGTCTCCCACTTCTACTCCAGGCAAATGTTGGGATGGTATCTAACTTAAGGCCACGGGCGCCTCCTTTCCAATCCTCACCTTAATTATATATAGGCACACAACTACAGACACCACAATAATACAGGCTATCAGAAAAATTATATGCACACATACATAAGTACATAGGGCTAAATGCAACGATGGCCAAACCCCGCAAGTGAAACAACAACAACAACAACATGTTTTATCAATAAAAAGTTATCTTTGCTTCATTTCAGAATATTGAAATCACTGCCCTCTTAAAATATTAAAATATTAAATATTGCCAAAAATATTTCAAAATAAACCTTAGCTGATCAATAACTGCTGACATAAATGTAGATCTGAAATGTTTCGCACACATCTTGACAATGAAATATTTCAGCCTGAGTAAGTCATATATTTCATGTAAGGGATTTCAAATATCTGGGGAGTCGGATCACAACTGTTGGAAAATGTACGAGCGAAGTAAACTCTCGAATCGCACAGGTGAAATAAGCTTTTACAACAAAGACACATTTACCAATATCAAAGACCATCAACTTGGAGGTACAAAAGCACTTTATGAAAAATGTTATATTGAGTATTGTAGCTACGGCCCTGAATCATGGAACTACATACAAATTAGGCATGTTGAAACTCGGAGCATTTGAGATTTGGTGCTGGAGAAATCAGCTACTAAAATTACCTTGGACTGATTAAGTCACAAACGAGAAGTTCTCAGAAGAGCAAATGAGCCAAGCAACTTGGTGGAATCCTCAAACAAAGAAAGAAACAACTTCGTTAGTCACTTGATTCGACATTCAGACTGGTCCACCGCCCTATCCGGAGTAAAAGGAGCAAAGGAAAACCGAGAGCACAACTTATCAAAAACATTAGAGGCGAAAACACCTATTAATCAGTTGAAGCTATTGTCGGAAGAACGGAGACGATGTGACACCATGCGTGTTACCCACCAACCGTACTGTCGAGGAGACGAAGATGTCGCAAGAATGCATTTGGTATTAGTCTATATATGAATTTGAGTCATAATCAAATACTGATAGTGTTTTTATATAAAACATGTGGTCGAGTCTGATGATACGCCCACCTCATTTATTTTAATATTTTATCTATTATTTATTAATTTAAGCTACTTTCGATTTTTGCAAAAAAAAAAAAAAGTGTGTGTGTGTGTGTGCTTGTGCGTGTCTCTCTCCCTATCAATTCAAACACGACGAAACCGAATTGAACGAAATTTGGTACAGAGGTAGCACTGGCAAAGGACACCTCAGTGCCATGTTTTATACCACCGCCATCCTGACGGAGACGTAATGACGGCCATCCAAATGTTCAAAGCTTAAATCAAATTACGACTAACCTAATCATCCGATCTCTACCACATTTTGCAGCAATATACCTTAATGTGGGAAGCGTATTTCACCCAAAGTTCGAGGTCATCAGTCAAATACTGTACTTTCAAGATGGAGGATGTATGAATCATGCAAGTATTATAGCCTAACTGTAACTTACGATTCAACAAGTCCTGGCCTCAACAAATACGCTCATCGTACATAGGGAGGTTTAAACTGTCCTCAAGGAGGTGACCGGTAGGTTATTAGCATTTTACAATAGAATTGTAACCGTGGTAGTGACTAGCAGTTCAGGCTGACCGTGCCATATCGTGCTGGGCCATCCCGTCCCGTTGGGTCAAAATGGATGCCATTGCCTGCTCGCAAATCCGTTTTTCAGTAACTTCGTAAGTCTATATCGTTTTAAGAAAGAACAAAATAATACATATTTAGTATCAAATGGTTTACAAAAACGGCAGAAAACGCTAATGAAATCGTTCCTTAAATGACAAGATTAGGTTATGCAGTTGTACTAAACCAGTTGTTAACTTAAGAGTTAGTACAGCGCGTGTATAGTGTATTGGTAGCGTCCTAGACTCATTGTTTAGAGGTTCGTGGATCAAACTCAAGCAGGTTTAAATTTGTTTACTTGGTTGCTTCTGAATTAATTGATTTATAACTACTCACACGTTTTAATGTTAAGCATATTTAGTGTGTATTTGCAATCGAAAATATATCATAACACCACATATTTCAACAGTCGATTACAGCGATTAAAATTCGTTGTCCTTGATACACGGTAGTCTTTTGTTGTTATAACTAGGGCTCGGATTTTTAAGTGCTAAAAATCGGGAAAATACTAATTTTTATGTACTAAAAATACCTGAAATATGTGACAAAAAAGTAAGAATATTTAATTATAATTTAGTTTATTAATGTGAATATAAACAATATGCAGTACTCACGAATGCAATTTATGCTATGTCTCACTGACTACTGAAGCATTACAATACACAACGAGATAAATCTTCAGGTTGTCCATCACAAATGACCGACGATGAAACTGCGGCAATATGATTCTTGCCATTGAGGTGTTGTGTAACTAGAGATCGCTGTTCAGCCTTGATAGCTTTCCCACATGGTTGGCAGAACAGAACGCCCCCATCAGAAGTAAAATAATATTTTAATTCTGCAACAGACTTGTAGTTGTTCTTACTTTAGGCATCGTAGAACTGCCTTACACTTCACAGTGCCAGAAATGAACTACATGTGAGTGACACTGGTTCCAGGTAGCTGGGGGGTGGGGAGGTCTAGCACGTGGTGCAATATGACTATGGACAAGGAAATCCCCGGCTTCCACAGTGAGTGGTACGGGGGCGGCAAGTAAAGAATAACACAGTTGCAAGCTGACATACGCTCCGCATGAAGATTAGATAGCTCACAGGTTCTTCCCCGTTGAAGTAACACAGAACAAAAATGCAATAAACTGAATGATCTGGCATACTGATTTAAAAAATATAAATACTATGTCTTTTTATGTGCTAATAAGTGAAAAGCAGGTATTTATGTATTTATAGTAAAAATGCTTAAAATATGTATTTACATAAAAAAATATTTATTTACCTAAAAATCCGAGCCCTAGTTATAACAGCTTGGGCTTTCACGGCCGGCGTACTTGTACTTAATTATCTTCTGTTGTTGTTTATGTTTTTCTTGTCGATTCTTTAGGGGCTTTGCGGCATCATGGTCTTGTAGCCCCGTGTACTTGGGTATGTGTAGAAGTTGTCCGATAACCTGTGTCACTGTGATGTCTGTAGGCTTACTAGTGTGTGTGCTCTTATACGAGGAAGGATTTGGGTAGGAAGCTGATGTTGTTTCATGTGAGATGCATGGGCATCATAGTTATTTAACCCCATGTACTGTACTTGGGTGAGTGTTGAATTTTGTCTGATAACCTGTGTTATTGTGATGGCTGTATTAGCGTGTGTGTGTGTATATATAATTCAGGTAACGATTCAATCCATCAACGTATAATATCCGTATAGTACGTTGTATTTCAAATCCGCCATTGCCCGGTCCCAAGTCCGGGATGAGAAAGGAGGAGGGTTCGATGGCAGGCTTAACAACAAGCCGGTCGGTAAAACAAATTCTGTTGTATCTCAATGCACTGGCTAGAATAAATATTATGGATGAAACTGCTAGGGCGTTCCCCGCTGTAGGCGACGCGCATCATCATCGCCCGAATGGTGTGAGAAATGTGCAAGGGCTCCCCACTCAAGGACGGGGTGGGCTAAAGAAGCGAGTCCAACAAATCAGAATGGCAACCATTAACATTGGTACTCTTACGAGTCGAAGCCGAGAACTTGCAGATACCTTGTAGAACCGACAAGTAGATATTGCTTGCATCCAGGAAACCAAATGGTCTGGCTCAAAATCCAAGGATATTGGTGAAGGATACAAGTTATTCTACCACGGAAATATATCAGGCAGGAATGGCGTAGCTATAGCTGTGAGTACAAAGTTCAGAGATCATGTCTCTGAAGTAAACCGTCTTTCTGACCGATTGATGTCTATTAAGATCGACACTGGTACGAAAACCTTACGTGTGGTTTCATGTTATGCTCCACAAACTGGGTGCACGGATGATGAGAAGGATGAATTTTGGAACAACCTCGAAACTTACCTACAGTTTGTTGAAGAAGAACTGCTGTTCATTGGTGGTGACTTAAATGGCCACGTTGGAGGGAATAGAAATGGTTTCGAGAGAGTACATGGTGGACAAGGCTTTGGAGAGCGAAATGAGGATGGAAACAGAATCCTGGAATTTGCTGAGGCCTTAGACTTAGCTGTGACTAACACCTTTTACAAAAAGCGACCATCGCACCTCATTACCTACAGTAGTGGTGGAAGAAATACGCAGATTGATTATTGGCTGGTACGAAGGAGTGATCTGAAGTTTGTCACTGATGTAAAAGTCATACCATCAGACATTATTGCACCCCAACATCATCTGCTTCTCCTCAATTTTAGGATTCGCCTTGATCTCGGCAAGAGAAGTTTTAAATCTGCATCGGAACGAATTAAATGGTGAAAATTATACAACATCACATCCAGCTGAAAACATCTATAGGTTCTTTATCTATGCCAGAACAAGGTCAACACGTTGATGAAATCTGGGCAAATGCCTCCACACATATTACGACTTGTGAACTGACATCATGGGTAAATCAAAACCTGGACGCAGTTTTATCAATAAAGAGATATGGTGGTGGAATTCTCATGTCCAAGATGCCATCAGGATGAAGAAGTTAGCGTATAAGACCTGGCTCCAATCGGGACTGGATCTTGATCGTCAGCAATATAGAAGATTGGAGTCGGTGGCAAAACAGGAAGTGGCAAAGGCTAAAGCAGACCATTACAAAAGCATGTACGAAGAGCTCAACACAGCAGAAGGAGCAAATGATATCTACAGACTAGCGAAGAATCGCCATCGTTCCACTCAAGATGTTGGACATGTTATGATCATTAAGAATGAAAATCAACAACCTCTACGGAAACCTAAGGAGATCCTTAACCGATGGAAACAGCACTTCGAAAATATTAGCAACGAAGAATTTCCACATCCGCCACTACCAGCTGCGGATCCTGTACTTGGTCCAGTACCAGCCATCACGGTTGCCGAAGTGGAGACCGCTATGAAGAAAATGAAAAATGGAAAGGCAACTGGACCGGATGATCTCCCATCGGAGGTGTGGAAGATGCTTGGATCACAAGCAGCTCAGTTTCTAGCAGATCTCTTCAACAAGATCATCAATGAAAACGAAGCTCCTCTTACTTGGCTCAGCAGTGTAACAATACCAATATGGAAAGGTAAAGGAGATGAGCACAACTGCTCAAATTATCGACCGATTCGCCTGCTTTGCCACACTATGAAGATATTTGAGCGTATCGTGGATACACGCCTTCGTGACATAATCAAGATTGCCTCAAACCAGTGTGGTTTTATGAAAGGTACAGGGACAATCGATGCTATTCACGCCACTCGTCTTTTGATGGAAAGGCACCTAGAAAAGCGGAAACCACTCCATATAGCCTTCTTGGATCTTGAAAAGGCCTTCGACAGGGTACCTCGTGATCTAATATGGTATGCACTACGACAGCATGGGGTACCAGAAGCATATGTTAAATGGGTTCAGCTTCTTTATCGGAATGTCACCAGCTATGTCCGATGTGCTTCAGGAAACTCCGCAAATTTTCCCATCAGAGTTGGTGTTCATCAGGGGTCAGCTTTGTCCCCGCTCCTGTTCATCATCTGTCTTGACACCATCGCAGCCGAACTACTGCAACCACATCCCTGGACCTCGCTCTATGCTGACGATATCATTGTAGCCTGCAAGTCTCGCCAAGAATTGGAACAACATGTTCAATGTTGGAAAACTGCACCAGACACCCATGGCCTACGACTTAATATTGGGAAGACAGAGTATATGGAGTGTGGAGTACCAAGTGAAGGATCTATTCACATTGATGGCACTGAACTCCGAAAATCATCTGCATTCAAATACTTGGGTACGCTAATCTGTTCAGATGTCCGAACACTCCCAGATGTCCGAAACTGAGTCAACGCTGCATGGCTAAAATGGCGCCAAGTTACTGGAATCCTTTTTGACCTGAATGTGCCAATATATATGAAGTCGAAAATTTACAGAACCATCGTTCGACCAGTACGGTACTGAATGCTGGCCAGTAACGAAGAGACATGAACAACAACTACATGTCATGGAGATGAAGATGATTCGCTGGACACAGGGACTTACTAGACTGGACCGCATCAGGAATGACAATGTTCGAGCTATATTTGGTGTGGCTCCAATCCATGAAAAAATGCGGGAGAGAAGCCTGCGTTGGTATGGCCATGTACTACGTAGCAATCACTCTTCAGTCGCGAGAACTGCACTTGACATCAGTCCAGAAGGCCGACGACCACGAGGGCGACCGAGAAAGCGCTGGCTGGATACTATGCGGGAGGACATGCAACTAGTGAATGCCACAACTAGAGACGCTCAAGATCGAGCAGTATGGAAGAAAAAGTGCAGAAAAGCAGACCTTGCAATAAAGCGGGATTAATACTAGGAAGATTATGATGAGTACGTTGTATTTCAACAAGCTACTACAACCAACATTTAATTTTACTCCTTGAAAAGAACAAAGAGTTATAACTATACCCATGGATTTAGGAGAAAGTAGGCTATATGTTCTTTACTGAACATCTTGTTTAACTTTTACTTATTTTTAGCCAATTTTCAATTTAAAAAAAAAAAATAGGCTTATGAGATCACCTTTTGTCCGTGTGTGTGCGTGTGTGTGTGTTGAGAGAGAGAGTGTGTGTGTGAGAGTGTGCGTCCCCCTAATAACTTCTAAACGGCTGGAGCGATTTCAATGAAACTCGGTAAGTTTATAGCACTATTCCGGACGACCCCGACCATGCCATTCAAATTTTGTTACGACTCACCAATCCAACATGGCGGCTGTGCGAAATATTTCACCAGCATTCAATATCTCCGAAACTATTCCCGATATCACCCTGGAATTGTTTACGGTGATATAGGGAACTACTAGAAGTTCACCTATGTAACCTTTGAAAAATTGGTAACTACAAAACCAACATGGCGGCCACGAGAAGTTGCGACTTTTAAATAGACGTTTCTCGCGATTTAACCAACCAAACGCAACAAAAATTGGTACAGTATATGTTCATACACATTGTAATTCACCGACATCTAACTTCGTTCAATTGTTTACACAACCACAAGATGGCGGATGTGCGAAATATTTCACCGGCATTCTATATCTCTGAAACTATTAGATGTATCACCCTGAAATATTGTACGGAGATAAAGGGCACTACTGGAAGTTCATCTATAAGACTTTCAAAAACCGGTTAACTACAAAACGAACATGGCGGCCAAGCGAATTTGAAAATGTTATATAGACCGTTCTCGCGATTTAATGTTCCAAACGCAATGAAATCTGGTACATGAAATGTTTATACACATTGTAATGCACTGGTATCTAATTTATATCAATTGTTTACATAACCTCAAGATGGCGGCTTAGCGAATTTTAAAATTAAGTTTTTATTTATTGTGTCGTAATCATGCGATCGAAGTAAAAGTTTGAATAATGAACCTACGCAATAATTTTCCGTTAATGGTACATGACTCTATGGCCTATACATTTAACAATCCAACATGGCGACCATCCGAAATATTTAGACGGCTCTGAATATCTACGAATCTATTATAGCAATCAAACTGAAGTTTTTTTTATGTTCATAGGGTCTATGAACTTTAAATAGGACTTTAAATAACCTGGTGATCACAAATCCAACATGGCGGCGACACGAAGTATAAATATTCACATGGACGTTTCTCGCAATTTAACCATCCGAGTGCAGTGAAACTTGGTACAGTAAATCCTTATACGAATGTTAATCCACTGGCATCTAATTTATTTCAATTGTTTCTATAACCACAAGATGGCAGCTGTGCGAAATTTTAAAATCTCCTTGTTACTTCTTGTGTCCTAATCATGCGATTGAAGTTTGAATGCTACACGTACACAATAATCTTCATGTAAGAGTACATAACTCTAGGACCTACATATATAAAATCCAACATGGCGACCATCCGAAATATTTAGTCGGTTCTCAATATCTACGAATCTATTACAGCAATCAAACTGAAATTGTGTATGTTGATAGTGGCAATTAACATAAGTAGGATATATGAAAATAGGCTGTATAGTTCTTTACGGAACTAATTGTTATTTTTATTATTTTATTATTTGATTATATTATTTATTTATTTATTTATTTAATTAATTAATTAATTAATCTGCGGATCCCCTGAAACATTGTCGTGGAACTCCGAGGGTCCACGGACCTTCACTTTGGGAACCACCGATATAACTTGTATTTATCGTTTACGATTTAGCATTGAACTTATAGATTACCTTCTATAAGTAATCCGCTAGAAACGACACACCTCCACCTCTGATGACCTATATAGAGCACACTCTCTCACGACATTCAGTGGACTCCCCTTCACACAGATGTTTCCTGCAAGTGAATGGCTATTTATTGGTACTGGTCACATCCTTTCATGACGTATCAAGAGCAAAGGAAGTGAATGTGAACGGATTTGTGGGTTGAAACCAATGTCAATACTACTGAGGCTTTATTTTTCGGTTGGGCATTATTCTAGAGTTACCCAAATGGTTCTCCAGGTCTGTTACTTTTGATAGAAGATTAATATGGGGTGATAAATAGAACAAATGGCGGTAGTATTGCTAGGTAATAGTCCTGGAAAACGGAAGATACACTACATTCTTGGAATAGTCTTTTTTTTTTCTTTTGGGGATTCCTTGTGCCCAACTAAGGAGTGCGTTTGCACTTATTAGCACTTTTTCTCCTTCCCTTCCCAATATCTGTTCCTCCTCTCACTGTGTTCCCTTTTACGCTGTTCTGTCCATCCTGTACTTTGTCGGGTGGACTTCTCAGAACATTTGTGTTTGTGAATTAAAGTTCTGAATGTTGTTCTGTCTTGAATGGTTTCTTCATGACAGCCAATTCCATTTGTGTCTTCACTGATTTCTTTCAGCCAGTTATTTTGATTTTTCATTGATAAGGCTAGGTTAAAAATTTTCAGTGGGCTGTTATTATCCATTCTATATAGGTATCCGTAAAACTGTAACCGCTGTTTCCTTATGGTAGCTGTGATTTTTTGTGTATTTTGATAAATGTCATGTGATTTCCTTTTCATTTAAATTCCACAAACACACGCCCAAGTAAACGAGACTACATGAGCACGATGGCAATGCCGTAAAATGAAAGCCAGAGAACATCTTGAGGCAACCTCTAAGGATCAATACGTAAGTTATAACTCTGTGGTTGATCATAAACAGTCTCCCCAGTACCTTCAATTTATCAGCATGATGTCGTATTTCAACTAAGCAACTACCCTAGGCCCTAGTAGATGTACTAGGTTTTCTTGGAATAGTCTAACAATAATAATAACAATAAGAAGAAGAAGAATAGGAGATGGATTATCTCCAATCCTTTTCAACTGTGTATTAGAAAAGGTCATTCGTGAATGGAGGAAGACACTGAGTCGGGAAGAAGGGAATGAAGAACGATTCAGGCTGGGGCCCAAACTGAAAGGGGTGCACGTTGATTGTTTGGCTTTTGCAGATGACCTAGCTATTTTTGCCAACAATATTAAATCAGCCATTGTAAATATTAATCGGTTGTCAGAGATGGCTGAGAAAGTAGGTTTACAGATTTCCTTTGAGAAGACAAAGTACATGTCAAACATCAGTGATGGACCAGAATGGATGAAAACAAACCAAGGAAAGATTAAACGTGTAAAGAAATTTAAATACCTGGGTGAGGTAATCCAACAAAATGGCCTAGAACAGGAAGCAATTAATCTTAGAATCTGGAAATTAGACCGAGTCTATCACCTGACGAAAAATCTCTATAATAAGAAGTCGCTGAGCATTGGAGCCAAATTAAGACACTACAGCACGGTTGTCAAACCTGAAGCATTATATGCTTCGGAGACTTTGACTATGAACAGGCGGGGACTAGTCGACCAGTTGGTCAAAAGAGAATGCAGGGTATTGAGAAAAATTTTAGGCAACAGATGGGTTGACGGGCACATACGTTTGAAGTCAAACGAAGAGTTATATAGAAAGATAGAACCAGTCACGTCAACAATAAAAAGGAAAAGGTTGTTGTTCTATGGACACATTTTCAGAATGTCCAACGATCGTCTAACAAAGAAAATTTGGAATTTCGTGAAACCAAAGAAGAAAAAATTGGCATGGTTTGAAGAATGTAACAAAGACCTTCTAGAAATTGGTATTCCGGACTGCAAAATTATGAACAGGTGTGAATTCAGACACCTAATCAAAAATTACCAGGGATTTAAGGTAGGGGCAGAACCCAAAAGACGGAGGGGACCTCTTTCAGAAGATCGGAAGAAGGCGCTGAGTGATGGGCTCAAGAGATACTGGCAGGACATCAAAGCTGGCAGAAGATCTAGAACGAAACATTGATTTTGATTGTTACTCCGTAGTCCACAGTGGCTCAATTCGAATGTAAAAAAATAAAAAATAACAATAATCGTATGATCTAATATACCTAGTGTAGATTGTCCCCCTCGTGGTCTAGTGCAGGCTGTTCCAAATCCACGAGTTTGAGTATGCGTACATGCGAGTACTCAGCAGTAATGCTCGGAGCACGGTTGGAGAAGGACGGGGGGTGATAGCCAATACGTCATTGGGCGAAGGTCATAGTACAGTACATGCGCTTCCTGCCAGTCTTGATGTATTCACCGCGCAGTGACGGCAGCCCCCACGGCAGAGCTGTATTGTATGTTGCAGGTTTACTCACGCAAGGCGGCGAGTACTCGGCTGCTCACTGGCGAGCTGCTCGGCTGGAACAGCCTGGTCTAGTGGATAGCATTCTTAGCTGTCACTGCGGAGGTTCCGGTTCGATTCTCGGTTCTGCCAAGAAATATGATTCTGGTCTGGGTGTTGGAACTGGGTGCATTCAGCCTCGTGATGCAACCCTGAGAAGAGTTGCGTTTAATTCGCACATTAGCTGTTGGAGGAGGGGTTTCCGTGGATTCCCACTCGTACCCTAGGCAAATGTCGGGGTGGTTCCTAACTTAAGGTTTCCAAATTCTACCCTCAGTTACATATACACACAGCCATCACACTGTAACAGGTCATCAGTCAGAAGTAAACGGCGATACATAAGCATTATGTCACAAAGCCCCTAAATGAATCAACTACATCGACAACAAGCTTCCTTGTAAGAGAAGAGCGCCTAATCGACAGCAGCACCGTCCGACCACGAAGGTACTTTATTGTCAAATACTAAACCAGAACGTAATTTACTCACCACATGCCCATATTACGGAGGTAGACCATAGTGCGCACTTACCTGTAAAGAAACAAACACAGATATTAGTTCCAGGATAGAAACTGTCTCAGATTTACATCGATATAATACTGAAAAATAAAGAGGATGCAAACTTGAAGCTTTACGTGATCGTTAATCTCACGATGTTGAACCACGGAAGCTCCATATTTACGTGGAACTCAAGCCACAGGACGAGATATGCATTGACCAGGAATCGAACCTGGTTTGCCTTGGTGAGAGGCAAGCAGCTTGACCACTGCACCATCACGCTCCCGTACAGTAAATTTAATTATGAAGGGAAGGGTCGAGGACAAGAACTATAGGGGCAGACCAAGGTTAGAAGAATATTTTAAAGAGATTGCCCTGGATGTACGGTGTGGTAGCTATGGAGAGATGAAACGATTTGCTCAGGACAGAGAGGCATGGAGACTGAATTTGCCCAGTCAAACAAAGAACTAAACACGAAAGTTGGCAGCACTGCCTCGGTGGAGAAAATTTATTCAGGAAATGAATAATCTGACTTTTAAGCGTTTAAAGTAAGATGACTCGGACTATAATACATTATCCGAACATCGCACACATCGTAAATTTAAATTAAACTGTGATTTTCCGGAAACGAATGTCTGACAAGTTAGAGAGTTGCTCAATGAAATAAAACAATTCCATATGTATCGTGTTTAGATCAAGGGTTGCCTGCGGCTGTGGATCGTGGGAAGTTGAGAGGGAGACCCCACCCACAACAGATTGCTTGTTCGCTGAGGACATCGGTTCATGGCCCGTGACCTACACCTCAAGTATAGGGTCCGCAACAAAGACGCTTACCACGCCACTTTCAATTACCTGGTCCACGAACGTGCTGGACAAAGATGAAATTTGTCTGAAGAGCATTGTGTAATGGTTTCGATATCAGCGAGCTTACTCAATGGCTTAGTGGTAATGGAGTTAATAAACTTATATAGGTCGTTAGCGTAGCGTGTAATGTCAGTGAATGTTCCATCTCGAATTATTGACCATCGATAATTGGAATTGCCATATGAGTGCTACCTTATGGCTTTGGCGCAATGACAATGGTAGAATACCTCACTCCTCGCGTTGTCTACCTATTACGCCTCATTATAGCGCTGTATTTGTTTTAGTTTTCTGATTTGTTTCCACCACATAAACTATGGGGGTGATATTTGAGACTCCGCCCAGCCTTCGAGCTGACTACCCATCAGGCAGACTAGTCAGATTTCGAGGATTGATTGATTGATTTGTTATCATTTTAAATGATCTTGTCGACTTCATCGTTATGCTTGAGTCAAAAGTTATGCGTTACGGAGACTGTTGCGTTACGGAGACGGTTGCGTTACGGAGACGGAGACGGTGACGTCATGCAACCGCGCGGGAAGCTTAAGTTAATGGGTAATGGACGGCGAGTGCGTGACGTCATGCAGCCACGCGGGAAGCCTAAGTTAAAGGTTAATGGAGTCTGTTGAAAGAGTCCTGGGGCGTCGAGTGACCTGAGGCTTGGAGCGAAGCGAAACGAATACAGGATGACTCCTAAAGAGGTGTACAAGATGCCAGATATGAATACAGGGTGACTCCTGAAGATATATACAAGATGCCAGATAAGAATACAAGGTGACTCTTAAAGAGGTGTACAAGATGGCAGAGAAGAATACAGGGTGACTCCTAAAGAGGTGCACAAGATGTCAGACAAGAATACATGGTGACTCCTAAAGAGGTGTACAATATGTCACACAAGAATACAGGGTGACTTCTAAAGAGATATACACGAAGCCAGATAAGAATACAGGGTGCCTCCTAAAGAGGTGTGCAGGATGTCAGAGAAAAATACATGGTGACACTTAACGAGGTGTACAGTATGTTAGATTCAATTCAAATACAGGGTGACCCTTGAAGAGGTTTGCAAGATATCAAATTCAAATAATGGGTGACCTTTAAAGAGTTGTAAAAGATGTCAGACTCAAATATAGAAGCACTCCTGAGCCTTTCCAACATATGTAGCATTTGTAGCATGCGTCATTTGAAATGATATAACGTCTAGTCTTTCAGACTGACTGTAATTTTTTTAAATTTAATTTATTTAATCAATGTATGTTAGACCATGATGAAATGTAAATATTATATGCCAGAAAGCAAAAGGGAGCTTGTAGTTTAACGTGACCGTTAATCTCGAGATTATGAGCCACGGGACCTCCTTTTTACGTGGAATCCGAACCACGGGACATGGCATTTCACATCGAAAATCTCACATGCATTGACCGGGAATCGAACCCGGACCGCCTTGGTGAGAGGCATTCAGCTAGACCGCTGAGCCACCACGCCCCGTATATGCCAGAAAACTGCATCATAATGAGGCTCATTATAGTACAAGTTTTCATTATGATATAGTTTCTCTACCAATCACAGCTCAAGATTTATATTTCGATACAGATTTTTGACCAATTAGGTAAGAAAGCTTCGCACCTGCACTCAACACACTCAAAATCCAACATGTCGGACATGAATTGCATGATTTAAAAGTTGGCAATATAAAGTATATCGGATCAACTATTGTAGTTACAATCTCACACACAAAGACAAAATCAGCACGACCCTTTCCGTTAACAAGAAAATACTATGAAATATGCAAGAAATTTAGGAATCTACGTTGATTCTATTTTTTAATTTAGGTTTTTACGACATTGATCTCACCTTATGGTGTAGGAGTTAGTATTCTTGGAGGTCCGGGTTCGTTTCCAGGCTACGACAGGGTACACTCATCCTCGTGAGACAGAACTGAGAAGAAGCGGATTCGATCCCCACCTTGGGCATCCTAGAAATTGTATTCTATAGGTTTACATTTCTACACCAGGCAAATTACGGGATGGTTCATAACTTTATGTCATGGTCATTCCATACCAATCCTCGCCTCAAATACAAATACAGATACCACAACAACACAGGTTAACAGACAAATTATACACACACGCAAGTATATGGAGCAGAAATGACCACGTTTCCCAAGCCCCTAAATGAAACAACAACAACAACTCATTAAATCCGACCCCGAGGGATTCTTGACCTGGGTTCGGCTTCTCCCCTTTTTCCATTGCGTTTGGGGCGACCTCCTCATCTGTCTGCATTTCATAGCTCTTTTTCTTTCCAAGTTCCTCAGTTATCCTTATGCTTATCCTTATTCTTATTCATATTCTAGTTACTAGGCGAGTTGTTAAGAACATAGTATAGTGCAATTAGTACAGGCCAGAGACCTAGTGGTGCCCGTCTGAAGCGCTATAAGGACCAGCTTAAAGAAGACCGTGAGGAGTACCGGCACTGAACTACACACATCAAAACAAGTTTTGCATATTGCTGGCCAAGAGCCGTAGTGGTCTCAAACCCATTAGTCGTTCTTGCGTGGTGTATATCGGCAGTGTACACTCGCCTGTGTCTATGAGGATAGATCTGTGTGAGTGTGGAGACGACCCGGTGAACGTATGCTCGACCAATACATCCGAGACCGATACCAACAGGGAGGAGGTTGTGCAATGTTCTGGGGTGGCATCATGTATGGTCGCCGAACCCCTCTTGTGTACATCCCAGGGCGTATGACAGGCATACATTACAGGGATACTATCCTGGTACCTGTAGTGAAACCGACAGTGGTGGCAGCGCTCGCTAAAGCGCAGCGTTAGACTAGGTAGACGGGTGGGTTTGAACCCCACCGTCGGTCGTCCTTGAAATGTTTTTCCACGGTTTCCCATTTTGAACACCAGGCAAATGCTAGGACGGTACCTTCTGACAGGCCACGGCCGCTTTTTTCCACATCCTTGCCCAGTTTCACTCATCTTCATTCATTCCATCTCTCATCCCGACGCGCAGGTCACCCACGGGCGTCGACTAGTAAGTCCTGCACTCAGCGTCTCAGGAGGCTACATGACAAAAGAAAACTGTAGTGAAAGGCTATGCTGACAATTTCGGCCCAAATTTCACTTCCGTGGACGATAACGCTCGCCCGCAATGCCTTTCTTCAGGAGAATGGTATTCACACAATGGAATGGCCTGCGTATTCTCCTGATCTCAATTGTGAAGACGTGGACACTGCTTAATAAATAAGTCCGTCCTCACTTTCATCCCCACTGTGCTCCATGGCAATATGCAAAGCTTTTTTTGATGTGTGTAAATACAATACTTGGAGTGCCACTGCGGAGGATAGTTCTCAATGGCGTTCGACTACGCCAGCTGCTGTCGCACATTTTGAGCGTGATGATGATGATGATGCTGTTAATTGTTGTTTTAATGGGCCTAACATCTAGGTTATCGGCCCCTAATGGTCTGGGTGAAAGCGAAAATGACAATGAAATGGAAACCATAGCGAAAATGAAGCTGGACTGAAAATACTTACAAAATGGAACTCAGATTGATAGGTAATTTAGAAGGAAAATACTCACAAAATGTAATTTAGAGACACGAGGAGCCAATTCAGGAAAACAGGGCGGGAGCTTAAAGAGAAAAGGAACTATAATGGAAAGAAGGAGAAGAAACATAAGCCTGATCCCTGGAAGAAAGAGGGATCACGAAAGATGAGAGAAGGGCCAATTATTATTAACAAGAAAAGTGCGCTGAAATGGAGCATTAATTTACACATATAGAAGCACATCTAAAAGAACAGATTATTCTTTGCTATATTCTGTAAGCGATTTTGTCCTCTTAACGCATGGCAATATGTGATATTTGTCACAGATCTGCCCGCACAGCACACATTGACAATCTTCAATCGGTTTATGGTACTTCTCGATATTGCATATCCTGTGATGGAATCCGTGAAGGGCCAATGAAGACGGGAAAGGGAGGGACTCCCTAGGCCTCGGATACCCTAATACCGTCGGGGTCAGAAGAAAACGAGATTTGACCAAGAGACTTCAACAGGAAATAAGACGGAGGGGAGCCCGGCACAAGTAAGTGGAAGCAATGCCGGACTCACCTGGGGTCCCGTGGTCGCCAACCCACGTCCCACTAGATGTGAGCGTGATCATCGAAGTCAAGGTGTAGATAAACGCTAGACGCGTAAAATTACGCCAAGCTCAACCATGACCTCCACCCTCTATCTATAAGGTGCAACCAATGTGGTCGATTGTTTCATGCCCGGATTGGCTTGATAAGCCACAAAAGACATATCCATGCCAGAATGGATACTGAAGAAGAATTTCAGGCAGTTGCGGTTCAGGAGTGAATCGGATGGTGACGCGCCGTTATAGGCGAAAACATTTAAAGAGAATAATTTGTATGCTTCCACGAACACATCGTCCATACTGTTTTCATTTAGGTACGGTATTTCACTAATGTTTCAAAACTCATATTAGCCTACTTTCGATTTTTGCAAAAAATGAAAGTAGACTTATGAGATCAACACAGGGCGAAAAAAAGTGTGTCTGTCTGTGTGTGTGTATGTGTGTGTGTGAGTCTGTGTGTGTGTGTGTATGTGTGTGTGTGAGTCTGTGTGTGTGTGTGTGTGTCTGTGTGTGTGTGAGTGTGTGTACTCTGAATGTCTGTCCCCCCCTATCAATTCGAACACGGTGAAACCGAATTGAACGAAATTTGGTACAGAGGTAGCACTAGTAAAGGACACCTCAGTGTCATACTTTATATCGCCGCCATCTTTACCAAAACAGAATGGCGGCCACTCAAATGTTCAAAACGTAAAATCAAATTACGGCTAAACTAATCATCCGATCTCTACCAAATTTGGTGACAACATACCTTTATATAGGACGCGTCTTTCACCCAAAATTCAAGGTCATCGGCCATGCCATTTCAGGATGGCGGCCGTGTGAATTATGCAACCATTTTAATAAATAGCTTAAGACCCACCAATTCCGATTATCGAGTCTAGGGGGGTTTAAGCTATCCTGAAGGTCGTGATCCGTTATTTATTATAATTTAATATTATAATATTATACAGTATGAGTGGCTTAAAAGAGCTGAGCCGTTGTGTCACACGACAAGATGGCAGCTGTCCTCATGTGCCTGTCTTATATTTCAGTAGTTTTAGTATGTTGTATGTGATATACCGTACTGATACAATAATATAAACTTTGTATGAAATGATCTTTAATGAAGATGTACTGCTGTGAAGAAATCGTTTATTTAAAGTCATTATTTGCCAACAGTTTGTATCTAATATGTCAGTTAAGAACACCTGACGTCATGGATACGGTTAGCTCTGGGCTAGCATGTTAGTCTGACACGCAGTTGACTGGGGATCGAGTACTGCTACAGTTAGATT
Organism: Meconema thalassinum; assembly: GCA_946902985.2. Taxonomy (NCBI): domain Eukaryota; kingdom Metazoa; phylum Arthropoda; class Insecta; order Orthoptera; family Tettigoniidae; genus Meconema; species Meconema thalassinum. The sequence goes on along the minus strand of OX336396.1, from coordinate 78,209,650 downwards.
TTTTTTTCTTGAATTCTTTTACAAATGATGTGCACGAGCTTTTTCCACAGATACTGAATAAAATGTCATTTAGCTCAAAGGAGAGGATAAAGTATACACTCGTATATTAATAAAATCACAGTCCCAGCATCGCACATAAACAGAAGACATTAGAAAAAGGAGAATAGAAGAACTAGATACACGTTGTCATTAACCACAGCCTTCTTAATGCCTCTGTACGGTGCTGTCCTCTTGTGGGTTATGTGGGTAATATTGCTCCAAACATAACGCTGAGTAAATGCCTGAGCTGGCTTCCTGAAGTATGGCAATTTTTTAATACTGGTAGTTCAACTATTAGCCACGATCGCGCTCCGAATACCTTTAAACACTGCCAGCTGGATCGCCTCCCTCTTGGCTACTTTAAAATGCCTACTCATTCAACACCCATAGAACACTGCCATCGTAGTACATTACGATGGCAGTGCATAGGCGTACAAGATAATAGTACATTATGCAACGAGCCTATAATGGCTATAATTAAGACACGAGTATTTTTTATAAAACGAGCGTATGCGAGTTTTATAATTTCCATACTAGTGTCTTAATTACCATTATAGGCGAGTTGCATACGACTGTTTATGTTCGACGATAATTACAACTTTATTATATGTTTTAACATAAATATTCATAAATATCTGTTGAGATTGTCACTAGAATTTTGTGATCGGGTGCTGCGCAGGGTAGGATATCTCTGATGTCCAAGCTCACTGACCGACCGACGCATGCGCTCTGTGAACTTCAATGCCGTATGTGCAGATTGAGCATCAGTATTCAGTAAAAATGTCACGGAAATCGTTTGAAAACAACCCGCTGTGTAGAAATTGGATTTAAGGATATTAAGGTACAGTGTCTCATATTAACCAGTTTATTTACGAGAACATTATGGACGGTGCACTTTCGGTAATTTATATAGACATGTTGGATTTTGAGCGCACGCGAGTAGGTATCGTTACCTAATTGGTCAATGAACGAGCTCTGATTGGCTGGAGAAACTGTATCATAATGAAAAAGAGTGTTATAATGACCATCATTATGATACAGTTTCCTGACACATAATAGTGGGGGTCGAACATAAAGATACCCATACATTTAGGAGAAAGTAGGCTATATGTTCTTTGCTGAACATCTTGTTTTTGTATTTCTTATCTTGGAATATTAAAATGTAAAACATATTACACACGCAACACGTCGCTATTTAATATACGAACTGCACGTGCAGCGTGCACGGTAACTGTTATAGTACAAGATTGCTTGCAATGATAGCAATGTGGATGAGCAATCACTGGTGAGGGACGACTCGCTTACTGGCTGAAATCGCATCACGGAACGCCTGTTGCCATGGTTACCGCTGACTTCCGTTCCCCCTCCAGCCTTACTCAATCACCAAGACAGGGACGTTCTTGCCTGCGCATTTCTGTCGCATCAGGCTAGTTGAGCAACGCGGCAGTAGTTTCGACACCGAGTCGTGTCGTTTGAAGGTAAATGTTCATGCCTTAATTGGTAACATCTAATGCAGTAAAAATCATGCTTAAAAAGTCGCAGTCAGTCTGAAAGACTATACTTTGTATCATTGGCTGGAGGCTTCTGGCTTCGCTGGAAGCCAAAGACTCTTGACGTGTTAGAAAATTATCTGCATAATACTGATCTTGCTTATCTTGTTTCAAATTACTCGCGAACGGCAGGTGCAAAGTAAGGTCAAGCGCGCGGAATGTCGTCACGCTCACCAGAGCGCGCGGGGACGTGCCCCTTCAATCCAGTCTAAAATCACTTATAGTGGGCGATGTATTGAAGATAGATATATGCTCTCGCGGACCTTTTTGTAGAACATTTCACGCTGACCAATTCTTACGCTTATAGTATATTGATTTTTTTAACGGTTTGCCCAGCGTAAGCTTAAGAAGCGCACGGACGCCAAGTTTGTTTTCGACTTCTTCACTGAAATCGTTACTGCTTGGCTTCCTTTGATCATACATTTTTTTTTACAGAATCTTTTCTCGAGATATCCTCTACAGAATGGTGAAAACCGCATCAAACTCCATCCAGTGGTTCTCGAGATTACCCGTGACATCCAAGAATCGGGGATGTTTGTATTATACTAACGAAGTAGAGTGTGTCGGGGAACACATGCACCAAACGTCACCGTAACGTAACGCCAGATCCCAGCGTAACGACGAAGACGACAAGATCATTTAAAATGATAAAATCCTATTAAATGCCTAAATATTTAGTTTTAAATCATTACTATTTTGTAACAAAGCAAGTGACGCGGCGATTCAAACGCTTCAATGGAGAACCGCCACTGATTTCAGGAGAGAAATGAATACTCGGACACGTTCATTTTCACTATCAGCCAAATCATTAAACTCGTTCTTAGATCCCTTAAAACATCATCATCATCATCATCATCATAATCATCATCATGAAATTAAATCAACCCCGGCGATGATTGCCCGTGCAGATCCCTGTAGCAGGCGTTGACGCGCACGACTCCAGTGCAGCAACATGGCTCTCAGCTGCTCGCTATAATTGATTCAAATACCTCTTGAAACTGTTTAAAAAAACATTTCCAGTTACATGCAACAAATTGCTTTACTTGAGCCTCAAAACTGGTCTTGTCCAATACGAATACAGAACGAGATTTGTAGCATTTGTGACATGAGACTTGAAGTACAGAGTAACGGGCCGGAGTATGGACCAGTTCTTCCTGCTTCAAGAGTTGTACACTTGACAAAACTGCCTGCCTAGGTACTGGTGTGGCGAGATAACTCTTACAATCAGATGTTGTTGGGACATCTTGGTCATCAGCCCAATGTACGTGGGTGTATATAACCTTATTTTATAACCCACGTTTCTGTGATGGCTGTAGCAGAGTAGGCTATGTAGTTGTATTAGGATACGCATGTATATACAGTAAAACCCCGTTGTTACGCACCCACTTATTGCGCTATCCCGTTTATCACGGTTTTTTTTTTGGTTTTTTTTTGTTTTTGTTTGTTTTTTGTAAGGACCCTGTACGGTTCGTATATACTGTATTACTGTACAATTTTCCCCTATTATAACGCTTCTAAATCCCGCTTGTAACACTTTTTTTTCAAGTCCAAATCAGAGGAAAAATCCCGTATGAATGATTGTAAAAGGCACATACTTGAGATATTTTAATAATAATAATACAGTAATGGTACTAATCATATATTAATAGTACAGTAATAATGACAGCCTCCGTGGCTCAGGCGGCAGCACGCCGGCCTCTCACCGCTGGGTCCGTGGTTCAAATCCCGGTCACTCCACGTGAGATCTGTGCTGGACAAAACGGAGGCAGACAGGTTTTTCTCCGGGTACTCCGGTTTTCCCTGTCAACATTTCATTCCAGCAACACTCTCCACTATCATCTCATTTCATCTGTCATTCATTTAATCATTGCCCCAGAGGAGTGCGTCAGGCCTCGGCAGCCGGCACAGTTCATATCCTCGCCGCTAGATGGGGGCTTCATTCATTCCATTCCTGACCCGGTCGGAGACTGGAAGCAGGCTGTGGATTTTCATTTTTCACAGTAATAATGACATACTGTACGTTACTGAAATATTGTTTCGATATTGTTGCCTGCTGATAGGTCAAATTTCTAAATGCATATAACTTCTACACTATCAATTGGGTTTCAACCAAATTTCGTATGTGCTATATGTACATAAACATATATGACTGAGCGTATTCTTAAGAGCCACCAGGACTGCCAACTGTTAATAAATGCTCTCAATATATGTTATCCAAATACCAATATATCAGAAAGTATGCAAGCCGACAGCTTTAAACTATGCACACGTATAGTACCTGACATTCTATATTAATTTGGAGTAACTTATATACGTCAGTGCTACCAACATGATTCTAAGCCTGCTGAGAGGTCCAACTTGTAATACATGTAACTTCTATACTAGACTATCATTTGGATTTCAACCACATTTCGTATGTGCTATGTGTACCATAACAGATATGACTAAGCGTATTCTTAAAAGCAACCAGGGCTGCCAACTGTTAATAAATGCTGTCACCATTTTTGTTACCCTAATATCAATATAGGCCTATCAGAAAGTATGCAAACCAATACCTCTAAACTTTGCACACGTATTGTACCTGGCATTCTAGATTAATTTGGAGTAACTAATATACGTCAGTGCTGCCAACATAATTTAAGCCTGCTGATAGGTCCAATTTTAAAATGCATGTAATTTCTATACTAATGGATTTCATTCAAAATTGGCACAACAATAGATTATATTATTTCAGATTATTTCTGACCAATACATGCATGACATTGTTGCCAATATGATTTTACGCGCGCTGTTAGATTCAATGTTTAACTGCATGTAACGTCCATGCTATCCATTGGACTTCACCCAAATTTTGTATTCTGTACTTTAAGAAATGGAACTAAGAATATATTCAGTCACCAGGTCTGCAGACTGTAGTGCTCTATTAGGCTACATTATGCCAGGTATACAGTATTTCGAACTAATTAGAAATTTCGATATTACCAACTTAATTTCGTCATTATTCTAGATTGATCCATATAGATTAATCATTGGCATGCTTCTTAAATTTTAAGAAAAGTAGGCTCTTTAGTTCGTCACGGAACTTCTTGTTACACATTGTGTTTATTAACAATAATAATAAAAAAATCATCACTAGTGTTGATGAAGATTATCTTAAGCATCGCCTTGTGGTAGGTTGGTTGGTTCCTTAGTTTAGGGTGCGACAACGCGGTCATGTAGCCCCGTGTACTTGGGTGTGTGTAGAATTTGTCTGTTAACTGGTGTTAATGGCTGTATTAGTGTGTGTTATCTGTGATTCAGGTAGAAGGACTGCAGACGATCAAATTTTTCAAGTAGTTCCTACTTTTGCTACCAAATGCTATCGTCTACGACACCTAGCTGCGGACGTAGCTACTATATGCCATCGCAGTCAGCACCTGGCGGCGAACGTTGGAACTAATATAGTGTTATCAAACTAACCTACAAATTTTAGCTTCCACAAGTGTAGTTAGTGGAAGGTTCTTTTTCATTCCTTAAATCTATGACATGTGATCGCCGGCTTTACTTCCCCTCCGAAGGAAGGCATACTGAGTGATGTTTAACACTCTTTAAAAAAATCCAACGACTTTGGCCGGTTTTGAACCCACGCCCACCTTGTGGTAAATGAGTCATTGTTCACGGCTATCAAAGTAGGTGAAAATCTATAAAAGGGCACACATAGTTGAAAAATATATGATGAACAGTCTGGAAGGAATTTATTTATTTAAAACCAGCCTTTCAAGAGTAGGGAAAGTAGAAATCCTTCATATTCTCAAGACGGAAGTCAATATTAGAATTAGGAGTGTATTCATGCGTTAAGCTGTTCCCATTGCGACAAGCCAAGGGCAGGAAGCTCAGCAAGTCATTGTTTTGACACTCGTTTGAATTAACGCCGTCTCTATAAACAGATGTAAAGGACCTCGCCATATTATTAAGACTTGGTACTTTAAAAAATAAAAAGAATACCTAGTGGTTAGCATTCTTGGCTGTCACAACGGATGTCCGAGTTCGATTCCCGGCTCTGCCAAGAAATGTAATTCTGGTCTGAGGGCTGAAAACGGGGTACACACAGCCTCATGAGGCACAACTGAGAATAGATGGGTTCAATTTCCACCTCAGCCATATCCTAGAGGTGTTTTTCTCTGGTTTCCCCACTTCTACTCCATGGGAATGCCAGGATGGTACCTAAATTAAGGCCACGGACGTCTCCTGTAGTCCCAATAGTTCAAATAACTAGACAATGATATCCCCTACAGCAATTTTGTGAACAATCTAAGAGTAATTTTTGATAAAACCTTGATCATCAATGCATATCTTGAAGCGGAATATCCCTTACACGCCGTCAAACATGCACAAGATTTTAATCTAAACTTTGATACTACCTATCATCGAATATGGATCAGTAGTGTATAACGACTTATCAGAAACACTTAACATAAAATTACAGAGCGTTCGTTACATTTCAGACGTCAGGCGTGATGTACAAATTACACCTTATTATGTGCAAATGCAGTGGTTGAAACTTCATGAACGTAGGCAGCTGTCCTAACCCAAAAACTATTATGTACAAAAATCCCTGGTTATCTCTATAATGTGTTTAAACCAATGAACTACGTCCGCAACAGAGAAAATAGATTTACTGATTCTACTCTATAGATTCCTGTCCATCGTACAACTAAATACAATAAACCATTTCTTTTCACAACTTCACGGCTCGTTAATACATTCCATCTTCACTCATTTACAAACTCTTTTAACACTACACAACTCAAGAAATACCTAATATCAAGATTCCTGAAGTAATACGAATCAAAAATATAAATAGTTCATACAAAATTTCTGAAATATATCCGTGCCATACAGCTTTTTATAATATTTTTAGTATCCAAGATACAACTTCCATGGAATTGATAGTAGTTCGAGTAATCATTTCATTCATGTACTTGTTTTAATAATAGATCATTTCATAATTCACATAAAATTTGTAGCCCTTTTTTTAACGTACTATAATTTGTTTCTTTTCAACAGATATATTAATACATTAGGTAGGATGTATATATATTTATTTATTTATTTATTTATTTATTTATTTATTTATTTATTTATTTATTTATTTATTTATTTATTTAGCGTATGGCAACACCTTGTACAACACAACAATATTCAGAATACATACCAGCAAAAATACTAGGACATTATTACAATAAAAGCAAAACAGAGAATATTAGTGTAACCTACAGTCCTAATTGGCACTTATAATGTAAAATTTAAATTGTCTATCCACTTCCCAGCATCTGGAGTCAACACGAGAAAATCCTTTCAATCCCCTGAGTATGACGTAATACTACACTGCTGCATAATGTGTTGTATGGTCTGGGGGGTCGCTTCACAAACACATGCAGGATCGGGAATTTTGTTCCACTTGTAGAGTAAGTCCTTACACACTCCATGGTTTGTGCGAATCCTGTTGGCAGTCTTCCACGTACGTCGAGTCAAATCGAATCCCTCTGGTTTGTTGTGAGTATTTATACTGATTATTACTTCTGCTGGTGCATGCTGGATCCATTTTTGTTCCCATCTATCGCTTATATCAAATCCCTTGTTAAAAAGTTCCACAGCAGATTTTAAAGCTGGTTGTCTGGATTTTAACCTGTCAGATATTGCACTTGCGATGAAGTCATGAATTGGAAGGTGAAGTCCAAAATTTTCTTATATTCACGTACCAAAGCATCCTGTCTTCTGCGTTCAGGTGGTTGAATGTGATTTAAAGTTATTTATTTAATTATTATATTCTAATTTGTATTATTTATCTTGTATAAAATGTTTGCTAATTGGCTTGTTTTATATTTATATTTATATTTATATTTATATTTATATTTATATTTATATTTATATTTATATTTATATTTATATTTATATTTATATTTATATTTATATTTATATTTATATTTATATTTATATTTATATTTATATTTATATTTATATTTATATTTATATTTATATTTATATTTATATTTATATTTTGTTTTATTAGTTGTTAAGCTAGGTTTAGTTTCTTATTACAAAACTTCAAGCCAGAATATTTTAAACGCTACATAAAGGGGCTCTTTAGCCTCAGTGGCAGTTCTCTATGAATAAATTCAAATTCAATTTCAAATACACTAAAACAGCCATCACAATGGCACAGACCCAACGGGATAGCCGTGCACTTGAAATCGCTCACCACGAACCAAAATACGAAAATTGGAGGATGAATCCCAAAGTTGGCAGCGGCTATCCTGGGTGTGGTTACCTCCGGATTATTCCTCACTCTCTCCAGGAAAATGCCGAGATAGAACATTATTTCAAGTCCCGGAGCACCCATCCCATTCCTACCCCTAACGATTACAGCTGCAGGATTCTTTAAGAGCGTTAAAATCCTTCAGTATGCCTTCCTTCGGAAGGGAAGTAAAGCTGGTGGTCCCATGTCATAGATGTATGGCATGTAAAAGATCCTTCCACTAACTAAACTTGTGTGAAGCTAAATTTCTAGGATATATTTCGTTGAAACGCTCTATCAAAGTTCCAACGTTCACCACTAGCTGTCAGTAACATCAGGTAGCGAAAATTGGAACTACTTGAAATTGAACGGAACTTGTAGCTCACCCCATGGCACTAAAAGCGATACGCTAAATAAATAAATAAATAAATAAATAGCTACACACACTACTTCAGTCATCACAGTAACACAGGTTATCAGACAGACTCCACGTCCGCCTCGTTGCGTAGTGACTAGCATTCTTGGTCATCGCCGCGAAGGCCCAGGTTCGATTCCCGGGTACACTCAGTCTCGTGAAGCAAAACTGAGAACCTTGGCCATCCTGGAAGTGTTTTTTCGTGGTTTCCCCACTTCAACTCCAGGTGAATGCCGGGACGGTTCCTACATTAAGACCAAGGCCACCTCTTTCTCAAAACTGAATTACAAATACTCACACTAATACAGCAATCACAATAACACAGGTTATCAGACAAATTCAGCACACACCCAAGTACTCGGGGCTACATGACCACGATGTCGCAAAACCTCTCAATGAATCAAAAACAACAACAGAGAGGAATGCAGACGAGTTTGCACTCACGCAACTCAGAAACAAGTTCACAATCCCTTGTGCACTGTATCTAATAGAAGATGTAGAAAGGGTGTGAACCATTCGGTGGCGCCCATTACTTTTTAGGTCAATGCACCTAAGTCGGCGCCCGTGACAAATTTAGAGACCTTGCCACGCCAAGAAGACAGGCGTGGACACGTTCACTTTCCCGGACAGGCCAATGTCGCGTGAGTCACTGGAAAATGTCATCAGAACGTACCAAGGGGATTGAACCACGAACCCAAGGTCAGAGTTTGAACATACATACTCGTATCTATACTGTTCAGTTGAGAAAAGAAATGTTTGTTCCATCTAGGGACTCAGACCGTGTGGGCATCGGGCTGTGTGATCCTGTTGATTTACCGTTGGCCTTCAGAAACCAAGATTGCAGGTTTGATCCCTGTTCAGTTCGGCGTTTTTAAAATGTGACAACCTTCTGAAGAGAACCGCATTGATTAGCTGCTTTTTCCACTTAAATGGTGTTTATCTTTGAAAACTTTCACTTTCTGTCTTAGATTTACCCCCAAGGACAGCGGCTTCGGTAGCTTATTCTATGCCCAAGATCGCGGGTTCAAACCCGGCCGAAGTCGACAGATTTTTAAGAGCGTTAAAATCGTTCAGTATGCTTTCCTTCGGAGGGGAAGTAAAGCCGGTGGACCCATGTCATAAATTTATGGCATGATAAAGAACCTTCCACTAACTACACTTGTGTGAAGCCAAAATGTATAGGTTAGAATTGATAACGCTATATTAGTTCCACCGTTCGCCACTAGGTACTAACTGCGATGGCATCTAGTAGCCAAGTCCGTAAGCTAGGTGTCGTGGACGGTAGCATTTGGTAGCAAAAGTAGGAACTAGCCTACTTGAAATTATTGTCTGCAGTCCTTACTTGAATTAAAACAGATAACACACACTAATACAGCCATCAGAATTAACACCGGTTATCAAACAGATTCTACACACACCCAAAGTACACGGGGCAACATGACCACGTTGTCGCAGCCCTAAACTAAGGAACCAACCAACCAGACTTATGAGTTCTACACGGGCCAAAAGTTGTCTGTCTGTCTGTCTGTCTGTCTGTCTGTCTGTGTGTGTGGGGTGTGTCTGTCGTCCCCCACCCACCTCCCCACTCCTATCAATACAAACACGACGAAACCGAATTGAACGAAATTTGGTACAGAGGTAGATCTAGCAAAGGGTACTTCAGTGCCATGTTCTATATTGCTGCCATCTTTAACAAAACTGAATGGAGGCCTCCCAAACGTTCAAAACGTAAAATCAAATTGCGACTAAACTAATCGTTCGATCTATACCAAATTTGGTAACAACATACCTTAATATTGGACGCGTCTTGTGCCAAAACGACAAGGTCATCAACCGTACAATTTCAAGATAGCGGCCGTGTGAATTATAACCCACCAATTCCGATTATCGAACCAAGGGTGGTTTAAGCTATCCTAAATGACGTGACCCGTTGAATACTATAAATTAATAATATAATATTATTCTGTATGAGTGACTTATAAGAAAGGAAGGAAGTTTGTAGTTTTACGTGACCGTGAATCTTGTGGTTATGAGCCGCGGAACCTCCTTTTACGTGGAATCCGAACCACAGGACATGGCATTTCACTTCGGAAATCTCATATGCATTGATCGGGAATTGAACCCAGTCCACCTTAGTGAGAGGCCAACAGCTTGACCTCTACACCACCATGACTTAGAAGAGCGGATCCCTCTCTGTCACTTGACAAGATGGCAGCTGACCTCTTGTTCCTGTCCTATATTACAGTAGTTTGAGTATGTTGCATGCGATATAGCCTACTGATAGAAATAATATAAACTTTGTATGAAATTATTCTAATGAAGATGTAATGCAGTGAAGAAATGGTTTATTTCAAGACATTATTTGCTAACACGTTGTATGTAAGTCTGTTAAAAACACTGAGGTGTTACGGACATGTTGGGCTCTGTGATACAGTGTTCTTCTCTCACGCGGTCGGCTGGAGTTCAAAACCTTCTAGATTTAGCTTTCTCCTAGGACCACGCGGAATCAACACTTCTTGGTCTTGATGTTTGCCCAATAACTCTTCATGCGCAACGATTGAGCGAGTCTTCGTTGCTGCGACCAGACGTGTCTGGTAGGTCTTCTCTCTTCTGCCTCAAAACCCCATGTATGAGTAATTTTCCTAATTTCCTCTCGAGCCTTGAGATTGGGAAAACCTAATTCAGCCAAGTCGTTTTCCGCCTGTATGTACCAATTGGATCTTGTTGCCTTTTTCTGCAAAAACGTATAGATTTAATTTGTTAAACTAGTTGGGTCCATTCTGTCCAAATGTCCCATGAATTGGATCCTTCTCATACGGATTGTGTCTGTGATTTTTAGTGATTTTTAAATAGATGTCAGCATTAGGTTTCGGAAGGTAAATTCCATCTTTGATTCTTGGTCCCAAAATTTTTCGCAAAATTTTGCGTTCCTTAATATCCAATTGATTTCTCAGTGTTTTATGTTGTAGATTAATTGTCTCGGCTTCATAAAGGGCTGCAGGCAAGACTACTGTTTTATAATGTTGAATTTTACAATTCCAAGAGAGGCATTTTGTGTTATAAACTTGTTTTGTCAAATGGAAAGCAGTTTCCATTTTCTGTAGTCTTACTTCTATAGCTTTTCTTTCGTTGCGAGTTTCATTGATCCATTCACCTAAATACTTGAAGTCTTTCGCTCGGGAGACCTTACAATTACCGATGCGGAGTGAATTCGGAGCAGTTTTAATATCCGTCATAAATTTCGTTTTGTAAAAAATAAATCCGTAAGCTGATTTTTGCTGCTTGTTCTTGGAGTAATTCAAGTTGTTTTTGGACATCAGAATTGTTTTGGATCAATTAACGCCATGTCATCCGTTTTATAACTACTCAGACGATATAAAATTAAGTGTTACGTTGTGCATTTTACAATGGAAAATATATGTTTTATTAAAAGTCCGGGCTATTGAAACCAGATTTTGATACCGGCTGCAGCATTGCACATAAACCGAACACAAAAGAAAAAGGAGAATAGAAAAACAAGATAGTCGCCTCCGTAGCGTAGCGGTCAGCATAGTTAGCTGCCGCCCCGGAGATCCTGGGTTCGATTCCCGGCTCTGCCACGAAATTTGAAAAGTGGTATGAGGACTGGAACGGGGTCTACTCAGCCTCGGGTGTTCCAAATGAGTAGAGGGGGTTCGATTCCCACCTCAGCCATCCTCGAAGTGGTTTTCCGTGGTTTCCCACTTCGTCTTCGGGAAAATGCCGGGATGGTACCTTCTTCAAGGCCACGGCCGCCTCCTTCCCTCCTCCTTGTCTATCCATCCTGACCATCCATTACCTTCCCTCATGGGGCCCCTGTTCGCTTTGCAGGTGAGGCCGCCTGGGCGAGGTGCCAATCACACCTCACCAGTTGTATCCACTCCGATTAGATGTTCCCAGCTCTAGGACACTGCCCGTAGAGGCGGTAGTGGTGAGTTCCCTCGCTGAGTCCGTGGGTTCCACCAACCTGGAGGGTAAACGACTAAGAGAGAGAGAGTGAAAAAAAAACAAGATACACGTAGTCATCCACAACCTTCTCTATGTCTCTGTACGGTGCTGTCCTCTTGCGGGTGACGTGGGTAATTGTTCCAAACATTCCGCTTTGCAAATCTTTGGCCTCCTGAAGTATGTTACAATCTTGTAATAGTACAAGTTCTAGCCATGACTGAGCTCCGATTACCTTTAAGTGACGCAAAGAAGAGTGCGTAGTTCCTTGTATAAGAATGGCGGAAGCGATCCTTGCTTGCTAATGGCTCCTACCAGGTGCTAGGGTTATCACCATATGTCAGATATTTCCTAGCCAGGGAAACCTTTCTTATTGAGGACTTAAGAATGCAATTGCAGCAAACTCGGGCTATTACGAGAACTAGGGCTCGGGCTATTACAAGAACTAGAGAAGAAAAGGGACTTGATCGAAGAAAGTTTCTGCACTCCCGATGCTATGGTACATAAGGAGAGGATGAATTAGGAATACGAGTTGAGACACCTGATGACACGCTTTGCGATACATGGTTTTCATCATATTTGTGCCAGGAAATCTTTTCACTAAGTCAGTTAGGAGTGTTTATGTGTTATATCTTATATGCAGTGAACAGTGCGATATTTACCAAGCGATGAAATGCAAGAAAAGAAGACTGTCACTAGCGCAATTTTGCTCTTCTAGACTTACGTATCATGTCAGTGGCGTAGCCAGAGGGGAGGGGGGCAGAGGGGCTGGGCCCCTCCCAAAATAAATCCAGAAATTGGGGTGGGCATAAGCCTTCATATATTCTTACGGCTCAAACAAATTTAGAACCTACAACGAAAAGAACAGTAGGCCTCAATACTGGGGATGAAACCAGGGATGATGACAAAAGTCTGCCAAGAAATTAGGAGATTGCCAAATATCAAGAGACCTCTCTGGACGGGGCCAGTTATAGCGTTTCAGCTTACACTCTCGTCATCTCTTAATTTCCAATTCCTGGAAATACCAGTGTTAAAATGTCCTAGGCTACAATACTGGCGCAGCGTGTTAGTTTGTCGCCACTGTCGAGATTTACGGTGGTTACAGTTTGTAAGTGGTAGTATTGGGGAAGAGACGAGAGTTGTTTGATAGTTGCTCCTTTCTTTCTTCTTTTTGTCACATTAGCGAGTGTTTAGAAGATCGACCGCTTTGTCATAAAGAAGGCAAAACTGAATATATCTTCAGTAAGTTATGGAAAGTTTTTATTGTAGGTGTAGAAAATTGAGGCCCCATTTCATTATATAGGCACAGATTTTACAAATAATTTTCTCTGCACGAGAAAGACGCATTGCTCACTCATAGAATGTAAAGTTATTCGATTATTTAAAAGGTTCGTATTTATTAGACTATTATTATCAGGGTGTTACAGTTTCCTCTGAATAATAATAATAATAATAATAATAATAATAATAATAATAAACAAGAATGAGGTCCTCGGTGACCGTTAGGCTTGCCTTAAAACAGCACTGTATAGATTAGACTAACAATAATAGACCTACATTTTTTGCAACGTAGCTTCTTGGTTTGATGCCTTTCTGAGTGTCCCTTGTGTCCCTTCTTTCTGTTATATACTCCCGATGAGTTTTTATGGACATATTCATTCAATTGACTAAAAACATTTCTGGTACCGGTATATAAACTATTTAAAAAAGATACGAGCCTTACAGTAGTCGCATATGATGTGTAACATCTGACATGTTATCATACTTTGAAATTGAGATGAAATGCATGTGAAGTCATCTGACATGTTATCCTACTCGTATACTACACAGCTTGGACGTTCTTAAAATATTAATTTAAGCTCCGTATTGCATTATAAGTGAAAGTATAGTGCGCCAAAAGCATCGCTTAAATTGCATATTTGTATAGCCTATTCTAAATGTATTATAAATTAGCCTTCGTGGAGCTAGTCCGTCATCTGGGTACCGCTAATGTACTGTTCTCCGCAACAGAGCTCTTCTCTCGGGAATCCTTTCCTATCTAGACAAATTAAATAAACAGGTCTCAATGTGTGTCAATCAGTTGACACCAGAGTTCGCATGAGCGTTTACCGTTCGGTATGAGCAAAGTTACTCGGGGAGTAGATGCCCATCACTTGTAACCAGAGATTGAAAAACAGACTCTTAATAAATCATAATTGTTTTCAGCAAATATGATATAATGAATACTTTTACACCAAAAAACGACAACTTGATGATTTATTATATGAATATTTGTAATTGCTCCTCCAAACCTTGAAGTAATCCATATGCCATATACATTCCACATGGCCGAGAGTACGTCATGGTATCAATTTCTGACACCGCGTGCTCATTGTTTCCTCTTACCACTGCCAGCTGGATCGATCGATCGCATCCCTCCTGGCTGCTCTTACCACTGCCAGATAGATCGATCCAGCTGGCAGTGCGTCTTACACATTTTCGTCCGATCCACCACTGCCAGATGGGTCGTTACCACCGTCCGATCCACTTCCGTCCCATTTTTCAATATCACTCCCACAAAAAATATCCAGCAACCGAGTGGAAAGATGTTACACATCAAAAACACCAAGACATGGAGCGGTATTAATGTAAAGAACATTCTGAACTGAAACGTGTGAACATGCCATAATGATAACTGATAATTGAAAATCTGAGCCTGAGCCCAAGGTTGCAGTTTCGTATCCTGGCGCAGTCAGCGGGCATTTGAGGGTGCTCAAATGCGAGGGAGCCGTGTCAGTAGATTTACTGGCACCTTAAAGATCCCCTTCGAGGCAAAATTCCGCCACCCCGGCGTCTCTAAAAGCCAGAGTAGTAAAAAGGGACGTAAAACCAATAACATTGTTTTTATTATTATTAAAATCTGAGTGACAGAGACAAATATAGACACTGACACAGCTGTGAGCTGCCACAGAGCAAAGCAATGAAGGACGGAATTCAGACAGACATGAACAGACTGAAGATGTTTGTCCTAAGTTAAAAATGTACCCTAAAGTACTTATGATCAGAACAAGTCGTTCAGTGAAGAACTATACAGCCTATTTTCATATATCCTATTGGTCTTCTTTATTTAAAAAAAATCTCCTGCCTATGAAAAGGAACGCCATGCTGGGTTGTTCTGTATGTAGGCCATAGAGTTATGTACTATTAGATGAAGATTATTGCGTAGGTTCATTATTCAAACAACACGACAGTGGTGGCTACGCTCGCTAAAGTGCATCGCTAGGCCATGGGACCAAGCTCTCTGCTGACTCGGTAGACGCGTGGGTTCGAGCCCCACTGTCGGCCGTCCTTGAAATGGTTTTCCGTGATTTCCCATATGCAACACCCTAAGTGCTGGGACGGTACCTTCTGACAGGCCACAGCCGCTTCCTTCTACATCCTTGCCCAGTTTCATTCATATTCATCTATTTCATTCCTCATCCCGACGTGCAGGTCGCCCACGGCTGTCGAGTAGAAAGACCTGCACTCAGCCTTTCAGAAGGTCACAAAAGAAATATTCAAACGTTCACTTCATTCGCATGATTAGGGCACAAGAGATAAGAACTCAATTTTAAAATCTCACACGACCGCCATCTTGGGGTTATGAAACAATTGAATCTAATTGGATGCCAGTAGAGTTTGTATGAACATTTACCGTACCAAGTTTCACTGCGCTCGGATAATTAAATCGTGAGTCTCCATTCAAATATTTTAACTTCACTTGGCCGCCATGTTGGTATTGTGCTCGCCAGGTTATTGAAAGTCCAATAGGTGAACTTATATTAATAGCCTCTATCAGCCTACAAAATTTCTGTTTGATTGCTGCAATAAATTCGTAGATATTGAGAACCATCTAAATATTTCGGATGGTCGCCATGTTAGATTCTTATATACTGTATGTAGGCCATACAGTTATGTACCATTAGATGAAAATTTTCCCCCCAGGGGCTCACATCTAGTGGGACGTGGGTTGGCGACCACGGGACCTCAGCTGAGTCCGGCATTACTTCCACTTACTTGTGCCGAGCTCCTCTCCATCTTCTTTCCTGTCGACCTCCCTTGGTCAACTCTTGTTCTCTTCTGACCCGGACGGTATTAGGGTATCGGAGGCCTAGGGAGTCTCTGCCTTTCCCGCCTTAATTGGCCCTAGTCTCATCTTTTCTGATACTCTCCTTCTACGAGGGGTCAGCCTTCTTTTTCTTTTCCTGCTATATCCTGCCTTCTGCTCAAGGCCCTCAAGGAGGCAGGGTGTATGTAGCCCCACCACTTCTGGTGCACCCTAGATATTGCTACACCCTCAGGGGCTCACGGCTGGTGAGTTCGGGAGTTGGCGACCCCGAGGGATTCCTGAGCTCGGTCCGGTTTTCCCCATGTTATCCATTACCTGTGGGGTGGACCCTCTCCTCTTTCACTTTCCTATCTGCCCTTTATGGCTCTCCTTCCTTCCAAGTCCCTCAATCCACATTCTTCTAGGGTTGAGGGCATTTCTTTTCCTTCTGTCCTTTATTTGCCTTATTCTCCTTTTGTTTTCCTTTTCTTCATCTAGATTGTTAGTTTTAGTTATAGTTTGCATTTCATTTTCATCTTCACTATCACCCAAACCATTAGGGGCCGATAACCTAGATGTTAGGCCCCTTAAAACAACAATTATCATCATCAGATGAAAATTATTGCGTAGGTTCATTATTCAAACTTTCACATCGATCAATGATTAGGACACACGAAATAAAAACTTAATTTTAAAATTTCACACAGCCGCTATCTCGAAGTTATGTAAACAATTCAACTAAATTAAATGTCAGTAGATTAGAATTTGTATACACAATTACCAACCGGCCCCGTGGTGTAGGGGTAGCGCGCCTGCCTCTCACCCGGAGGCCCCGGGTTCGATCCCCGGCTCCGTCAGGGATTTTAAAACTGACGTGAGGGTTGGAACGGGGTGCACTCAGCCTCGTGAGGACAATTGAGTAGTTGTCTGACAGTGAGACAGCGCCCCGATCACGAATACCAAGATTAACGGCCGAGGGGACCCGACGCGCTGATCACGCGTCACCCCAATATCTGCAGGCCAAATGGCTGGGCAGCGGTCGCTTGGTCGGCCTTAGCCCGTCATGGGCTGGATAGTGCCAGGGGTTGACTTTTTTTCACTGCGCTCGGATGGTTAAATCACGTGAAATATCAATTAAAATGTTTCAAATTCATTTGGGCGCATTGTTCGGTTTGTACTTAACAGGTTTTATAAAGTCGCATAGGTAAACTTGTAGTAGAACCCTTTATCACTGTACAAAATTTCAGGGTGATATCTGTTACCGTTGCGAAGATGTAGAATGTCAGTGAAATATTTCGCGTGGCCCCCATGTTTAATTAGTGAAACGTATCAAAATTTGAAAGGCACGGTCGAGGTTGGACGAGGTAGTAGTGTGTGCTTACCGAGTTTTATTGACATCGCCTTGGCCATTTAGATTTTATTAAGGCAGGGGGGGGGGGGGGAGCATACGCACGCACACACACACATGGACAAAAGGTGATCACATAAGCTTTTCATAAATGAAAATAAGCTAAAATATATGAACTCCTGCAGTAACCTATTGGGCCCCCTCCAAACTAAAATCCTGGCTACGCTACTGTGTCATGTAATGTACATACTTTGCACATTGAGCGCAATAAATTTATGATTATATATTATTTGCAAAAGTATAGTAAATCAAATATGGGAAGTGTTGTCGTTTGACATTAATTTGCAGTTGATTCCCATTATGAACGCATGGCGGGTGGGAAACTTGCTTTAAATAAAGTTGAAAACATGCCAGACACTGAATTAAAGAAAGTAAAGTTTCATTCTGATGTATTTATTTCATAGGTAGCTTGCCACGGTGGGTGAGTGGATAGCGTGTCGGCCTACTAACCCCAAGATTGCAGGTTCGCTCCTGGCCGTGATAAGTGATTTTTGAAAGGCGGCAAAAATACGACACGCATGTCATACGATGTTGACATGTCAAAGAACCCATTTGAATTCAGTAGGCCGTGTTCATAATGGAAAAATTAATCTCGGGGGTTTCCGACAACTCAGAGTTCCTCATTTCTCTACTAGAAAGCGCTATAGTGTTCAAGGAGCTTAGATATCTAACCTCCTTGACTTTCATAGTGATTCAAGGAACAACGAAATTCGACATGCAAGCTACCCTCTGGGTGTCAAATTAAAAAGCTTGCACCCGGCACCCGAGTCCATACGATATTATTATTATTTCATAGGTATGCCCACATAACAAATCTATTTCTTTATATTGCTGCTAGGATTTACTAGAACAAGAAAAGTAATTCGAATGGTTGTTATACTCAATCTTCCATGAAAACTGCCGGGAAAATGGCACTTGTTCAATTCCATGAGTTGCATAAAAGTTATCATGGAAGGCAGAACCTAGCCTGGAAGGTACAATTCGCACGGGAATAATGGAGTCTTTACCAGCGTATATACGCGTACTGGCAGAAGCTTTCACGCCCACGAGTGTCGAGTAATACAGGCTTTAGGACCAAAGCCTAGCATGCTAATCAATTAGGCCCGGTGCCGTAAGAACACTTGACAAAAGTACCACATTGAGTTTCGCAGTCAGTAATAGGTCCAGTAAGTACCGTAATGAGTGGAAATGAGGAAAATCATTAGCATAGTATAATGTACAGGGTGGTCCGGAACTGGGCTTACGCCCCCTTTATTTTCAACATTACTAGGGCGCCCGTACTGCTCCGCAGCATAATTTTTCAGTATTGGAATTAAAAAAATTACGACATTAAGTAATAGTTTATAACCTTTATTTTACAATACTTCCTTCGAGACAATGTTCGCTGTGCGTCGACTCTTAGTTTTAAATGATTTTCCTCGGGATAAGGCAACATAGAACAATCCATGGCCTAAAACAGGATCAGGCAAGTAGATTCAAACTCGATGAAGCGTTTGACCCTGCACTTTGTTGATTGTAATACAAAACGCTAGTGTAATACGAAATTTCCGTCATTAGAACCAAAGATATGATTGCTACAATGAGAAAATTTTGAAAAAATGAGATATAATATCGAATGTTCACTCATAACATTCCGAAGAATCAGCCGATTTTAATAGTTAACAGCTCAAATGAAAGGGCTTCAGTCACTGAGTGTTCTTAGAATAAAACGACTTGAGTACCTCAAACAAAACCAAAGATATGATTGCTTCAAAGTTGGAAAAAGATGGAAAACGTTGAAAACACCAAATAATTTGAGGAAGGCGGAAGTGAAGTGATTTGTAATACTTGATAACAAATCTTTGCATGAATACCTTTCAATTAATAGTGGTATGAAGGAAATCGACCGGATAATGGCCGGACGGACTCGGTTAAGTTTTCATAATTATTTCTAATATTCGCTTCGGCACTCATAACATTCCTCAGAATCAACCAATGTAAATATTTAATACCTCAATAGATAGAGCTCGATCCACTGAGTGCTCTTAGACCCAAAGGAACAGTGTAACTCAATTATAACCAAAGATATGATTGCTAAAATGAGAAAAACTTTTGAAAAAATGAGATGTAATATCGTATGTCCAAGCATAACTTTCCTCAGAATCGGCCGATTTGAATGGTTAAGAGTTCAAATGATAGCGCTTGATTCACTGAGTGTTCCTAGACTAAAATAACCTTCGTAACTCAATTAGAACCGAAGATATGCTTACTTCAAAGTTGGAAAAAGTTGGAAAAAGTTGAAAAAATCAAATAATTTGAGAAAGGCGTAATTTAAGTGATTTGTAATACTTGATGAAAAATCTGTGCATGAATACCTTTCATTTTTAAAAAGGATGAAGAAAATCGGCCCGATAGTATGGCCGGACGGACTCGGATAAGTTTTCATCAATATTTTTAGATAGCTTCAATGTGAAAAAAATGTAAAAAAGGTGCAAGAAATCAAATAATTTGAGGATGGCAGAAGTTAAGTGATTTGTAATACTTGATATTAAATCCGTACATGAATAACCTTCATTTAATAGAGGTATGGAGGAAATCGACCGGATAGAATGGCCGGACGGACTGGGTTAAGTTTTCATAATTATTTCTAATATTCGCTTCGGCAAACATAACATTACTCAGAATCAACCAATGTAAATATTTAATACCTCAATGGATAGAGCTTGATCCACTGAGTGCTCTTAGACCCAAACGAACAGTGTAACTCAATTATAACCAAAGATATGAGTGCTACAATGAGAAAAACTTTTAAAAAAATGAGATGTAAAATCGTATGTCCAAGCATAACTTTCCTTAGAATCAGCCGATTTGAATGGTTAAGAGCTCAAATGATAGCGCTTGATTCGCTGAGGGTTCTTAGACTAAAACAACCTTCGTAACTCAATTAGAACCGAAGATATGCTTACTTCAAAGTTGGAAAAAGTTGGAAAAAGTTGAAAAAATCAAATAATTTGAGAAAGGCGTAATTTAAGTGATTTGTAATACTTGATGACAAATCTGTGCATGAATACCTTTCATTTTTAAAAAGGATGAAGAAAATCGGCCCGATAGTATGGCCGGACGGACTCGGATAAGTTTTCATCAATATTTTTAGATAGCTTCAATGTGAAAAAAAATGTAAAAAAGGTGCAAGAAATCAAATAATTTGAGGATGGCAGAAGTTAAGTGATTTGTAATACTTGATATTAAATCCGTACATGAATAACCTTCATTTAATAGAGGTATGGAGGAAATCGACCGGATAGAATGGCCGGACGGACTGGGTTAAGTTTTCATAATTATTTCTAATATTCGCTTCGGCAAACATAACATTACTCAGAATCAACCAATGTAAATATTTAATACCTCAATGGATAGAGCTTGATCCACTGAGTGCTCTTAGACCCAAACGAACAGTGTAACTCAATTATAACCAAAGATATGAGTGCTACAATGAGAAAAACTTTTAAAAAAATGAGATGTAAAATCGTATGTCCAAGCATAACTTTCCTTAGAATCAGCCGATTTGAATGGTTAAGAGCTCAAATGATAGCGCTTGATTCGCTGAGGGTTCTTAGACTAAAACAACCTTCGTAACTCAATTAGAACCGAAGATATGCTTACTTCAAAGTTGGAAAAAGTTGGAAAAAGTTGAAAAAATCAAATAATTTGAGAAAGGCGTAATTTAAGTGATTTGTAATACTTGATGACAAATCTGTGCATGAATACCTTTCATTTAAAAAAAGGATGAAGAAAATCGGCCGGATAGTATGGCCGGACGGACTCGGATAAATTTTCATCAATATTTTTAATAATATAGATGATAGTTATGGTTGAATGTTCGTTATACACCGTTACCTTGAAGTCTTAAGAGTCATAAACATCGGTATGAGCACCATCCTTGTCGTAACACTGCTGAATTCTGCACTATGTTCTCGCAGATGCTTTGCGGAGATACTCCGGAGTCACGAAGGTGAAGGTGTGTTCCACAGGTGCTCGTAATTCCTAGGTTGTGTGATATAGAGTGTTTCTTACTTGTTGCTTTATGAAACCCCAGAGTCGTGGCCCACGAAAGATACTGGCCCCAGTGCGAGCAGCCATCTTGTCTGTGACGTAGGCGAAGTAGTGACTCCGGTTGAGAAGACTTGTTTGTGAATTTCTTGTGAAAAGCAGTGTGAGAATAGTTAGTGTTTTATCAAGTGTAATGTCCAACTTTACATCCAACTTGTGTTGTGGTGCATCATGTAGCTGCAATAATCACGTAGCCTACAGGGTAAGTGTTAACACTTTATTTCTCATTAATGAAAATCCACAGCCTGCTTCCAGTCTCCGACCGGGTCAGGAATGGAATGAATGAAGCCCCCATCTAGCGGCGAGGATATGAACTGTGCCGGCTGCCGAGGCCTGACGCACTCCTCTGGGGCAATGATTAAATGAATGACAGATGAAATGAAATGATATTGGAGAGTGTTGCTGGAATGAAATGTTGACAGGGAAAACCGGAGTACCCGGAGAAAAACCTGTCTGCCTCCGTTTTGTCCAGCACAGATCTCACATTAATCTCTCATTAATGATACAGGTTAATCAAACGCACGTGTGGTGCAGGTTATGTACGAACTTACGTTAGCCTAATATTGTGGATGTTAAGGACTATTACAATGCATGCTAAGTTAATTATCTGAGTTAAAGTTAGATATTTAATGAATGTGTCTCTTTACAGGAAATCAAAATGCCGAGACGCTGTAATGTGGCTGGCTGTAAGAACAATTACAGATCTCAGCATGAAAATGTTTCTACATTTTCTCTCCCAAAGGACGAAAAATTAAGAAATATATGGCCTAGAAAAATTCCCACTGACTTCTTTAAAGTGAGCAAGCCTGTAATTTGTATAAAACATTTTCCTGATAGCTCTGTTATCAGGACAGAGCAAGTTGATGGGGAAATAAAGACATTTGCTAGGAGTTATCCGAAGTTGAAACCTGATGCAGTATCTTCAATATTTTCGAATTTGCCAGGATAGCTATCCACTCCTGGGCCTTCTTCTAGATGACTGTGTGATGCAGAGGTAGAAAATCTCGGATAAAGCCATAGAAGCGAGCTTGGAAGACTTCAGACACTACGAAGAAGAGAATTCTGTGCACAGTCTATCGGATATATCTGAACACTTCTCCTCCATCAGGAATAAATTTAAGCAGGAATGGACAGATATCAAGACAGAAGACAAGTTGGTGAAGTGCTTGAAGAATTTGAGTGATGCAGTGCCCATAATTACAGGTTCTGTGTGTATTCTAAATAACCTCAGCATTGAGCTGGCTATCAATGGGTTGCAGATTCCCAAACATTAAGTTCCACAAAACTTTCTTTGCATTACTGATAAAAATTCATTTGATGAATTAGCCTACTTCAGTTCATTGAAAATTCTGAGTGCGATGAAAATGGAAGAAAGTTGTCAGCAGTGAATGCTCCTGTGAACATCCTACAGAGAAGTTTTTCGAGTGATGATTGCACACCATTATAGTCTTTAATAGAGCAAATTAATTTTTTAGATGTTAGGCAAACAATCGTAGGTACAGTGGAGACACGTTACTCTTGGCAGCTTCCATATAATATGTTCACTGGTCATCAGTGTACAAAAAGTTACATCGGAGTGGTCATATTATATCTGCCACATCCATCAAATCTTCAAAAGTTGCTTGGTAAGTTTGATTTGAGTACTTTTGACATTATTGGGAGTATTGAGTAGCCTATCTCAGTCTAAAGAGGAATAATTTCTTGAAAGATCATGAATGTTCATAAATTACTTTTACCGTAGTTCATTTTAATGGAAAAGTTGAACTGTACTCTTCTAAAGCCATGGCGAGACAAAGCCATTGGTTAGGCGACTATCTGGACCAAAATTATTGTTAGTAGTACAAGCAAGGAGGTCTGGGGTTAGGTTTGTGTTTGTACGCAAAGAATACTCTGTATTGCCGTTACCAATAATGAGCGCTGGCAGCTGTCAAAGCTAACACGTGAGGAAATGCTGCGTTGCCACTGAGGCAGATCATGACTCATAACATTCCAAGAAGCTTCCAGGAAGACACAAATACTGGGATCTGTGGTGTGTCAGCCGTATTCATGTGAAGGGTCAATTAAACATTGCGATGCACGTGAGTTTAGGGGAATTTTTAGTTGCCTAATCGCTCTAGCTGCTACTAACTTAATTATGGGTCTATTCCTTTCATAGCCCCCTCTTCGTCACTTGTGTCTGAATTGGATCTGGAATTGCTTTCCAGGGAAACGATGAACCAATCTACCCCATCATGGAGTATACATTCACGTTTCGTAGCCTCATCCAGTTCTCGTTGCACTATTAACACAAAACGCTTCCAGTTTTATGAAGTCACTTCCCTAATAGCCTAAACGGTAAGCTTCTCAACCTCACGGAGTGTGAAATTCTTATTATGCCATGCTAGATAACCCTTCACTTGACCCCATATCATTTCTATAGGATTGAAGTGGCAATGATATGGGGCAGTGTGATGATCTCATGGCCATGCTTTCTCGCCAGTTCATCCACGTGGTAGCCTACATGGGTTTAGGCTTGCGCTGCTGCATAAGGTTGAGAAGGATATTAATTCTGAATGAAAGTGGAACGTGGCTTATACACTTGTAGCAGACATGAATGTACTTTTACATAGGCTACCTTGTGTCCTTGTTTCATTTTTTGGGCGATATTACGTATTGAAATTAGGAACCCTAATTAAAACTTACTACTGAACCTCATATATGTGCTAAAGTACGTAAATATGTGTTTTTATTTTATGCTATTTTAAAAACAGCTGCCATGCTTCGATAGCACTTGATCTCGTTTAACCGTCATCAAGGCTCACTCTAGCAGCACGCACCGAGGCACACATGTGAGATACAAAATCACTGTTGATAAAAAGAAGTGGGATGCAAAATCACTGTTGATAAAAAAAAGAATCATCGGGACACGTTAGGCAGTAACCATTGCCAAAACTCATTGATCTGGGCGCGTTAGACTGTAACCATTGTCAAAAACCATTGGATTGGACAAAGTGAAGGTAAGAATGGTCGGGTGTAGGTGCAGCCTTGGCCGCGCGCTGTTAGCGGGGCATGGTTGACACAAACCCATTGATCTGGGCGCGTTAGGCTGTAACCTTTGTCAAAACCACAGTTGTGCGGAAAAAAATACACATACTTATTACAGGAGAGCGATATACGCATAGTTATTACAGAGCAGATAACAAAAAACACTCATTTCAGCCGTACAGAGATGCGAAATATTGCACACACTAGCATAATTAGAGTCGTGAACTGAGTGCTGCGAACGAATGATGCCCACTAGAGACTGAATTGGGCACTTTTTTGTTTCACATTGTACCGTAAGGGCGAGGTTGGCAGTACTGTTATGGTACTTTTTTGAAGATTGATTTGAACAATGCCGCTCACTGCTGTAATTTTCGCTATATTTAGAATGGCTGGGTGGGTCACAGACGGCGGAGGAGGAAACATCTATTAAAACATTGCTTCCCGATTTATTTCTCAACCTTTTATAAGGTATTTTGGCTAATTCATGTATTATATAGAATGTTATCGCTCGTTCTATGTTCATTCAGCACTACCGAGAAGGATTCCTTTTGTCCGAGAGCTGTCGCATGGTAGGCCACACGATGGCGGTCGAGCCATTCCAACATTCGCGGCTTCGTACTTGAAGTTGTTGGAGCTTATTCTATCTGTACTATGAGGTACGAAGCATTGTCCATTACAATAACACTGTGTTCAGGGATGTTGGGTAACAATTGTTCCTGGAACCATTTTAAAAACTAGTTGTAGTCCATGTCTTCATGGTACACCAGTTCTTTGATACAAAATATCAAAGTGTATTATTAACAAAGCCGTGTGATAGCCCGACATGTAGAATAATAAATCGACCCCCTCTGCCTGACGGCCCTTCCTTGTCCCCTGAACTGAGTTGTCACTCCAACCCTTAGACACTGTGTGACCAGCATTGACCCACATTTCACCTAACCACACAATATCCATAACATTTTTGCCCTATTAACTTAAGTTTTGAATTTTCCAGTAGCCTATTTCACCCAGTGTTCACCAAATTTTGTAGGTTCTTTAAAGTGAGCATAATTAAGGGAATTCTAAACTTTGGAGCTATTTGGTTCAGTCATTTAGAAATTATAACATTTTATGTAATAAATATGCAAATTTTGAAAATGTCCCAGGTACATCAAATTTAAAGTTATCAATCTAAAACTTCTATGGAATGATCATCAATGGTCTACAAATAAAAATTGGTATTACTTTTAAAATCAGTGCAAATGGTTTATTATTAAAATGTTTTTTTCTTAGAATGACCTGTTGTTCTGTTAAAATATGTCATTTTTTTCAAATTTGAACCTAAATATTTCTGAAAGTTATTAATATTTTTCAAAATGGATTCCAAACATTATTAAGACCACAAAGTTGTATGTGCAAACCATGTTTGAAGGTAATGGGATCAAAATGCAGGCTACTGGAACATTTAAAATGCTGAAAAATACAGTATTGAGAAAAAGCTAAGTTTATTAAAAAATACAGTATTTTAGTGGAATTTCCTGCATCAAGACTTCTCTGAGTTTACAAATCACTTTTCCCATACTTCAGAGGTAACTTATTACTAAACCCATCTTTCTCCCTGATGTTGACACGAAGATTTACTGCCACATTCACCACACAGGTCTGTAAACAAATTTTGAAGGGCACCCATATATGAATGAGAATGTGCTTGTCAATAACACTAGGTCTAACAGTATTCTCCTCACTAAAATAGGTCTATTCCAGTTTTCTGACACTGGCAGAAGAAGTAGTTGCAGCTGTTGAACTTGCATTACTTAACTTCACATGTAATATCACCCCACTGTTTGTCAACATTCAAATAGCACTATTCCATTTCTTTGTTTCACGGACTTTCGGTTTACGCCATCGACTAGATACAGAATACATCTAATAAACTGCACACAAATCTCTAAAATACCATTAGCTTACACAAGTTCCACCACTCACAGTAAACCAATAAAAATATAATTCTTGCGAATAAACTTCACTAAAGCCACTGACCATCAAAATAAACAAAGACGCATGGTTCCACCATGTATCCAAAATGGCCTATACTTTACTACAAACCAAAATACTTCTGTTAGATGTTAAATATGTGCATGTGTATAGTAATGATATTCTTTTAGTGAATGCCATGCAGCTAAAAATTATATGATATAAGAAAATAACATGTACGGTAAGAAAAGATTCACACTTGACAAACATTGCCTAGGCTACTCATAACTGATAAATTTACCAACAGATGGCACCATAAGCTTGTATTCAGATGATTGGCATGATAATCTTGGCCAAGAGTATGAAATTACAACAAAATTGAGGGGTTTTTGGTTCTAGGAAGTAGGCGTTAACCCATTTCAAGACCTAAGCACGTGTTCTTTAAAAGCCCCCGTAAGGTATTTAAAAATGGCCGTACATAAAAAACAAATGTGTATTTAAGTGCCCCAAGTGATAACGTAACTTCTAGGGCATGAAACCAGATTTTGGTTTTTTGTTTGTAATTTTTTGCCTACAACTCAGTAGGGTCTCCCCATTTCATGTAGGAACTGACACCTCAAAGCCACAATATCTGGCCTCTCCATGATCACCTTCCCCCCATTAATTTTCTCATATTTAAATCCCAGATCGTGCAACACTTTCAGTGAAGAAAGGCTTCCTTGAAATAATTGTGCCTCTCTGAGCAAAAACAAGAAGTTTGCGACATGTTGGAATTTCTTTCCTAAAATAATAGCTATAAATATGCCGTCTAACAGCATCTTGTTGAAAGCCATCTAAATTAGTGACCACCCCTTCTCTATGCCTCGTCTTCCCTGGAGTTGATAGTTTAGACGGGCTAGCATCATCAGACAGAAACTTCCCTTCCGTCACTCGTTATGCAGTGATTTCACTCACACCAAGAGTCTTGGCAGTTCTTTTCCTCACCTGAACAAATGGATTCAGAGGTTCCTCCCGTAAGCGCATACTTTCCTCTTCTTCCTCCATAAAATTCCTCACCGCACATACCATCTCCTTTACTTGGCTATGGAGAGTCACACCATGGCCTGAAGTTGTTCTGTCGCAGAGAATGGATCCTGGGCCTTCCGCGAGCATGTACCGATGCCATTTTTACACAATGAAAATAGACACGATGATGCAAATAAAATAAATAAACTCAAAATCTGTATATACACACGCTTCCAACAAAAACAGAACGACAACGCTTACTGTAGCCTATGAAAGAATAAGCACTTCAATATATACACGGGATATTACTAATGGCAGTGACGAGTTAGTTCACAGTAGAACACTGCGTCAAACCATGTGCTCACTGCTGTGTCGGCATTCATTGCAACACTGCTCGCTGTTGCTATGGACACCGTTACCCCTCTTGTCTCCACTCCTCACCTCACCATTCAAGCGGATGGCAGCTTGCACCGTTCATCTTTTGTAAATCAGAGTATAACACATAGAATTTAACATGTATGCAGCGTTTAAACCCTAAGTGTTGTCCACATTGTCATGGATGATGCCATTTTGTGTCTAGGGGAATTTTGTAAGTGTAAATTCCATTCCATGTCCACATTAAAGCTATTGACACAAGTTGGCAGGCTTGTTTTGTTGAGATAAATTAGAGATGAAAATAGTACAAGAGTTAATGCATGACTCTATCGTTGCCAAGGCTGCAAGATACCAATGTAATTAATAGTGATTTTGTGCTACATAAGGAAACAGTAGCCAGGCAGCTGGAAGCAAGTTAGACATGTCCAGTCCTCAAATTGTGTTCATGCATCTTTGTAACGATGAATTTGTAACCAACTAAGCTCCAGTGAGATTGAGAAATGGTGTCAGAAAAATTTAAAATCCTGAAGAGATCATGAATCATCAGCAGGGTATAATGGCTGTAGGCCCTATGTGCAGTGCAGGATTTTTTGAGAATATTAATAGCTGGAGGATATTAGATCCTAATAATCGCCAGTAATATATCTAAGATCAGCAAGATATCACCTTTATAGCCTACTTGGTGAAACCTGCAAACTTCATTTTCTACATTCTAAGATTCTTCCAGACAATGTGTTAATGTGCTTGAGATGCTTATATTTATAACCAATGTCCTAAATAAAATAATGTCTGTAATACATTTTGTGTGTGCTTATTATAATTAAGTGTAAACATTACTGTGTCATTGGATGAAGATTACTTGCAATTTGCTAGTGTTCTTGAAGATACGGGCATAGTTTTGTACTCCAGGGCCCTACCAATCACCACATCCAGAATTCTCTGTTAAAGCTCTAGATTTACAAATTTCAAACCGATTTACCCAGTGTGTAGTACTGTTAACTGCTTATTTTCCATGTGGCCTGCAAGGATGCCCATGTTCTTTTTCAGGGGGAATGGATGTGGTGAGGAGTATACGATATTTTCTTGGAGGAAGGGGCAAGGGGGGACTGGGTGTGTTATAAAATTCTTCATCCCCAGACCACCAGGGTGAAACAAAAAATAAGAAAAAATAATTAAAAGTTGAGGAATGCTTTCATTTGAATAATTTGAAGGGTCTCGTTTGACATTTGGTGGAGATCTTGGACATCTTATTGGGAGAGAGATACCATGTCCGTGTAGCCAGCATAGATCCAAATTACAATGGCAAGTATGGTCTTTCTTTAATTTTAATAAATGGAACAGTTCCACCTACATGGATTAGGGTTAAGTAAAGTGGCTTCTTGTCCAGGTGACCTGCTTTGCGAAGGAGTATTTGAAACCTGATATAGGATTTATTCTTCAAAGCTTCGCACAAAGGCTCTTGATAGAATGATTTGAATCCCACTCCTTGCATCCTGGAAGTGTCTTCCCAACTCAACTGTAAATAAAAGCTAACTGAAAACCACTACCACATCCTTTTCTATTACAATTACAGTACACACATAAGTGCATGGGGCTGATATCCACGACATTTCAATCCACTGAATTAACTCACAATGAATAAGTTTCCAAGGTCCTTCATTTGTAGTAATATACTTCGTTATAAAAATCTTGAGCCCATAAAACCATAAATTTGACCTAAGCCTAACTGGGAACGGGAGAGAACTGTTAAACATGTCCAACATGAAGGTAGTTGCCACAAGAAGTAAACCTGCCACTGTAGGGGATTGGTGTCAGATAAAAGGCTCTCTGCTAAAGGAGGTAAGTATAATCTCAGCAATTCATATATGTATCTGAAGTAGTCATATGCATTAAATTTTTGTTGTTGAAAAAGATTGTCTTATGGTAGGCCTACTCAAAAAAGCAAAATGCTAAAAACCACGAGTGTAGGCTCAAATTTCTTATATTCGTTTTTATTATTTCTCCTAATGCAATGCTTGGTTGTTTCTTCTTTTTTTTAAAATTCCAGCTGCTTTTAAAGTTAAACTTACATGTAAACTGGTATATATGGAAACAACTTATTGATGAACGAAGATAAGAGGATAATATGTACAGTTTTGTATATCTGCATAAACTGGAACATCCATTCAACGTTTGTATTACACTGCTTAATATTCTACTGCTCTAAGGTTTTGAGCTAGTGATAGGGATGGATTTCTTCCACAGCTTTTAACTTTATTTTTGAGTATCCTTAAATTCACACTAACAAATTTACTCGGCTATTGGTAGGCTTCTATAGATGAGAATACCTTGGTGCAATCAATGCGGCGAGGCGAGCGAGCGACACCACTCCTCTGACGTCACAGATCCGCGCCATGGCCTGTCTTTCTCGTCGGCCACGCCCCAGAGTCTGGTGACGTCAGATCGGGACTTCTTGGAGGCCAGGCAAAGGGAGCTGGTTATGATGCAGAACTTCTTCCAATCCACCGGTCAGGAAAGGTCTGATTCAGGTAATTGCGCACGTGAATCGCGACGTGTGCTGGTGCTCCATCCTGTTGTAAGACAACAGTGTCTTCGATACGATTTTTCTTGCAATTGTGGCACCAACCACTCATTAAGCATTTCCTGGTAAGAATGTCCATTAACATTGTTTTCGAAGAAGTAAGTCCCACAGTACGTCGGTGAAGGGGGGGGGGGGGGTATGCCCACTTCCGGACCATCCTGTACTGTACACTAAGTTGCATTTCAAGAAGCTACTACTTAGCAAGCGCACATTTGTTTATTATTGTTATTATTATTATTTTATTATTATCTTCTTTTTTCTTTCTATCTTTCTTTCTTTCTTTCTTTCTTTCTTTCCTTCTTTCTTTCTTTCTTTCTTTCTTCGTTTCGGCTTGCAGTGGACCACGTTACTTCAACCGTTTGCACCCTAGAGCTTTAACTCTTCCCCAATATTTTCGCATTCGCGTTCTGTGAGCCTCCTGTCCTTCATCAGTCCACTTCTTGCCGATTTTCAATTTTGGCTTTTCTTGGAAGCTCTTGTATGCTCGAAGTCTTCTCTATAGATATGCATGTTCCTTGATGTCTTCAAGTGTGATTCCTACTACTCGAAGATCTTTTTCAACGTCTTGTTAACTAACTAGGAAAATATGTTGTTTGTCTGTCTCTGCGAGCTCATGCGTGTTGTGTGGCCATAAAATTGAATCCTCCTCTTCCAAATGGTGTCTGTTATCTTCTCAATGTGCAGGTGGAGTTCGTTGTTAGGCCGTCTCCTGTACTCATCATCTTCTCTGATTGGTCCAAGAATCTTCCTCGGGATTTTCCTTTCTTTGGCTTCTAGTAGTGTGTTTTGGCCGGTTCTAATACCACCGCCACCGCTCCACCGCTGGAATACTAAAATGACAATATCTCGCGAACCAATCAGGCTAGAGACTTGTACAAGGTGTCATTGAACTCGGGCTGATACCCCCTTTCCAATGGACAACATATTTCCACCCCAAAATAAAACCTACCCCTACTAGGGGGTGAAATTGTATTTTTTTAGAGAATCTCTCTTTCCAATTGCAACATGTGAGAGTTTGAATGTTAATATGGAATGAAACGTTGTTCTACATAAAGTGCATGTGTTCGGTGGATAGCCACTATGAATTAACATGCTTGTTTTCTGTTTTTACGCATGCCCACTCATGGCTTTTGTAAGAGGGTGGGTGAGCGGATCCCTATGGATGGGTTATTGTTGATGGGTCATTGTTGGCGGGGTCATTGTTGTCGGGTCATTGTGGACGAGTCCTTGTGGACAAGTCCTTGTGGACGAGTCCTTGTTGACAGGTCCTTGTGGACAGGTCCTTGTTGACAGGTCCCTGTGGACGAGTCCTTATCCCTTTGGACTGATCCCTTTGGACGGGTCCCTTTGGCCTGGTTCCTACGGACGAGCTCATGAATTTATTTAAATTATGTCAAAGGGTCTAACTACATTTGTGTGTGTTGAACTGACGTTGTTCACTAATCCCCCACTACTATAATGGGATAACGATATGAAAGGAAAGTGACGAAATACATGTGAACACGTGTGAGATGTCATTATTAGCATTCTCCTTGTGAAACAAGTCACATCCTGTTTTGATTCATACGTGAGAAAATGCGAGTTCATGTGTAATATGATCTAACACACAGGTGTTCACATGTGCACGATAAGAGCTAACAAGTCACAACCTGTTTTGGCAGTGGTGGGAATAAGGCTAGAGACATGTACGAGTAGTCAAATTACTCCGGCAGACAACCCCTTTCCTATGGATAACTTATTTCCACTCAAAACTAAAATCTACCCCTACTAGGGGGTGAAATAATATTTTTAGGTAAAAGTCGCTTTCCATGTGCAACATGTGGGAGTTTGTATACCAATATGAAATTAAACTCGTTCCACATAAAGTGCATGCATACAACTGAATGCCGCTATGATTTATCATTTTTGTCTTTTGTTTTACGAATGCGCAATTGGGGTTTTTGTAAGAGGGCGGGCTTTTTGAATAATGATTTATAGATAAGTTTTTTTTTACAAATTAACCAAAGATCCAAAAACTAATAGGTCATCGGCTTTTTAATATCTTATGAAATAAGAAAGCTAGGAACTTGTATGAGGGGTCGTTGGACTTGGGGTGACACCCTGTTTTTGAATGTAATATTCATTCTTTTTGTCAAAAGGGCCTAACTGCACTTTCGTTAATATTTCGCTAACTAATAATCACAGAGGGTCGAGTGAGGTGTCACAGGACTTCAAATGGCCAACCCCTCTCCATGACCAATGAATTTACCAAAAAAAAAACAGCAAGGTCATTAACCTAAGATTGTATCAACTAATAATCAGAGAGGGACAAGTGAGGTGTCACAAGACTCAGGATGGCCAACCCTTTTCCATGACCAACGAATTTACCCAACATACCCAAAACAGCAAGGTCATTGACCTAAGATTTTATAAACTTATCAGTAGAGAGGGTCAAGTGAGGTGTCATAGGACTACGAATGGTTAACCCTTTCCCATGACCAATGAATTTACCTCAAAAATTCAAAACAGCAAGGTCATTGACCTGAGATTTTATAAACTAATAATCGGATATCAACATGTGAGGTGTCATAGGACTTAGAATGGTCAACCCTTTCCCATGGCTAATGAATTTACCCAAAAATACCCAATACATCAAGGTCATCGACCTGAGATTTTATAAACTTATAATCGGATATGGACATGTGAAATGTTTACAGTGAGTGATGAAACATAGCTAGGTAGTGAAAGAATTATTGTAGGCTACATGTATGGTGACTGACAAATCTTTCACCATTGGAACTTGTTTTCAGATCAAACTGCAGTACAGAGAGAGTATAGGTTGTAGGTATGGGATAATAAATGACAAATGGTGTATACAAAATCTGATTTATCGATTCAAGAAATAAGAGTAGACAATCTTTAATTGATTGGTTAAAGAGGATAGCTAAAATCCAAAATGGTGACTACATTGAACTAAACTGAACCAAGCTGAATCAAACCCAACCAAACCGAACCAAACTTAATCAAAAACAAGCCAATGGTTTAAGTGTACAACTTGTGGTTGAATGTGGGCATTGGTAATGTCAGAAAGGAAAGGGATAACGCTCTACCTATAGAGGGTAAGGTAAAGCTAGTGCATGATGCTAATGCACACACACACAAGTACATGAACCACACACAACCATCCTATGCAGTTATTATGGGTTGACTGTTAAAACTTGCTCAGTGGTTACTGGGACAAGATGGTCGCTACACACAACAAGCTTTAAATACCTGAGGCTAACAATCTATGCACACACTCACACACACTTGTTCTAAACTAAACTGTCTTGCTGGCAGAGCTCACACAGTAGGTAAATGACAGAAATGCTTGGCTAACAGAAATACAATCATTTTCGGTTGTCTAATGTTACCAGCTAAACATTACGTGCTATAGTGGTGAGCACATGTGCCTCTTTCACTGGAGATCTTAACTCGATTTCTAGCTCTAAGGCCTAGAACGAATCAAACTAAGAAAAAAGGGTATGGTGACGCAGTGGTTAAACTGTTAGCCTTTCACTAAGGTAGACTAGGGTTTGATTTTTGGTTAATATGCATGTCATAAACAATCAAATAAAAGCAGAGATAATGTTTAAAACTGATTACACTTGTCTCTTTTCAAATTATTACTCAGATTACAAATACAAACGTGGACTGGGTTTGACATACAGTTAATGCTTCATATCACATACCAGACTGCAAGAAAGCCAAACAAGCAAAAGCAGTGGTAAAATCGCTATGTGTAGAGAAATACCTAACGGTTTTATGAACTGGCAAAGGTATGTCGCATAAACAGTGCAGGATACAATCCAGCAACCATAATTTTTATCTCGTGGACAAGAGAAAACATATATAGAGAGAGAGATATATAGAAAGCTTGTGTGTGTGTGTGGGTAGCATTGGTTGTTTGACCAGAGAAAATACGGTGAGGTAGGGTGGGGAGAGGGAGAATTAGCACTTATATATGAATGGAAAATAGATTTTTTTCAATCGTTTTGTTTTTCAAATGTAGTGGTAGATAGTCGTTTTTTGTAAAACATTCTTACTTGCAGTAGTAATAAGCCTCTATGGTTCCGCTAACACATAGATAGACTGTATTATTGCCATGGTCAAGCACTCACATTAAGATCATTTACAAAATCATAAAATGAAAAATAAAAATCTTGTTTTGGAAATATCGTTTTTCAACATACACACAAAATAAATATATAAAAAATTTGTAAACAGCAAATTGGAAAATCCATGTTTCCATATAGACAAAATTTAAAAACCTTAAACGGACATTTAAGAAAATATACGCAAATGGGAAATTGACAAATGTGTAAATATGAAAATGGAAAAATCCATGTTTCCATATCATGAAATTGAAAAACATCAAACTGTCATTTAAAAAAATGCAAATGGAAAATTGACAAATTGCAATGTGTGAAATGTGAAATTGAACAAATGGCTATCATTATAAAAAAAAAGAACATGGTGCTCTATGGTTGAGGTGTGAATCAAACCCTCTCTACTTATTTGGACCACTCGAGACTGAGTAGACTAGTTTTAGTTGTCATACCACTTTTAAAAGTTTTTGTTAAATCTAGGAATTGAACCCAAGAGCTTGTAGGGGGGATCCAAGGTTATAATATGTTAAACATATAGCCTTGAATGTAGGGTGTGGTAGTTATATATAGATGAGACGTTTCGCTCGGGGCAGGGAGGCATGGAGATCTGCATCAAACCAGTCAAAAGACTGACGACTCAAACAACAACATGTAGAGCTCACCAAAATAATGTTGTGTAACGGTAAATGTTAGTCAACGAACAGTAATGCATTACTAAAACCCATGACACGATACCTAAGAGCTTTTCTAAAATTATTTTAAAATGCCTTTAACCCTATATTAAACACCCAGTTCACAAGACTCATAACTGCAATGTTATGGTCAAACAAAACAAAATCTATATTTCAAAACAAACAAGTGGTTTAGTCGATGTATACTGGAAAAAGTTTTATAAACACTCAAGCCCACAAAAATAATTAAATTAGTAACTGTGAGGTTGACCGAGTGGTTATGGTGTTTGACTTAAGTTCAAATTTTCTGTACAATAAAGCAAGGGTTCGAATACCTTACCTGATATAACTATTGCCTCAACATGACTTGACCACACTGTATTATTGTGTACTCGGTACACAAACCATAGATAGAGTGTATTGTTTAAGGTCACTCTCTTTGCGAACATAGTCAGAGACTGTTGATGGTTAACAATTGCATTAATAGTGGGACATAGGGATAGCAATTAAGAAAAACAGACAATACCCATACACTTTTTTTATTTATTTAATGTAAGTACTTGTACAATAGTTATATACAAACTACAACTCTCTTTTGTCTATTACTATCTAGTCCTTTTCGATCCACTTGCATAACAAGGCAGATGACTTTGTAGTTCAGCCCCTTAAAACAACAACAACACTACCTCTTGCATAGTCTGTGATGTTGATGACTCTTGAGGCGTGGAAGATGGATACAACATAACTTTTACAACAGGGGTTAAACGTTGCTCAACAATCAATGCACTATTTTGAGTAGCAACATCTTTCTCTTGTACTAACTTATTAGCATTCTGATGATTTTTTGCCAACACCATCAGTGTTTTGTCTGGAGCACTACTTTGATGATCACTCACATTTAAAACCACACCATTTCTACTTTTCATATTGCCTCGACATCTTGTTGACCTCTGTTTTGAGCATCGCCAGAATATTATTCCTTTTACATTTTGTCGTCTGTAGTTATAAGAGTAGCCTTTATAGAGTACACGTTGTTTACCTCGGTTAGTTGTAGTAAGTTCCATAGTAGTAACTAACCTGTTAGTATGATTTGCACACTACAAAGGTTATCTCTGTTCTGGTAATAGAATTATTTAGCGTTGGCTTTTATATTTAATATGTACAGTTAAAAGTGATAGAAAAGTGGTAGAAACGTGGTAGCAAAGTGGTAGACAAGTGGTAGACAATTGGTAACATAGTGGTAGAAAAGTGGTAGCAAAGTGGGAGCAAAGTGGTAGAAAAGTGGTAGAAAAGTGGTAGAAAAGTAGTAGAAAAGTGGTAGCAAAGTGGTAGAAAAGTGGTAGCAAAGTGGTAGCAAAGTGGTAGAAAAGTGGTAGCAAACTAGAAAAGTGGTAGAAAAGTGGTAGAAAAGTAGTAGAAAAGTGGTAGCAAAGTGGTAGAAAAGTGGTAGCAAACTAGAAAAGTGGTTGCAAAGTGGTAGCAAAGTGGTAGAAAATATTACATGTATTGTTAAGAAATAGTTTAAGCGGTTACATGGATTCATTACACTATAATTTTAGCATCACGAAGCTCATTTTCTATATCCAAAAGTTCTTCCTCATATTTAGTATGACCAGCCTGTTTACAGGTATGCAAGTACTGAAGCCGCTGGATTAGCTTATTGGGATTGTTCCAGTAAACAAATTTAACAAATGATTTTTTTTTGGTGTAAACCATTATCATCATCATCATCATCATCATCATCATCATAATCATCATCATCATCATGGTTATCATCATCAATATAATTATCATCAATATAATCATCATCACTATTACTATCTAATCCTTTTTGTTCATCTTGCAATGCAACAACCTTTGGCATAGTTTGTGTTGTCTTTGATAGTGTTAGAGGTTTCTTAGACGTTAACGACTGTCCTAACATGTCTTTTTCAGGAGATAATAAATGCTCTTTAACAAACAAAGCACTATCTTGAGCCACACTATTTTTTTCTTGGTCTTGCTTTTTTACCTTGGTTAGAGTATTTTGTCCATTTAAATGAGTATTATTTTGAGATTTACAATGATGATCGATTGAAATAAGTATGTTGGAGCCTTTTGTTTTAATCATTCCTCGACACTTTTTAGATCGTTGTTTCGAACAGCACCAAATAACAGTTCCATTTGTATTAGTTCGTTTTACAATATATGCATATCCTTTATAGCAAGCACATGGCTTACCATAGCTAGTCGTTGATACTTCCATGTCGACTGTTAAGCATAAACTAATCTCTAGTAAAGTTAATTCGATAATAAAAATGATAGTTTGTAGTATGTGCAGTTTAAAGTAAGAGCAAAAGTGAGAGTCAAATGGTAGAAAAGTGTTAGCAAAGTGGTGGAAGAGTGGTAGCAGTTTATAGTAGTCATGATCTTTTTTACCAGAATGTGATTTGAGTAAATGTAATTTCTAAACCTTAGCAGTGAGTAGTCAGTTAGTCTTGGTTCAGACAAGCGTAAACAGTTCTCCAATGAATCAGAGATCAAGATTTTAATTATGAAACAGTTGTGTGTAACCAATTAGGTATCGGTACTTGATAGCTTCACACATGAACAAAAATTCCAACATATCTGACATGAATTACATGATTTGAAAGTTGACAAAGAATATCCAATCAACCATTGTAGTTGCAATGTCAAACACAAAGACAAAATCAGCATGAACTTTTAAGTTACAGGAAAATTCTATGAAATAGACTATGCATGAAATTTGGAAATACACATTAGAAGTTTGCAACACCATCCTTCTAGCCTATATAAATTATCGACATGGAAAGTGTGCACTGCCCCTAACATTAAACCAATTTATCAATAACGCAAGTCAACAATCAAAACATTTTGTCTTGAGTCTACCATTTAATGCATATATTCTGTCTACATTGAACAGTAACAAAAAACGCCATTCATAATTAATTAAGTTCGCTTTAATTCGTTAATTAATAATTAATTGGTATTCTGCCCGAAGGCAGGTCCGAGCCTCCGAAGAGGCTACCCCCAGCCGGAGTTTACTTGCGGTAGGGTGGCCAGGGCCTTTCCGCTCCTCCTTATGTTGGCCAACAGCGCGCTGTGCCTAGAACCGGCATACCATCCAAGTTCTGACTGCGCCCAATGTTGCTTAACTGCGGAGTTCTCATGGGATCCGGTGTTTCAACACGGCTAGGCCGTAATGTAAATACATATTTAAAGTTTTGGCTGACTGTTCAGAGTGAATCGGCTTTGAACACATAAGAGAGGGAATATTTTAAGACTTAACCTCTGCTCACCTAACATAACCTAAATTTACCTAACCTAACCTAGTCATATAGGTAAGAAACGGGTCAAGCTATGCTTTCGACTACCGAGTTTCAGCTACTTTTCAAGGTTACTCTCCCGAACATTGCCGGAGACTGCTGATAAACTCTTATGTTCCCACGGTGGCGGCGCGCAACGACTTACATGATGCGCTTTCCCCTTTTCATTGATCCCTGTTGATTTGTCCCTTTGGACTGATCCCTGTTGACTAGCCTCTTTGGAAGGGCCGTTTTTGAATGGAGTCATTTTTGACGGTTCCCTGTGGACAGGTCCTTTTGGCTGATCCCTTTGGACCGGACCCTTTGACTTAATTTGGATAATTGCGTGGGCCATTCCATAGGTACCAGTCCAAAGGGACCGGAGCGATTTTACCACTGCTTTTGCTTGTTTGGCTTTCTTGCAGTCTGGTATGTCAACCCATAATAACTGCATAGGATGGTTGTGTGTGGTTCATGTACTTGTGTGTGTGTGCATTAGCATCATGCACTAGCTTTACCTTACCCTCTATAGGTAGAGCGTTATCCCTTTCCTTTCTGACATTACCAATGCCCACATTCAACCACAAGTTTTACACTTAAACCATTGGCTTGTTTTTGATTAAGTTTGGTTCGGTTTGGTTGGGTTTGATTCAGCTTGGTTCAGTTTAGTTCAATGTAGTCACCATTTTGGATTGTAGCTATCCTCTTTAACCAATCAATTAAAGATTGTCTACTCTTATTTCTTGAATCGATAAATCAGATTTTGTATACACCATTTGTCATTTATTATCCCATACCTACAACCTATACTCTCTCTGTACTGCAGTTTGATCTGAAAACAAGTTCCAATGGTGAAAGATTTGTCAGTCACCATACATGTAGCCTACAATAATTCTTTCACTACCTAGCTATGTTTCATCACTCACTGAAAACATTTCACATGTCCATATCCGATTATAAGTTTATAAAATCTCAGGTCGATGACCTTGATGTATTGGGTATTTTTGGGTAAATTCATTAGCCATGGGAAAGGGTTGACCATTCTAAGTCCTATGACACCTCACATGTTGATATCCGATTATTAGTTTATAAAATCTCAGGTCAATGACCTTGCTGTTTTGAATTTTTGAGGTAAATTCATTGGTCATGGGAAAGGGTTAACCATTCGTAGTCCTATGACACCTCACTTGACCCTCTCTACTGATAAGTTTATAAAATCTTAGGTCAATGACCTTGCTGTTTTGGGTATGTTGGGTAAATTCGTTGGTCATGGAAAAGGGTTGGCCATCCTGAGTCTTGTGACACCTCACTTGTCCCTCTCTGATTATTAGTTGATACAATCTTAGGTTAATGACCTTGCTGTTTTTTTTTTGGTAAATTCATTGGTCATGGAGAGGGTTGGCCATTTTAAGTCCTGTGACACCTCACTCGACCCTCTGTGATTATTAGTTAGCGAAATATTAACGAAAGTGCAGTTAGGCCCTTTTGACAAAAAATGAATAATACATTCAAAAACAGGGCGTCACCCCAAGTCCAACGACCCCTCATACAAGTTCCTAGCTTTCTTAATTCATAAGATATTAAAAAGCCGATGACCTATTAGTTTTTGGATCTTTGGTTAATTTGAAAAAAAAAACGTATCTATAAATCATTATTCAAAAAGCTCGCCCTCTTACAAAAAAAACAATTGCGCATTCGTAAAACAAAAAACAAAAATGATAAATCATAGCGGCATTCAGTTGTATGCATGCACTTTATGTGGAAAGAGTTTAATTTCATATTGGTATACAAACTCCCACATGTTGCACATGGAAAGCGACTTTTACCTAAAAATTATTATTTCACCCCCTAGTAGGGGTAGATTTTATTTTTGAGTGGAAATAAGTTATCCATAGGAAAGGGGTTGTCTGCCGGAGTAATTTGACTACTCGTACATGTCTCTAGCCTTATTCCCACCACTGCCAAAACAGGTTGTGACTTGTTAGCTCTTATCGTGCACATGTGAACACCTGTGTGTTAGATCATATTACACATGAACTCGCATTTTCTCACGTATGAATCAAAACAGGATGTGACTTGTTTCACAAAGAGAATGCTAATAATGACATCTCACACGTGTTCACATGTATTTCGTCACTTTCCTTTCATATCGTTATCCCATTATAGTAGTGGGGGATTAGTGAACAACGTCAGTTCAACACACACAAATGTAGTTAGACCCTTTGACATAATTTAAATAAATTCATGAGCTCGTCCGTAGGAACCAGGCCAAAGGGACCCGTCCAAAGGGATAAGGACTCGTCCACAGGGACCTGTCAACAAGGACCTGTCAACAAGGACTTGTCCACAAGGACTCGTCCACAATGACCCGACAACAATGACCCCGCCAACAATGACCCATCAACAATAACCCATCCATAGGGATCCGCTCACCCACCCTCTTACAAAAGCCATGAGTGGGCACGCGTAAAAACAGAAAACAAGCATATTAATTCATAGTGGCTATCCACCGAACACATGCACTTTATGTAGAACAACGTTTCATTCCATATTAACATTCAAACTCCCACATGTTGCAATTGGAAAGAGAGATTCTCTAAAAAAAAATACAATTTCACCCCCTAGTAGGGGTAGGTTTTATTTTGGGGTGGAAATATATTGTCCATTGGAAAGGGGGTATCAGCCCGAGTTCAATGACACCTCGTACAAGTCTCTAGCCTGATTGGTTCGCGAGATATTGCCATTTTAGTATTCCAGCGGTGGAGCGGTGGCGGTGGTATTAGAACCGGCCAAAACACACTACTACTTCTAACGTTTCAATTAGACCATTTATATTCATTGACATGCAATGATAATTATAATTATTATCATGCAAGTTAATTTCTTTTTATATAATGCAATTTTTGTCATTCGGGTTTATTATTATCATCAATCTCACAGACCTTATGATGCATCTCACTGGGTATGGTTATTATGAAGCATACCTCCATCGAATGGGAATATCACCGAGTTCACAGTGTCGATAATGTGGTGATCAATGGGATGACGTTCAGCCCATGTTATTTGTATGTTTGAGGTGGAGAAATCTTCGAAAACTTCTAGAGACACAAGTTGGAGTCATTACACCAGACAACGTGCTGGACACAATGCTTAGCACCAGAAAGAGTTGGGCACTGACTGCTGTCTACATCTCTGAGCTGTTAAAAAAAAAAGAAGAGGAACCTAGAAGATTGGTTGCTGAAGACAGTGAGGATGATGATGAGTAATCTCATTATCTTCAAAGTAAATGAAATTGATTGAGACCTCTGGTCGTAACAGTGGCTCCGCCCTGAAGTAAGGCTGAACAGTCAGTTCCGGGGTGGCTTTCGAGCCAAGTATAGGATTCGTGGAGTTTTAGTAGATAAGAATCCTGCACAGTTGTAAGTCCTGAATCTTTCAGTCTGCCTTTTGAAGATTTCCCCACGGTTTCCCTCGAAAAACGAAAAAAAAAAAACACATTGCATTCCCCTCCATTTATCATGAGGGTTTAATATTATATCTTATAGTTAGCAAACATTAATAGTTGGGAAGAGAATTTGCAATTTATTCCATATCATTGTATTAAATATCATTCAGAACTGAGGGTAGGATTTCGACAGCTAGACGGAAAGATTAATAAGTATTTCCTCAGCTCAGTTGTTTTAGTATGAAGCCAAGCTACGAGGCCTTTGAACTCTGTAT
This sequence comes from Meconema thalassinum, assembly GCA_946902985.2. NCBI lineage: Eukaryota > Metazoa > Arthropoda > Insecta > Orthoptera > Tettigoniidae > Meconema > Meconema thalassinum. Next base: position 78,167,082 of record OX336396.1, on the reverse strand, counting down.
TGCACGCTAAAACGGCTACCTCCGTGAATGCTTGGAGAATCTCCGGAAATAGAGTGCAATTACGAACACGGGTTCGGGGATGTTGGACGATATTCGGCGCTAGTAATTTAAACATCGCTCATCTCGGATGCCGCTAAAACAGTCGACGCTTACATCTAATTGGACTTAAGCTGAGCGCGTAAGTTTGCCCGCGAATCTTGGCTGGGGCACGCCCTTATATATAGGTTGAGAGAAGTTGTCTAGTTCTCCTACTACTTCGTCGACGTCATCGTTACATCAGCACAGTGTGAAATGCTGCGATAGCCTATGTCACTAACACCTCAGCGAGGTTACCAGTATTTGTAACAACGAGAACTTGTAAAATCAGATCACGTTATGACATCGGCAATTATTAGGGTCGTAAACGTATGTTCAGTACATTGGTTAAAATGAAGTTTTTACTCTTTCCCAAGTATCGAGTACATTACAGTACCGGTATTGAACTACGTGAATGCATGTAAGGCGATAACAACACTCGCCGAGCATCAATCAAGTAAGGTACGGGTACGCTTCACTAATAACTTTACAACAACTATCTGCTAAATTAACAAATCCATCGCACCACAACACCACGAGACAGTCAAGGGTGAGTGACCACGTTTGTAAATAATGACTTCCTATCACGTGTTAGAAGAAAGGTGAAAGTTGGTTTTTTCCCACAAGGGGAACGACAGTGCTCTGTTTTGTTAATGAAAATAATTATCATACTAGATCTAATGCCATACCAAACCTAAAAGCCAATTCTCACAGGAGTTTAAATTAATGTTTTTGTTCATGATGAAGTATATAAATAAGGGTTTTAAGAAGTAAATATTGTCTAATTCATTTCGTAAAACATTAGCTGTTCTGACAAGTGAAATATCACCTCACATCTGCAGATTAGATTCAAGAGCTCACCACCACTGAAGGCCAGGCAATATGTATAGATCATTTCCTGTAGCTGTAAATAGGCCTATAGGTGGTGCCCATTAAACAGCACAATTGATATCCCATCTGAGGGACTTGTATAGAACAGTGTAGGTTTATTGCAGTAACGATGCTTTACTTCGATACTCATTTATTATTATTTAGCGTACGGCTTTAGTGCAGGGAGTGTCCGAGGACATGTTCGGCTTGCCAGAGGCTGTAGCTGCTTCAATGCGGATACCCATGGGGTGAGCTACAAGTTACGCTCAATTTCAAGTAGTTCCAACTTTCTCTACCAGATGTCACTGACACCTAGTGGTGAACGTTGGAACTTTGATAGAACGTTACAACGAAATCTAACCTCCAAATTTAGCTTCACACATGTTTAATTAGTGGAAGGTTCTTTTACATGCCATAAATCTATTACATGGGACCGCCGGCTTTACTTCCCCTCCGAAGGAAGGCATATTGAAGGATTTTAACGCTCTTAAAAATCCGACGACTTTGGCCGGGTTTGAACCCGCGATCTTGGGCATAGAAGCTCAGCATGCTACCGACTACGCCACCGAAGCCGCTAATTACTTCGATTATTATAACTGGAACGCGGCTTTCTTTCGCGCAAAGAAACTATAATTTAATCACTTATTTCGAAAAGGTAACATATACATAAATACAAATTTTACAGGAGGTAGAAAATGCTATGTATTCCAATAAATACATCGCTCTTTATAATTTGATTGTTATAATGTGGCAGTGCGTAGATGTTAATTAAGGGGTCTGATAGTTTTGAACTCTGTAATAAACCTCTATGTTACACAAAAACAATGTTAACACACAGTACATGTTATGTTTTTAACTAAACCGATACATTTCTCTTATAAGTATCCTGCAATGGATAAACATACGACAAAAAGATTTTAGAATATGCTGCTTACAGGTTTGTTCACCAGGGTGTCCCTTTAAACAGTAGGCCTCTTCATAGCTAAAAGTCTTCTCCTGGCGATTCATCTTGTTGTGTGGATGGCCAGTTTAGGATTTGATACCAATATTCTTTTGCCTCTTCAGATATGTAATCGATCAGTTTCCCCAGGTTATATAACTTCTTATGATTAATAGGTCTTTTGTTAGAATAGGCAGGTAACATTTAATAAATAATAATAATAATAATATCGTATGGCCTCGGGTGCCGGTTGCAAGCTTTGTTATGAGACACCCAGAAGGTAGCTTGCATGTCGAATTTCTTTGTTCCTTGAAGCACTATGAAAGCCCAAGAGATTAGATATCTAAGCTCCTTGAACACTATAGCGCTTTCTAGTAGAGAAATGAGGAAATTTGTGTTGGCGGAAATTCCCGAGATTAATTTTGCCACTATCAACACGGCCTACTGGATTGAAATGAGTTCTTTGACATGCCAACATCGTATGACATGCGTGTCGTAAATTTTTGTCACCTTTCAAAAATCACTTAGTAGACTGACACGTTTACCACTCAACCACCGTGGCTAGCAGATAACTTATAATGTACATATGATGGTTTCGAACCAAACGACAGGATGCGCGCTTCAGTTTGTACATAGAGGGGACGTCATATGTCACCTTTTCGAAATAAGTAATTTAATTATAACTTCGTTACTATTTTGGTAAGTAACAGTAACTGTAACGTAGATACAGTACGTTTAAAAAGTAACTTATTCATCCTGTTTTACAAAAATGTATTTACCGGTAAGTAAGGTTACTGAGTGCAAAATGCACACGTGGACAAGTAGGTCATTAGAAAGCACATCATGTAAATTTGTCAGGGACTATTAGAGGTAAAATAAAGTGAAATAAAAGCAGAGCGAAGTGCTGCCGCAGGTAGATTCAGTAGCTCGTTATGAAGCTCTGTTTAATGATAATGGACGGTAAATTTGTCTATTTGTCCAAATTAAATTTAACCGGCGCGAAAAACGATTTCACACTGGCCTTCTTGAAAACGCGGCTCTACTCTGTAATCATCTGACTGTATGTTGACGATCAACACCTGAAGTAATGTAGGGGTTCTTAAAAAACTCGTTAAAAGCAGCGTGAAATTCTATTTTTCTCGTTGGGTGAGATATAAATCTCAGGTTCAAGTGCGACTCTACTACTTTCTTAATGTAGCAATAATAATAATAGTAATAATAATGTCTCTATACCAGTGAATGTCTGTCTGGATAAACTAGAGGTCTTGGAAAGGAGAATCCTCAGAAACATTATGGATGCTGTTCAAACCGAAAGTGGATGGAAACTTCGAAGTAATGAAGAAGTTTACCAGAAAGTAGAAAGAATCTCTGAGACAATGAAGAAGAAGAGGGTGAAGTTTCTCGGACATCTATACAGAATGGACCAAAATAGACTCACCAAAGTGATATTTGATTACTTCTGGAGAAAGAAGACCACAACAGCATGGATTAAGGAAACAAAGGCGGATATGGAATGATTGAACATCTCTGAAGACCAACTGTTAGACAGAAATATATTTAGGAACATACTGAGTAATTTGGAAGGGATTCAAGCCGCAAGAAGACCTAAGAAGACCGGAAGAGCCTGGACGGACAAAACAGCGTAAACAGGCCAGCGAACACATGAAACAGTATTGGGTGCAGAGAAAACTTCGCACCAAGAAAAAGAAATGAAGTTGTAGCGTGATCCTAAGTGATCCATTCGCGTGTAAAATAATAATAATAATAATAATAATAATAATAATAATAATAATAATGGAGCGGAAGAGCCAGGTGGTTTCCCCACCAATAAAGAACTCTAAATCCAAAAGCGTTTGTTCCCAGATTGGGCGGCTTATGGTCAGCGTCTGTTCACCATGTGGTGCGGCTGTAAACATGCTCCAGGAACTAACAATCCCTGGTTCTAAGAAACCTAGTGGATAACCACTAGACCCCTTTTCTTACAAGTAACCATGGCGCGTGCAAATAATAACAGTATTACCCCAGGTGGTAACCAATCCACCCGTCAACTGACGGCACCCGGGCGTTCGGACTCTGGGGGACCCGGGCAACCACGGCCACAGAGAAAATCGGAGTTCTCTGGCAAACTTCCACATAAGACACCAACATACGTAGGCACTCTAAACATCAACACTCTCATACAGCCTGGAAAGTTGCACAATCTAGTGACAGAACTCGATAGACAGAAGCTTCTAATCCTCGCGCTGCAGGAGACACGTATCACAGATGAAGACACCATGGACTACGGCAATTATCGCTTGTTCAAGAGCAAGACTGACAGGCGCGTTGCCAAAGGCGCTCCACTTCTGGGGATGGCCTTCATGGTCCACAAGACCATAGTAGAATCCTTAGAAGAAGTTACTCCAGTAAACAACAGATTGATGAGCATGCGCTTCCGGTGCGCCAACAAAAAATACACACTGATCAACGCACACGCCCCCACTAACCAAAGTAACAAGAGCGATCCACAGTCCGCAGAAAAATTCTGGTCGACCCTTGACACAGTGATGTCCAAAGTCCCCAGGAATGACGTCAAACTCCTCATGGGCGACTTCAATGCACAGATCGGTAGAGAAAAGATGTACAGGAAAACAGTCGGAAACTATCCTGCACATAAATTCACAAATAAAAATGGCACACGACTCATAGAACTCTGCCAGCAGAATAACCTCAAGCTCATGTCAACATCTCTTAGAAAACACCCTAGAAAACAGAAAACCTGGCGTTCTCCAGTCCAGCAGTTAGGTGAGTTCCAAATCGACCATGTGGCAATCTCATATCCAGTACAGAAGGAGATTCATGATGTACAGGTACGTAGAGGAGCCAACATTGACTCTGACCATTACCTAACCCGCGTCAAGGTCAAGTTCACCCCAAAGAGAACTTTCTGTAAGAAAACCCCCCTACCAAAATTTGACACAAAAAAGATCGCAGACTCTGGAGTGAAGGAAGCCTGGGAAAAAGAATATGCCAATGACTGGCAACATTTCCACCGAAAAATCATAGAAACAGCACAAGCTCTCATTCCCTTGAAGAAGAATTCCAAACATCCTTGGTGGGATGTTGATTGTGAGAATGCACTCATTACCAGGAAATTGGCATATCAGAAATACAACAAGAGTTTAGTGCTTTTCAGTCGGTCAACACGAATGTACCCAAAAGAGATGGGTTATGCCCTAATCCTGAAATAAATTACATGAGATTAATAAAACACTAGGATGACCAGTTTCGATCGTCAAGCGATCATCATCAGATCCAATACACTTAGGCTATAAAATCTATGTTTGAAATACAGGTGAAAATATTTACAATATGAACAATTATTTAGTTGCAGTATTGGTACTGCAACTGTCAGTGTATGCTAAATGCAGTATATATGTTAGGTGAAATGCTAAATGGTGATGGCTATCCGGAGATTGTACTTTAGAGAGATTATATGGTTGTAAACTATGGTTAAACTATAAAAATTTTAGGCTAACTACTTATCTGATTGTCTTCCGTACTACAGCTATTCGCAGTTTCCGTGCTCACTTGAACTCGCTGTGCGGACGACTGCGGTGGTTATCTTAACGACTGGTTTTTCCCTGCCTTCCCCCCCTGTCCCTACGTGCTGTGGAGAGTGATCGCGATGTGTTTATGTGAGGTGTTGCCAACCTAGATAAGATGTATGTTATTGAATGAGGTGGATCTACAACTATTAAAGACCGTGGATTAGTCCTCGCCACGCGTGGAGCATAACCCATTCGAACTAAGCGTTGACGGTCTTATGAGGACGTCCCGGCACCTTTAATACTGCCTCTAATATGGGCCTTGGTTTATTGCAGAAGAAAGGTACATCGTACACCTGATCCAGATAACATTTACCTATTAAAAACCCCCTAATTTCCCCCCTTTTTTATCTAGCTTGGCTGTGTCGCTAAATTGTGTTTTGTTTCCGACAGGGTGTGTTTTTTAGTAGCGTGAAGAGGGGTGAGCTCTCCATGAACGTGTGTTCATTTAGATTGATGGGATTGTTTCGTTTGGCTAGGTGTATCTCGATTGCTTCCTTTATGTCAAGAGCTCTGCCTTTCGATTCGTGATGGATTATTTTAAGGTCCGACTCTATGTTGGTAAAGCTATGCCCTGCGTCACACATATGTTCGCACACGGCTGAATGTGTTCCGTATCTTATCGCATTTCTATGTTCATTATAACGTGTGTCTACTCGCCTTCCACTCTGCCCGATGTAATTAGCTTGACAATCGGTGTCTTGGCACGTTATAGAATATACCCCTGACCTTGAATACGGGTCACGTTTATTTAGATTACTATTTAGGAGGTGCCTAGCGGTTGTGTTTTTCGTCGTGAAAGCTATCTTTATGCCTTGCTTTTTGAATAGGTTAGTGATTTTATATGTATTCGCATTCACATAGTTGAAACGCGCAAATTTTTTCTCATTACTGTCCGGTTTGGGAATCGTTTTATCTTTATTTTTATGTTTGGCTATAATTTGATTTATTTTGCTTGGCGAGAAGTTGTTTTCCTTTGCTATTTGCATAATAGTTCTTATTTCCTTATTATAGTTGTCTTTTGACATGGGTATGTTTAAAGCCCTGTGCACCATTGAATTGAAACCCGCTAGTTTGTGCGTACTGGGGTGATTAGACTGATTGTCGATTGCATGCGAGGTTTGTGTTGCTTTCCGGAATATGGAATATGAAAGGTCGTTGTCTTTACGTTCAATAGTTATATCGAGATAATTTATTTTCCGGTCTATTTCGGATTCCTTAGTGAATTTGATAGAATGGTGAAGGCTATTAATGGATTGGAGAATTGTTTCTTCGCTTGTTAGTTCAGTATCGTAGATGCAAATTACATCATCTACGTATCTTTTCCATATTACTATTCCCTTTGTTGAAGTCTTTTCTAAGAACGCATTTTCTAGTGCATTGATGAAGATGTCAGCGATTAACCCACTTAGTGGCGATCCCATTGCTAGGCCTTCTCTCTGTGTGTATATTTTATTGTCGAATTGAAACACGTTTTGGGTGAGAACGACCCTCAGTAATCTCACAATCTCTTCAATTTCTTTTACCGAATTGTTGGATTTTAAGTTGTTTTCGATAGTGTTGATTGCTTCAATAATCGGAATATTGGTGTACATGTTAGTTACGTCGAAGGATACTAGCCTGAAGCTAGGTTTCATTTGTAGGGTGTTCAATGCTGTTACTAGTTCTGTTGTGTTCTTTACAGAGTTGTTTTTGTCGTTGGAAAGACGGCATTTTAAGATTTTTAGTAACTCTTTGCTGATTTTGTAATTAGGGGCATTCCTACAATTGACTATTGGTCTCATTGGGCATTCCTTTTTGTGTATTTTTGGTTGTCCCCTCAATGACGGTATTTCCGGGTTCATGTTCATGGAGAGCTCACCCCTCTTCACGCTACTAAAAAACACACCCTGTCGGAAACAAAACACAATTTAGCGACACAGCCAAGCTAGATAAAAAAGGGGGGAAATTAGGGGGTTTTTAATAGGTAAATGTTATCTGGATCAGGTGTACGATGTACCTTTCTTCTGCAATAAACCAAGGCCCATATTAGAGGCAGTATTAAAGGTGCCGGGACGTCCTCATAAGACCGTCAACGCTTAGTTCGAATGGGTTATGCTCCACGCGTGGCGAGGACTAATCCACGGTCTTTAATAGTTGTAGATCCACCTCATTCAATAACATACATCTTATCTAGGTTGGCAACACCTCACATAAACACATCGCGATCACTCTCCACAGCACGTAGGGACAGGGGGGGAAGGCAGGGAAAAACCAGTCGTTAAGATAACCACCGCAGTCGTCCGCACAGCGAGTTCAAGTGAGCACGGAAACTGCGAATAGCTGTAGTACGGAAGACAATCAGATAAGTAGTTAGCCTAAAATTTTTATAGTTTAACCATAGTTTACAACCATATAATCTCTCTAAAGTACAATCTCCGGATAGCCATCACCATTTAGCATTTCACCTAACATATATACTGCATTTAGCATACACTGACAGTTGCAGTACCAATACTGCAACTAAATAATTGTTCATATTGTAAATATTTTCACCTGTATTTCAAACATAGATTTTATAGCCTAAGTGTATTGGATCTGATGATGATCGCTTGACGATCGAAACTGGTCATCCTAGTGTTTTATTAATCTCATGTAATTTATTTCAGGATTAGGGCATAACCCATCTCTTTTGGGTACATTCGTGTTGACCGACTGAAAAGCACTAAACTCTTGTTTACTAAGGCAACACTGAAAATATGGCTTCAAACACCACAAAGAAATACAACAGTAAAAAATCCCCAGAAAATTTACAGAATTTCCATGAAACACGAAAAGCAACCGCAAAAATTATCGGACAATCCAAGAGGAGATACCTGAAGGAACAGTTAGACTCCATTGAGGACAACTTCCGTAACTACAACGTAAGGGACTTCTACAGAACGTTTGCAGGACACATCAGAGGGTACACACCACCAAACCTTTGCTTCAGAAAAGGTGATGGAAAATTAGCACTAACGAATAAGGAGAATTGCAAGGTGATGGCACAATACTTCTCTGATCTTCTCAACTGTCCAGAACCAATAGAGAGATTCTCAGAGGAAGAACCTACAGTCAAGAACGCAGACTCATTACCTCCGACACAAGAGGAAGTTCACAGGCACATCATCAAACTTAAGAACAACAGGACATCTGGTGAAGACGGCATAGTGGCCGAACTACTGAAAAACCTAGGGCCACACTCACTCAGGGAACTCACACAGATTATCACTGACATCTGGACATCAGAAAAGCTACCAGATGAGTGGAAATGTGCATTGATCCACCCGTTACACAAAAAAGGCGACCGCTCTGACGTAAACAATTACAGGGGCATTTCACTATTACAAGTTACGTACAAGATCCTCTCAGCGTGCCTACTCCAAAGGGCTCGGGACCAGCTGGAACACAAGATTGGCGAGTACCAGGCGGGATTTCGTCCTGGTCGCTCCTGCGCGGAACAAATCTTCAACCTAAAAAGTATATTGAAAATCAAAGCCCTCAGGAATACTCCAGTTATATGTACGTTCGTTGACTTCAAGAAGGCATATGACTCCATTGACCGTCAGTCATTGTTCAACATCTTGCACGAGCAAGGTTTGGATAGCAAGACCTTGCGATTGATCAAACAGACACTGACAGACACGACATCAAAAGTGAAATTCATGGGGGAAATCTCAGAACCATTTCAGATCAATACAGGTGTTCGCCAAGGTGACGGGCTCTCTCCGCTTCTCTTCAACCTAGTGCTGAACAAAGTTATCAAGGAATGGGAGAAAGAACTGAGACTTCAAGGTTACTGGAGGCCAGTGCGACTAGGACGACCAAAGGACGAACTGGAGGTTGGATGTCTAGCCTTCGCGGATGATCTGGCTCTACTCTCAGATAACGAAACCACATCAATCAGACAGATAGAAGTACTCCAAGAGTGCGCCGAAAAAGTAGGACTACAGATCTCGTTCCAAAAGACAGAGTTTTTCTGTACGAAATTCGACATACAGAATTTAAACACGAAATATGGCAAGATCAATAGAGTCGCCCACTTTAAATACCTAGGTGAAGTGCTTGAACCGACGGGAAAAGAGAAAATCGCGCAGAACACTAGGTTAATGAAAATGAAGAGAGCCTTATACAAGACACAGAGTGTCTACAACAAAAAATGTCTGTCCACATTCACTAAACTTCGTCATTACAACACGGTTATTAAACCTGAGGTGCTTTATGCTAGTGAGACGTTGACGTTACACACTAAGGGCGACTTGGAAAAAATCCTCACAGAGGAAAGAAAAATAATAAGGAAAATAATTGGACCAAAGCACACAGATGAAGGATACAGGCTTCACTCCAGAGACACCACAGAGAAATTGTCCAACCTCGCAGCAGACATCAGAAAGAGGCGACTAAAATTTTATGGCCACATCAGCAGACTCCCACAAACTAGACTCACCAACAAAATTCTTAGATACATACAGCGGCTCAAGATTACTACACCCTGGATGATGCAAGTCAAAATTGATCTAGTAAAAGCACAAGTCGGCCCAGAAGACGTCATAGACAAAAGCGTATTTAGACACAAAGTATACAAGTGGGAAGTGTTGTCAGAGAGAGCTGCACCTACAGCCCAAAGACCAAAGTGGACCGAAGAAAGGAAGAGGGCCTTTAGTGCACGAATGAAAGAGTACTGGAAAGACAGGAAGAACAAAAAGTCATGATTGCTTCGCGTGGTCTAATAGGCCTGAAACGTGTAAAATAAAAAATAAATATAGTAATAATGAAAAAGAGAACAACCTTTCTTTCTTTTTCTTTCTTTCTTTCTTTCTTTCTTTCTTTCTTTCTTTCTTCAATTCATAGAGCGCGTTGGAACTTTTTATTAAACTATAATGATAAGATCCACCTTGTCAAAAACTAGAAAGTAGTTTAATAATTAAAATACACGTACATGTTTCTTTATTACATTGATAACATCTTCAGCGTGAGAAAATCTTAGAAAATTATATCAACAAAGAACCAAAAATAAAGCAGCTTTTGAAGTTAGGTCTCTGAACTAGCATACACTTTTAAGTCATCCATATACAGGAGGTGGTTTATCGTACATTCTGTTTCCCTAATCTTCACATTCCTGTTGAGTTGAGCCAGTAGCTTAGTGGGTTAAGGCACATGAAGAACCAAAGGAGGCTCAGTGCGTCCGCTTGAAATATTCCCCTCTTGACATGTATCATTCTGGATTTAAGTGTCTGGGGTCCTTTTCTGACATGTAGTACTGTAGACCATTGAGCCATAGAATGTTGAAGCAGACTGATGATCGTATAATTATTTATTTACTTTACACGTTACAGGCCTATTAGACCACGCGAAGCAATCATGACTTTTTGTTCTTCCTGTCTTTCCAGTACTCTTTCATTCGTGCACTAAAGGCCCTCTTCCTTTCTACGGTCCACTTTGGTATTTGGGCTGTAGGTGCAGCTCTCCCTGACAACACTTCCCACTTGTTTACCTTGTGTCGAAATACGCTTTTGTCTATGACGTCTTCTGCGTCGACCTGTGCTTTTACTAGATCAATTTTGACTTGCATCATCCAGGGTGTAGTAATCTTGAGCCGCTGTATGTATCTAAGAATTTTGTTGGTGAGTCTGGTTTGTGGGAGTCTGCTGATGTGGCCGTAAAATTTTAGTCGCCTCTTTCTGATGTCTGCTGCGAGGTTGGATAATTTCTCTGTGGTGTCTCTGGAGTGAAGCCTGTATCCTTCATCTGTGTGCTTTGGTCCAATTATTTTCCTTTCCTCTGTGAGGATTTTTTCCAAGTCGCCCTTGGTGTGTAACGTCAATGTCCCACTAGCATAAAGAACCTCAGGTTTAATAACCGTGTTGTAATGACGAAGTTTAGTGAATGTGGACAGACATTTTTTGTTGTAAACACCCTGTGTCTTGTATAAGGCTCTCTTCATTTTCATCAACCTAGTGTTCTGCGTATTATTATTATTATTATTATTATTATTATTATTATTATTATTATTATTATTATTATTATTATTATTATTATTATTATTATTATTATCGTTTTGGTCGTCTGGGGACCACGAGCCTATTTCAATGCTTTGTACTTTGCTGTTCCTTCTTCTTCCTCCAGTATTCCTTCATCATCTCACTATGTTTCCTCTACCTTTCCTCGGACCATTTCGAGCTAGTTTTCTTTCCCTTTCTCCCTTGGAATGGTTCCATTTTAGTACTTATTATTATTGATATCGAAGTTTCCGTAAGCCACAATGCACGGAAGACCTATGACCAGAAGGCGAACAAATACACCGAGCCATAGATGATGATGATAATTTTTGTTTTAAGAGGCCTAACATCTGTTTTTAGCCTACTTTCGACTTTTGCAAAAAATGAAAGTAGACTTATGAGATCAACACAGGGCGAAAAAAAGTGTGTCTGTCTGTGTGTGTATATGTGTGTGAGTCTGTGTGTGTGTGTGTGTGTGTGTGTGTGTGTGTGTACTCTGAATCAATTCAAACTCGGTGAACGCGAATTGAACGAAATTTGGTACAAAGGTAGCACTAGCAAAGGACACCTCAGTATCATGTTTTATATCGTCGCCATCTTGAAGGAAACGTAATGGCGGCCACACAAATGTTCAAAGCTTAAATCAAATTACGACTAACCTAATCATTCGATCTCTACCAAATTTTGCAACAACATGCCTTTATGGGGGGAGCATCCTTTGACCAAACTAATAGTTCATCAGCCTAATAGTTTGCGGATGGCGGCCATCTTTGAATCAAAATCGATTCCCCCTATTAATTCAAACACGGTGAAACCGAATGGAACGAAATTTGGTACAAGGGTAGCACTAGCAAAGTACACCTCAGTGTCATGTTTTATATCGCCGCCATCTTGACAGAAACGCAATGGCGGCCACACAAATGTTCAAGGCTTAAATCAAATTACGATTAACCTAATCATCCGATCTCTACCAAATTTTGCAATAACATACCTTTATGGAGGGAGCATCCTTTGACCAAACTAATAGGTCATTAGCCTAATATTTTGCGGATGGCGGCCATCTTTGTGTGAAAATCGATTCACCCTATCAATTCAAACACGGTGAAACCGAATTGAACGAAATTTGGTACAGAGGTAGCACTAGCAAAGGGCACCTCCGTGTCATGTTTATATCGCCACCATCTTGACAGGAACGGAATGACGGCCACCCAAATGTTAAAAGCTTAAATCAAATTACGACCATCCTAATAATTTGATCTCTACCAGATTTTGCAACAACATGCCTTTTTGAGGAAAGCATCTTATGACTGAATACAAGGTCATCGGCCCTATAGTTTGCAAATAGCGGCCATGTAAGTGTGCAAATCCCTTCCCCATATCAATTCAAACACGATGAAACCGAATTGAATGAAATATTTTACAGAGGTAGCACTAGCAAAAGGCACCTCATATTCATGTCTAATATCCCTATAGCATGTTGTATTTCAACAAGCTACTAGAACCAACATTCAATTATACTCCTGGAAAAGGACAAAGAGTTATAACAATACCCATGCATTTAGGAGAAAGTAGGCTATATGTTCTTTACTGAACATCTTGTTTTTTTTATCGTGTGACCTCCTCAGAGGCCGAGTGCAGGTCTTTCTAGTCGACGCCCGTAGGCGACCTGCGCGCCGAGATGAGACATGGAATGGATGAAGATGAATGAAACTGGGCAAGGATGTGGAAGGAAGCGGCTGTGTCCTATCAGAAGGTACCGTCCCAACATTTGCTTGTTGTTGAAAATGGGGAAACCACGGAAAGCCATTTCAAGGACTGCCGACGGTGGGGTTTGAACCCACGCGTCTACCGAGTCAGCAGAGAGCTTGGCCCCATGACCTATCGTTGCGCTTTAGCCAGCGTAGCCACTGCTGTCGGTCATCTGGGTTATCGGCCTCTAATGGTTTATATGATTGTGAAAAATTAAAAAAACAAGTAGTTCCGTGAAGAACTATACAGCCTATTTTCATATAACGTACTTATGTTAATTGCCACTATCAACATATTAGAGTTATGTACCATTAAAGGACAATTATTTTGTACGTTCATTATAAAAACTTTCACTTCGATCGCATGATTACGACACAAGAAATAAAAACTTAATTTTAAAATTCGCACAGCCGACATATTGAGGTTATGTAAACAAATGAACTAAATTAGATACCAGTGCATTACGATGTGTATAAAAATTTGCTGTACCAAGTTTTATTGCGTTTGGATCATTAAATATCGAGAAAAGTCTATTTAAAACTCTCATCTTCGCTTGGCCGCCAGGTTCGTTTTGTACTTAACCGGTTTTTGAAAGCCTCATAGATGAACTTCCAATAGAGCCCTTTATATCCGTACAAAATCTCAGGGTGATACCGGTATTAGTTTCAGAGATATAGACTGCCGGTGAAATATTTCGCACAGCCGCCATCTTGAGGTTATGTAAACAATTGAACGAAGTTAGATGTCGGTGCATTACAATGTGTATAAACATATACTGTACCAAGTTTCAAAGCGTTTGGTTGGTTAAATCGCGAGAAACGTCTATTTAAAAGTCGCAAATTCGCTTGGCCGCCATGTTGGTTTTGTAGTTACCAGGTTTTCTATGGTCACATAGCTGAAATTCTAGTAGTTTCCTTTATCACCGTACAAAATTCCAGTGTGATATCGGAAATAGTTTCGGAGATATTGAATGCTGGTGAAATATTTCGCACAGACGCCATGTTGGATTGGTCAGACGTAACAAAATTTGAAGGGCACAGTCGGGGTCATCCGGAATAGTGCTATGAACTTACCGAGTTTCATTGAAATCGCTCCAGCCGTTTAGACGTTATTAGGGGACACACACACACACGAATCACACGCGCACACACAGACACACGGACGAAAGGTGATCTCATAAGCCTTTCTTTTTTTCATAAATGGAAATATGCTATTAATGGAAACTAGAACTAACTGTAACTACTGGCAGAAAAGAGGAATGAAAACCAAAAAGAGGAATAAGGTAAATAGAATACAGAAAGAAAGTAAATGCCCTCAAACCTGCAACTGTTCGGCAGAAGTTTGGCTGGGAGCTGTTTGATCATCCCGCGTACAGTCCACGTCTTGCTCCCAGCGATTTCCACATTTTCTTGCACTTCAAGAAATTTCTGTTCTCCGGTCAGCATTTTCACACTGACGAAGAGCTAAAGACTAATATCACACGCGGGTTCCATTCGCGGGCGCAGACGTCTATGGCACAGGACTACAACAGTTGATACGACGCTATGGCAAGTAGGCTATCTCAATTCGTTTGGTGCCTACGTCGAAAAATAGCTGACACATTGCTGTACCTGTTTCCAATAAAGTTTTACATATCACTATGTTCCCTTTAAAAACAAGTCTTTCCGTGAATAAATATACAGCCTATTTTCATATATCCTACTTATGATAATTGCCTCTATCAACATACAAAAGTTCAGTTTGATTGCTGTAATAGATTAATAGATATTGAGAACCGTCTAAATTGTTCGGACGGTCACAATGTTGGATTTTAATATACGTAGGCAATAGAGTTATGTAGTATTACAGTAGATGACGATTATTGCGTAGGTTCATTATTCAAACTTTCAATTCGATCGAATGAATAACACACAAGAAATAAAACTTAATTTTAAAATTTCGCACAGCAGCCATCTTGAGGTTGTGTACACAATTGAACTAAATTAGATGGCAGTGCATTACAATGTGTATAAACATTTACTGTACCATATTTCACGGCGCTCAGATGATTAAATCACGAGAAAAATAATTAAAATATTTCAACTACGCTTGGCCGCCATGTTCGTTTTGTACATTACAGGATTTTGAAAGTTACATAGATAAACTTGTAGTAGTTTCTTATATCACGGTATAAAATTTCAGGCTGATACCAGTGATCGTTTCGGGGATATAGAATGGCGGTGAAATATTTCGCACAGCCGCCATCTTGAACTTATGTAGACAATTGAACTAAAGTATATGCCAGTGCATTACAATGTGTATAAACATTTGCTGTACGAAGTTCCAATGCGTCTGAATGGTTGAATCGTGAGAAAACTATTTAAAAGTTTGAAATTCGCTTGGCCGCCATGTTGGTTTTGTAGTTAACACGTTTTTTAAAGTCTCATAGGTGAACTTCTAGTAGTACCCTTTATGACCATACAACATTTCAGGGTGATATGAGTAACAGCTTCGGAGATATTGAATGCCGGTAAAGTATTTCGCACTGTCGCCATGTTGGATTGGTGAGACGTAATAAAATTTGAAGGGCACGGTCGAGGTCGGCCAAAATAGTACTAAGACCTTACCGAGTTTGATTGAAATCGCTCCAGCCGCTTAGAAGTTATTAGGGGGGGAGAACACGGACGCACACACATATACAAGGCGGCTTCGGTGGCGTAGTTGATAGCATCC
The DNA here is from genome assembly GCA_946902985.2 of Meconema thalassinum. NCBI lineage: Eukaryota > Metazoa > Arthropoda > Insecta > Orthoptera > Tettigoniidae > Meconema > Meconema thalassinum. The sequence goes on along the minus strand of OX336396.1, from coordinate 78,151,132 downwards.
TGAGCTTCTATGCCCAAGATAGCGGGTTCAAACCCGGCCGAAGCCGTCGTATTTTTCAGAGCGTTAAAAATCCCTCAGTATGCCTTCCTTCAGAGGGGAAGTAAAGCCGGCGGTCCCATGTCATAGATTTATGGTATGTTACAGAACCTTCCACTAATTACACCTGTGTGAAGCTAAATTGGATAGGTTAAGAATGTAAACAACGCTCTTAGGTTTCTACGTTCATTGCCAAGAGCCGACTGCGGTGGCGTCTAGTAGCTAAGTTCTGAACTTGGCCTAGTAGTCGTTGACGGTGGCGCTTGGCGGCAAAAGTAGGAACTATTTGAAAAATTCTAAGTTGCAGTCTTTACTTAAATTTAAAAACAGATACACACACTAATACAGCCGTCACAATTTATCAGACAGATTCTACACACACCCAAAGTACACGGGGCTACATGACCGCGTTGTCGCAGTCTCTAAACTGAGGAACCAACCAACCAACACACACACACACACACACGCGGACAAAAGGTGATCTCATAAGCCTATTTATTTTTCTTAAAGGAAAATAAGCAAAAAACAGGGAAAATTACTTTCTGGATGCGCCTCGTATATAAAACGGTAAAGTGTATGTGTCACAAAACTCAAGCTCCTAAACCAGAGGGAGTTAGAAGGTGTGGTTTGTACGAAAATCTTCCAAATCGTCTCAATAGTACCGGAAAAAATATTGCATTTCTTGAAAACTCAACGGAAATACATTTCTTTGTTTATAAAGTGCCTTCAAACAAATTAACAAGACTATAGCTCCTGCCAGAACTGTGTCGTGTATAGCCCGCATAACAGTAAAGTCGGGTGGGTGGTATAACACACACGAGATTTCTCGCAAAGGCCCTATAGTTATTATTATTATTATTATTATTATTATTATTATTATTATTATTATTATTATTATTATTATTATTGTAATCAGATACATTTCACCAAATAAGTGGGACAAATCAACATATCGTCAGCTTGTTTGCAAGACGGTATGACAACTGCTTTGTGAACCGAGCGAACAATGGAACAGGTCAGCTCCTCATGATGATATGTAGACCAGGACGTATTCCCAATATTTCAAGATTGCGAGCCAATGATTTAGGGATGATGCCGGTAGAAGAAATGGCTATGGGCAGAACCACTACACTTTCCTGTCTCCACATTAATTGCCGTATTTCCTCAGTCAAGGGCAGATATTTGGTCATCTTCTCACAGTAGGTTTGTTGCAAATTATGGGAATTATTATTATTATTATTATTATTATTACCGTCATCATGTATGTGCTCCGAGCTAACCTCCAGGATCGGCTGGAACCTCCTCTAACTCAGCTTATATGTAAATACGCCACTGCTGAGCAGACCACATAAGTGCAGAGCTGTATTCCGTGTCGAGCATATTTAATTTCCATTTATCAGACGTCATACTTACAACAAATTACCGGGCTGAACATGTAATCAACATGTGCGCTGCCATCTATGTACAGTATAATAAAATGCCTGGAGAACATATTTCAACGCCGCGATCCACCACTAGATTTATTCCTAAGATAAGATTGAATCTTGCTCCGTCCACGTTATCAAGATTTCATCAAATTAGCATCCAAGGCTAATTTCACTGCCGTAGGTCTCGTTGCGAAAGTAGGGCTATAAACAAACTGGCAAGGTTGCATGTGTCTTACCCGTCCCAAATGTCGTCAGCAAAGCCTCTTCATTAAGATACAAGTTGACCTTGATATTAATTACACACGTTTTGGTCCCAATTCTTGAGAATTTGGTAACACTGATGTGTGAAGCTATCAAGCCTGTCACTAGTAAACAGATGAAGGTAAACATGTCTGAACAGTAGCTACCTTGTAGGATGAATTCATAACATTGGGAAACCTCGCCTAACTTTTCCTTGTGTTGCTCCAAATCACGTCGTTATTATTATTATTCAACTGTGTCTTAGAAAAAGTTATTCGAGAATGGACAAAGGGAATTTCGGATAAAGAGGCTTTCAGGTTTTCGCTGACGATGTTGTGATACTCGTTACCGGTGTTAAAACAGCGATAAAAAGAACTGAAGAACTCCAGATGGTAGCCAAGAATACTGGGCTACAAATTTCTTTTGAGAAGACTGTGTTCATGACCAACATCAAAGACGCTCCTCTCCACTTGGAGTTGAGAGAAGCCAAGATAAAGCGAGTTAAATGTTTTAACTACTTGGGAGAAAAATTGCAGGACAATGGGTCGGAAAAGGATGCCATCAAGGAGCGGGCGAGAAGAATGGAAATGGCTTATCAACTTACGAAGAATACATACCAAACAAGAAGTTCCGTGACGAACTAAAGAGCCTACTTTTCTCGAAATGTAAGATTCATTCAAATAATTAATCTATGTGGACCTAATTAGAATAATTACGAAATTGAGTTGGTAATATCGAAATTTCTAATTAGTTCGAAATATAACTGGCATAATGCAGCCTAATAGAGCACTACAGTTGGAAGCCCTGGTGACTGAATAAATTCTTAGTTCCATCTCTTAAGGTACAGAATACAAAATTTGGTTGACGTCCAATGGATCGCATGGACGTTGCATGTAGTTAGACATTGGACCTATCAGCGCGCGTAAAATCATGTTGGCAACAATGTCATGCATGTGTTGGTCAGAAATAATCTGAACTATTATGATCTATTGTTGTGCCAATTTTGGATGAAATCCATTTATTTGTATACAAGTACTTGCATTTTAAAATTGGACCAATCAGTAGGCTTAGAATTATGTTGGTAGTACTGAGGTCCATTAGTTACTCCAAATTAATCTAGAATGTCAGGTACTATATGTGTGCATAGTTTAAAGCTGTCGGCTTGCATACTTTATGATATATTGGTATTTGGATAAAAACAATAGAGTGCATTTATTAACAGTTGGCAGCCATGATGGCTCTTAAGATTAAGCTCAGTCATATCTGTCTATCTACACATAGCCTAGTACATACGAAATTTGGTTGAAATCCAATTGATATTATAGAAGTTATATGCATTTAAAAATTGGGCCTATCAGCAGGCTTAGAACCATTTTGGCAACACTGTCATGTATGGCCTCCTGGAAATTAAACTAAAATATTATGATCTATATGTGTGCCAATTTTCGTATAGCTCCCATGCATACCTTCCATGATATACAACATGGAGCTGAAATTTCAATTGCGATTTTTCAGCAGTTGGTAGCACTGACATTTTCAAATACGTCATTAAGATAGAGATCTTTACTCATACCAAATTTGGGTTCGATTGCTAGAGCCGTTTAGGAGTTGATAGGGGAGGGGACACACACACTCAGCCAGACAGACAGACATAAGGGCAGACAGACAGAAGGACAAACACACATTTTCCCGGATCGATCTCATAAGTCAACTTCTTCCTCATTTTTACAAAATGCGAAAAGTAGGCTAAAAAAAGGTATATCCTCTGGGGCTGAATTCCGACACTTAGATACTGTTGTTAGACCTGAATGTCTGTATGCAGCAGAAACACTAGACATGATTGGGAAGGGTGGCCCCGAAGACATCCGGAAGGGGGAAAGGAAAATACTCCGAAAAATCCTAGGCCCAAATATCAAGGATGGAGAGAGGAGACTCAAACCTAGCAAAGAACTATACCTGAAGACAGAAGGAGTCGTAGCCCTAATGAGAAAAAGGAGAATACAGTGTCATGGACACTTGGTGAGGATGAACAGTACCAGATTGACGAAGAGGATTTTTGAATTCTTCAGGAAGAGGAAGACGGAGACGAAATGGTTTCGGGAAGTGAGATTGGCCTTGGATCGGATGGGGTGAAACAAGAAGAGCGATTTAGAGGACTGGTTAAGGAGTTGCAGGTTTCCAGGAGACAGGGGAGTTGTCAGTGAGCAAAGGAAGATCTTACACGGAGGAAGAGAAGAAGGGAGTGGGAGAGAAGATAAAGAGATATTGGCAGAGAGTGAAGACAACACATAATGTAAAAGCTGTCAAACGTGGTCCATAGTTGGCCGTAACGAATAATTATATAGTATTATTATTATAATAATAATAATAATTAATATTATTATTATTATTATTATTATTATTATTATTATTTTACATTCATTTCACCACATAAGTGGGACATATCAACATATCGTCGGCTTGTTTGCAAGACGGTATGGTTAAATCTCTTACGGTGGCACATTGAGAAACGAGCGAACAATGGAACAGGTCTCCAAGATGACGGCCTTCTGCATGGTGATATGTAGACCAGGATGTATTCCCAATATTTGTAGATTGCGAGCTAATGATTTGGGGATGATGCCGGTAGAAGAAATTACTATGGGCAGAACCACTACACTTTCCTGTCTCCACATTTTCCGTATTTCCTCAGCCAAGGGCAGATATTTGGTGATCTTATCACAGGAGGTTTGTTGCAGATTATGGGAATTGGGCACTGCGATATCAATTAGGAAGGTTCTCTTCTGCACCTTGTCCACAAGAACGATATCTGGCCGGTTTGCTGGTATGGTTTTATCAGTAATAACTGATCGGTCCCATAACAACTTGTGACTAGGATTATCCAAAACGGCGTCAGGAACATACTGATAGTAAGGCAAAATATTATCAGATAATTAAGTAATTAAGTAATTAAGTATTTTGGCCACTTGGTTGTGCCTTTTCATGTAATCAGTACAGGAGATTGCTTGGCAGCCTCCTGTGATATGTTGAATTGTTTCCGGTTCTAGTTGGCATCTTCGGCATTTATCATCCTGAATATTTGCCTTAACTATACATTTAAGATAGTTTTTGGTAGCCACAACTTGATCCTGGATTGCAACCATGAATCCTTCAGTCTCAGTGAATAGGTCCGCATGAGTCAACCAGCTGTTCGACGCATCAATGTCGACATGTTTCTGGTTGAGATCATACGGATGACGACCGTGCAGAGCTTTCTGCATCCACTGCTGAAACTTGATGGCTGAACATTCCTCATCAGTGGCTAACTGTATATCCCTTACGTGAAGAAGATCTAGCGGTCATTATTATTATGACATTCATTTCACCATATAAGTGGGACATATCAACATATCGTCGGCTTGTTTGCAGGATGGTATGACAACTTATTTTAAAAAAAGGAAGCTTGTAGTTTAACGTGACCGTTAATCTCGCGATCATAAGCCACGGGACCTCCGTTTTACGTGGAATCCGAACCACAGGACATGGCATTTCACATCGAAAATCTCACATGCATTGACCGGGAATCGAACCCGGTCCGCCTTGGTGAGAGGCATACAGCTAGACCGCTGAGCCACCACGCCCCCCAACTTATTTTAGGGTGGTACATTGAGAAACGAGCGAACAATGGAACAGGTCTCCAAGATGACTACCTTCTTCTTGATGATATGTAGACCAGGATGTATTCCCAATATTTCTAGATTACGAGCCAATGATTTAGGGATGATGATGGTAGAAGAAATGACTATGAGCAGAACCACTACACTTGCCTGTCTCCACATTTACCGTATTTCCTCAGCCAAGAGCAAATACTTGGTGATCTTCTCACAGTAGATTTGTTGCAGATTATGGGAATTGGGCATTGTGATATCAATGAGAGAGGTTCTCTTCCGCACTTTGTCCACAAGAACGATTTTGCTGGTATGGTTTGATTAGTAATAACTTGTCAGTCAATAACAACTTGTGAGTAGGATTTTCCAAAACGCCGTCAGGAATATACTGATAGTAAGGAAAAGTATTTTCAGATAATAAGTGCTTTTGAGCATGGAGTAGGTGCATTATATTGAATGCTTGCCACGGTGGGTGAGTGGTCAACGTGTCGGTCTACTAACCCCCAAACTTGCAGGTTCGCTCCTGGCCGTGGTAAGTGATTTTTTTTAAGGCGGCAAAAATTACGGCACCATGTCATACGATGTTGGCATGTCAAAGAACCCATTTGAATTCAGTAGGCCGTGTTCATAATGGCAAAATTAATCTCGGGAGTTTCCGCCAACACAAAATGTTCCTCCTTTCTCGACTAGAAAGCGCTATAGTGTTCAAGGAGCTTAGATATCTAACCTCCTCGACTTTCATAGCGCTCCAAGGTGCGATAAAAATCGACATGCAAGCTGCCCTCTGGGCGTCAATTATCCATGCTTGCACCCGGCACCGAGGCCATACGATATCATTATTATTATGTCGTAATGTTGTTTTACGGGAGATGGATTACTTATTATACCTGATCCATGTGTTTATATAGGCTCTATTATTATTATTATTATTATTATTATTATTATTATTATTATTATTATTATTATTATTACACCACTAAGTGGTCATCTTGTGAAAGAGAATACCAGGAATGAAGCTAAAACAGTACAAGCAATGATGGATTTTACTTCTGAAGTACAAAACCTTCACCTTACATAACGTACGACCCATTTCTTTTTATTTCCCAGCTGACAAGCTCTAGAGTCTAGACAATGAGCAATTTCGGTGTCTCCGTGTGCTGAACAATAACACTTGAAGTACATTGTAATGAGCTTCAGAGAAGGTCCGCGTCATATAACACTACAGTAGGTTCTTTCTCGAGATGACAGAAGGATGATTGATGTGCAGAAGAACCTGGTCCCCTGCGAACAAGCTATCAGGAAAATACCTGCTAGGCAGGCAACCAGTAGCTCACGGCCAGCCTGTGAGGCTGTCGACCCCAGCATTGCGTCTGCTGCCACTTCGAGTCCTGCCTCAGGCGAGGTTGTGTGTTGATATTTCAATATTATTAATAATAATTATTATTATTAGTAGTAGTATCAGAATAAATGAATTATTGCAAGAGAAGTGTGGTATGAGGATTAATAAAAAGGAATCCAAAGTAATGGCATGCACTAGGGATGGCGACCAAATGGTCAATGTGCTAATGGATGGTGAAAAACTAGCTCAAGTAAAGGATTTCAAATATTTGTGGAGCTTGATCACATCAAATGGAAAGTGTATGAGAGAAGTAAATGCTCGAATCGCACAGGCAAAAGAAGCCTTCTCAAAAAATAAGTCTTTACTAACATCCAAGACTGTTAACTTAGAGGTGCGAAAACACTTCGTGAAAAGTTTTGTATAGAGTATTGCAAGTTATGGCTCTGAAACATGGACTCTGCGACAAGCAGATGTATCAAAACTTAGGGCATTCGAGATGTGGTGCTGGCGACGACTATTAAAGATACCTTGGACGGATAAAGTCACGAATGAGAATGTTCTCAAAAGAGCAAAGGAAACACGTACCTTGGTTGAATCCTTAAACAGTAGAAGGAATAGTTTTGCTGGCCATTTGATTCGTCATTCTGACTGGTGCACCACACTCTTCGAAGGGAAGCTAGAAGGAAAGAGGAGTCGAGGAAGACCAAGGACTCAATTTATAGACAGCATTAAAGGCAATCACACTTATTGCCATTTGACATTACGGGCCAGAGAAAGAAGACGTTTTGGAAGACTTGCAGGTTACCCACCAACCTAGCGGTAGAGGAGAAGAAGAAGAAGATTAGTATCAGTGCTTTTTAGGGGGGACGCGGGGGTACGCGTACCCCTTAAACATTTGAAAACTGTTAAAGAACAAGAAGTTCCGTGACGAACTAAAGAGCCTACTTTTCATGCCAATGATTATTCTACAGTATATGAACCTATCTAGAATAATGACGAAATTAAGTTGCTAATATCAAAATTTCTAATTAGTTCGAAATACTGTATACCTTGCATAATGTTGCCTAATAGAGCACTACAGTTGGCAGACCTGATGACTGAATATATTCATAGTTCCATCTCTTAAGGTACAGAATACAAAATTTGGTTGAAGTCCAATGAATAGCATGGACGTTACATGCAGTTAAACATTGGATCTAACAGCGCACGTAAAATCATGTTGGCAACAATGTCATGCATGTATTGGTCAGAAATAATCTGAAATAATATGATCTATTGTTGTGCCAATTTTGAATGATATCCATTAGATAGTATAGAAGTTACATGCATTTTAAAATTGGACCTATCAGCAGGCTTAGAATCATGTTGGCAGCACTGACGTATATTAGTTATTCCAAATTCATCTAGAATGCCAGGTACTATACGTGTGCAAAGTTTAGAGCTATTGGCTTGCATACTTTCTGATACTGTATATTGATATTAGGGTAACAAAAATAGGGACAGCACATATTAACAGTTGGCAGCCCTGGATGCTCTTAAGAATACGCATGGTCATATCTCTTATGGTACACATAGCACATAGGAAATTTGGTTGAAATCCAAATGATAGTATGGAAGTTACATGTATTTAAAGTTGGACCTGTCAGCAGGCTTAGAATCATGTTGGTAGCACTGACGTTTATAAGTTACTCCAAATTAATATAGAATGTCAGGTATTATACGTGTGCATAGTTTAAAGCTGTCGGCTTGCATACTTTCTGATATATTGGTAATTGGATAAAATAAATTAGGAGCATTTATTAACAGTTGGCAGCCCTGGTGGGTCTCAAGAATACGCTCAGTCGTATCTGGTTATGTACACATACAACATACGAAATTTGGTTGAATTCCAATTGATAGTGTAGAAGTTATATGCATTTAAAAATTGGACGAATCAGCAAGATTATAATCATTTTGGCAACACTGCCATGTATGGCCTCCTGGAAATTAAACTGCAATATCATTATCTATACGTGTGCCAATTTTGAAATAGCTCCCATTCATACCTTCCAAGATATCCAACATGGAGCTCAAATTTCAATTGCGATTTTTTAGCAGTTGGTAGCACTGACATCATTTTCAAATATGGCCGTGAGATATTCGGGTGTAGACATTTACTCCTACCAAATTATGTTTCGATTGCTCCAGCAGTTTAGGAGTTGATAGGGGGGGACACACACACAGCCAGACAGACAGACAGACAGACAGAAGGACAAACAGACAGACAGACGGACAGACAGACAGACAGACAGACAGACACACATTTGCCCGATCTCATAAGTCTACTTTTTCCTCATTTTTGCAAAATGTGAAAAGTAGGCTAAAAATATTGGTGCATTTGTATGTAGTCCGGCAAATATCACTTCCGACTTAAAAGTCCATCGATCAGCTGGCGTCAACGCGCTGTTCACAACAACTGGAGGAGATTTCGAGTAATCCTCGATTTAAATCGATCTGTCCAATCAGTTTATTTTGGTCGGCAACTCGTCACTCCGTTCTTATAGTGTTTGTAGGCGGGGAGGTTGTTAATTTGTACGTGCGGTTAGTTTTGAAGGAGGAAGAAAATAGCAAACTATTTAACATCCACCCAGCCATCGAATAAGCTGAAAGTTAATGATTCGAACAGAAACAATGACCAGACTTTGCAAATTGCCGAAAAGTGCAAGATCGTGATGTTTCATCGACTACAACTGAGAGTACCCCTTAAAGGTGTTTTAGAAGAAAAAAAAGCACTGTATGTGTATAGTAATAGTAGTAGTATTGATATCATACTCATAGGAAGAAATGAGATTGAGATAAGGAAATTGTTTGTTGAACTTAAGGAGATAGCTTTTAAAATTAAGGCCTAGAATTAATTACCAAAAAACTCAGTACATGGTAATGAAGAGGAATATTGACGTGTTTGGGAATCGGTTACCTCTTCTAATTGGCAAGCATAGTTTTGAGCGGGTTTAACATTTAAAATTCTTAGGAGTCATGATTGATCAGCAGAATCATAGAGAGTGGAAATCGAAGTTAGAATACAGAATGCTAACAAAGTTACTGTACTACTCCGTGCAGTTTTCATTGAGATCCAAATTTTTGACGAGAAATTCAAAACTGAAAATATGCAATATCGTCATTAGGCCAGTTCTAACTTATGGTGCAGAATCATGGAGTATAAGATAACAGGAAGAACACCAGTCGCAGTTTTAAACAAGTAGTTCCGTGAAGAACTATACAGCCTATTTTCATATATCCTACTTATGTTAATTGCCTCTATCAACATGCACAATTTCAGTTTGATTGCTATAATAGATTCGTAGATATTGAGAACCGACTAAATATTTCGGATGGTCGCCATGTTGGATTTTATATATGTAGGTCCTAGAGTTATGTACTGTTACATGCAGATTATTGTGTACGTGTAGCATTCAGACTTCAATCGCATAATTAGGACACAAGAAAAAACAAGGAGATTTAAAAATTTTCACAGCTGCCATCTTGAGGTTATGGAAACAATTGAAATAAATTAGATGCCAGTGGATTAACATTCGGATAAAGATTTACTGTACCAAGTTTCACTGCACGCGGATGGTTAAATTGCGAGAAACGTCCATGTGAATATTTATAATTCGCGTCACCGCCATGTTGGATTTGTGATCACCAGGTTATTTAAAGTCCTATAGGTGAACTTAAGTTCATAGCCCCTATGAACATTAAAAAATGCAGTTTGATTGTTAAATAGATTCGTAGATATTCAGTATCGTCTAAATATTTCGGATGGTCGCCATGTTGGATTGTCAAATGTATAGGCCATAGAGTCATGTACCATTAAAGGAAAATTATTGCGTAGGTTCATTATTCAAACTTTCACTTCGATCGCATGACTACATCACAAGAAATAAAAAATTAATTTTAAAATTCGCACTGCCGCCATCTTGAGGTTATGTAAGCAATTGAACTAAATTAGATACCAGTGGATTACAATGTGTATAAATATTTCCTGTACCAGGTTTCAGCGCGCTTGGAACATTAAATCGCGAGAAAGGTCAATTTAAAATGTTCAAATTCGCTCAGCCGCCATGTTCGTTTTGTAGTTAACCGGTTTTTGAAAATCTTATAGATGGACTTCCAGTATTGCCCTTTATCTCCGTACAAAATTTTAGGGAGATACCGCTAATAGTTTCAGAGATATAGAATGCCGGTGAAATATTTCGCACATCCGCCATCTTGTGATTATGTAAACAATTGAACGAAGTTAGATGTCGGTGCATTACCATGTATATAATCATATACTGTACCAAGTTTCATTGCGTTTGGTTGGTCAAATCGCGAGAAACGTCTATTTATAAGTCGCAAATTCGCTTGGCCGCCATGTTGGTTTTGTAGTTACCATGTTTTCAAAAGTCACATAAGTGAACTTATAGTAGTCCCCTCTATCACCATAGAAAATGTCAGGGTAATATCGGTAATAGTTTCGGAGATATTGAATGCTGGTGAAATATTTCGCACAGCCGCCATGTTGGATTGGTGAATCGTAACAAATTTTGAAGGGCACGGTCGAGGTCGCCGGGAATAGTGCTATGAACTTTCCGAGTTTCATTGAAATCGCTCCTGCCGTTTAGATTTTATTAGGAGGGGACACACACACGAATCACACACACACACACGCACACACACACGGACAAAAGGTGATCTCATAAGCCTATTTTTTTTAAATTGAAAATAGGCTAAAAATTATGTGTATAGGAAAATTTTTGGACCATTTTTTGCTAGCAGTGTAGTTCTGAGATATACCTAATGTATCATCAGGTGAGCTAGGTTGATGAACATTTACCTTCATAATAACTAGTAGTACTGAACTATTTACTCTCCTATGCATCTTCCTCACAAATGATCGGATTCTTTTAAAACACTATTTGCACTAGTTCATATTAGCTTGAAGAATTAACCTCCCCTGATTATGGGCCTAATGATGTTTCGAACAGACTATTTTGACGACAACCGTCCACAAATTTCGTTGACCTGCCACTCTCATCCACCGTCTTCCGATCGTCGATTGGAACTCGTCCGACCATCTGGTCTTCGGACGGCCGGGGTTTCTTCTTCCATCTCTGGGCTCCCACACTATAGTTGAGTATTTATCCATTCTCATTGTCAGTACATGGCCTGTCCATGTTCACTTCAGTTTCCTGGCCCTCTAGACCTGTGCTCTTCTTGATTTCCACGTTTCTAATTCTATTCCTCAATGTATTATTCCCATACGCCTTTCAAAATAAGTATTTTATGAACATTATGCTCATGAATGAGAATGCGACATCGTGAACTTGGGTGTGTCACCGGCTAGCATTCTTGGCTCCAGAGGTTCGCGTTCATTTCCCGTCTCTAAAAAAAAATGCTGTGAGGGTTGGAACGGGGTATACTCACCCTCGTGAGGAAAAACTGAGAAGAGGTGGGTTCGATTCCCACCTCAGCCATCCACGAAGTGGTTTTCCGTAGATTCCCACTTGTTTTCCAGGCAAATGCTGGGATAATTTTTAACTTAAAACCATGGCCGCCTCCATCCCTTTCCTCGCCTGAATTAGAAATACACACACAATTGCAGCCAAAGCAATAACACAGGTTATCAGACAAAATTCCATACGCACCCAAGTACACGGGGGCTAAATGACCACAATGTCCAAGCCCCTTAAATTAAGCAACAACGTGGCCAGTTACTGTATATGGCTTGCACACAACATGACCTAATAACTGAAAACCACTTTGCGAGCATTGCGGCCTTTTAAAACCCTAATTCTTGAACTGGCAGATTGTTTTCATGCACAGCATTACATCATGAATGAGCTGCTAACTGACAAGGATCCGGCTGTAGGTTGGAGACAATAGGAGCAGGTATCATGCCAAGTCACGGTCTAACGCGGGTGTAAATAGTAATGGCATCATGTCATGCTCTAACATGTGCTATATGGTGCTCAGATATTTTGATCGCGCCAGAGATTAACCCACCTCCTGCTGTCCGGACACGCATGGTCTCCATAGTTCACCTACGCAGTAAGCTCAGAAGAAAATAGGCTTATGAGATCGGCTTTCGTCCGTGTGTAGCCTATGTGTGCGTGTGTGTGTCCGTCCCTACCAAACAACTGTTGATCGAGTAGATAGATGTTAATGAAGTAGGCTCTATCTCCGGATAACTATACTGTACTTTTTAATGTTTTATTATAGTCCCCAAAGCCTCCATGGCTTAGGCGGCAGCACGCCGGCCTCTCACCACTGGGTCCGTGGTTCAAATCCCGGTCACTCCATGTGAGATCTGTGCTGGACGGAACGGAGCAGACAGGTTTTTCTCCGGGTACTCCGCGTTTCCCTGTCAAAATTTCATTCCAGCAACACTCTCCACTATCATTTCATTTCATCCGTCATTCATTCAACCATTGCCCCAGAGGAGTGCGTCAGGCCTCGGCAGCCGGCACAGTTTATATCCTCGCCGCTAGATGGGGGCTTCATTCATTCCATTCCTGACTCGGTCGGAGACTGGAAGCAGGCTGTGGATTTTCATTATCGTCCCCAATCCAACATCGCGGCCAACAAGAAGGTTTCTGAAAGTCATATACAGAGTGTCCCAAAAAACATCGACAAGGCTTAGTATTTTATTTATTTATCATATGGCTTTTAGTGCCGGGAGTGTCCGAGGACATGTTCGGCTCACCAGAGGCTGTAGCTGCTTCAAGCAGACACCCATAGGGTGAGCTACAAGTTTCGTTCAATTTCAAGTAGTTCCAACTTTCACTACCAGATATCACTGACACCTAGTGGTGAACGTTGGAACTTTGATAGAGCGTTTCAACGAAATCTGACCTAGACATTTAGCTTCACGCAAGTTTAGTTAGTGGAAGGATCTTTTACATTCCATAAATTCATGACATGGGACCGCCAGCTTTACTTCCCCTCCGAAGGAAGGCATACTGAAGGATTTTAACGCTCTCAAAAAATCCGACGACTTCGTCTGGGTTTGATCCCGTGATCTTGGGAACAGCAGTTCAGCATGCTACCAACTACGTCACCGAATCCGCCAAGGCTTGTGCGGGAAGGCAAACTGATCGGTTTTCAAGAAGGAACCCTAACCCAGAAACGCACGGCTTGAATGCTGTAGCGCATTGAAGTGTGATATACGTTCCACAGGTCGTCAAGAAACTCAACATGAGTAGCACATTGAGCTCCTTACAAGTGGGGTCCGAACTGTGTACCTCCAACGTTATTACAGAGCCTACGTGGGTGGTGCTGAGCCGACCGCACATGACCCAATACGTGCGGTTGTCTTTGAAGGATGGCAATCGCTCCGTGGACTCAAGTAATAAGATCCTCCACTAATGTAACAGGAGTGGTATGCACCATACTCTCAGGGCTTCCATCCACTCACTCGTCCAAAAATAGTGAAATAGTGAGTGTTTTTCTTTAAAAAAAAGTGAAAAAAGGTGAGTTTTTGTATGAAAAAGTGAGTAAATTCATAGCATTATTCGCATTTATGACCGTATATCTGGTTCATAATTTTAACTTTTGTTGATATCTGAAGGTGCAATTAGGGGGGAGGGGGCTTGGGTGGCTACGCTCCCCAAAACCAACCATAGCCCCCAAAAAATGTGACAAAACTGTATTGAAATAGACAAAAATTTTAAGAATGTGTATCTGAAAAACAAATTATCCCCACAAAAATGTCAACCAAATTGTGCCTATCTCTGAGTATCGTTTGCGATTTTTCATGTAGTTAGATGACACTTGGAAATAATGGATAGGAAAATCAATGAAACACTCAAGAAATGTAAATCATAAAACACAAATATAAATGTGAACTTTAGTTTAAAAACGCTTTGTTAAAATTTTCGGCGATCGCTGCATGGCTCCGGCTGTGGTATTGCACTATGGAAGCTTTTCATGCTTTCTGGCCGCCTGGCTCGCAGCGCGCTCAGGCACCGGTGACAGAAAAATGAACTACCCATCCATGGGTATATTTTGGGTCGTTTCTAGCAATATTATTGTGCATAAGACCATTTTAACGCAAAATGTGACCAGTTTTGTAAAAAAAAAGTGAGAATAGGGAGTAATTTTATCAAATACTGTAGTGAGAAAAGTGAGGCTGCTTTGAAAATAGTGAATAATAGTGAGAAAAGTGAGTCGCTGGAAGCCCTGCATACTCTTCATATTACCCCACATACATTAATCGAGGGGTGTCAAGTCAGGCGACCGTGCTGTCCATGTAGCCGGTCCACCTCGACCAATTCATCGATTGAGACATGCAACGTTGAGGTTATTCCGCACATTTACATCAAAGTTCGCTGGAGCTCCGTCGTGTTGCAGCCACATTACCTACCAAATATTTAGTGGCACTTCCTTCAATAGGGTAGGCAAAACATCTCGATTAAATGTGAGGTAGATCTGTCCTGTCAGTCTGTTGGGCAGTAGATATGGCTCAATGAGATGGTCACCAATGATCCCAGCCCAGATGTTAATACCGAACCTGTGTTGGTGGTTGCGAATCACGTGCGCACTCGGATTTTCGTCCGCCCAAAGTGTCACAACCGTTCTCAGACTTCGGCGCTCTCCAGCGCTCTCCAGCGCCCACACCGTGCATTTCCTGACAGGGGTTCCTTTCTGAAAACCGATCAGTCTGCCTTTCCGCACATCATACTAAGCCTTGTCGGTGGTTTTCATTTCTGGAACATTCTGTATATTGTAGGAAAAGGGAAGGAAGATTGTAGTTTTACGTGACCATTAATCTCGCGATCATGAGCCACGGGACCTCCTTTTTACTGTACGTGGAATCCGAACTACAGGACATGCATTTCACTTTGAAAATCTTACATGCATCGACCGGGAAACGAACCTGGTCCGCATTGGTGAGGGGACAACAGCCTGACCACTGCGCCACCACGCCCCCATATATATTGTCATCTATCGCCATGATTCAGTACATTAACTTCACGTGGCCGCCATATCCGTTTTGTGCTCATCATGTTTCGGAAAGTCACACATATTACCTTATTTTGAAGTCGTTTACCATTATACAATTTTTCGGACTGATTTCAGTAACAATTTCGGAGATATTGAGAACTGGTGAAATATTTCGTGCGGCGGCCATGTTGGATTGGTAAATCTTTTGAATTTTTGTAAGATGAGTTAGTAGTACGTCCTTACCAAATTCATTGAATGAAACAAGGGTAGGACTTACTACTACTACCCCGTCCGTCCCCGACCGTATCTTTCAAAGTGTCACCAATCCAACATGGTGGCCGCGCGAAATATTTCACCAGTTCTCAACTTAACCACCCCATCTTCACCTCCAAGTCCATGGGTTCTGGCATACGCCCCTGGTCTTGCCGCTCCCAGTATTTGAAGGAAGTTGGTGTCTCTGGAACCAGGAGTAATTGTGAATGAGACGGTGTATGACCTCAAGTAGCGGATATCATCGAGCCTGTACAAGTAAGGTTCCGCTCAAGATACTCCGCAAGAATGAGGACACGCGGACTAGAGAAAGGTCAAGGTTTCTTGTATGTGTGTGTGGTTTCTCTTCCGTGCGTGTGACCAATCACAGACACTACAGGAATACCGCACGTTACAGAGGTATATTTTACCAGCTACCGTCCCCGTCGTCAACTGGTCAATTCTCAAGCATTTGCAGAGAATATGTATTACCGTTTCAGTCAAGTCCTCGTTATAGACAACTAGCTATATAGAGTAAAGGAAGACAGTTTATGACGACAACTACTACTATCGAATTTCTTATTATAGATACCTGAGTTTAGGTCTTATTACAATCAAACCAACAGACCTATTGAAAAATAAGTTATACCAATTTGTTGTATGACAAATTGTTCGGCGTCTTTTATAGGAACCGCTTACTTAAAATTATATACCGGTACATGGAAAAAAGAATGTTTGAGGATAAATAATTTTTATATGTTATAGGCACAACTATTGGTAGTATAAAACTCAAGTTTCAATACTTTTCACCTACCCAAAAACGAGTTGTTATATTTTTTCTAAAGTAACTTTTTCTTAGGCCAGGATAAACGAAGGGCCTAGAGCCGGAAACTTGGCCTCATTTTGAAGCTCTCATTCGTGATTATCGGAAACTACAATAATTGTAATTTATAAAACGTTTTCTTTTACCCCCATGTAGCCTACTTGGGTGTCTGCATATTTTATATGATAGCCAATGTGATTGTGGCGTCTGTAGAAGTGTGTATGTTTGTAATTGTGGTGAGAAATATCTACAATGATTAAGGTATGTATACCATCATATTTTTCTCAGTAACCGTTATGTCCATTATATGCATTTCCATGGTTTAATTATTTTAGCCGGAAACCTATTTTTAACGGAAAATAATGTGAGTTCCGTTCGATTCCCTTAAAGGCAGGTTTTTGTTTTACTTTGCCGCATCTGTGAAGCGCATTGCAGTGCTTCCTGAAGCTAAGAGACACACACAAAAAATATTGTTTTGTAACTAGAAATGAAACATAAATACGTTATTAGATATTCGTAGGTAACTGCGAATATGATTGACTTTTTTGTGCGAGTATAGATGGTTTCATGCCGTTCCTCCAGCCATGCTTTCATAGAATATATGATTAGTTCATAATGATAGAAGAGTGTCCTCCAGTGAAGGTATTCAGTTCTACAAAACACTTCCGCTTACTGAGAATGAAACTAGATTCCTATACTTGCAATTACACACATGACAGCTCAGATTTTCCACGCGATTATCTGGATTAATTACCCAGCAATTTTAACGCTGCATGTAGGCTAATAGCAATAACAAATTATTACACTTTCTTATAGTAGGGTATTAAGATAGCGTTTAATCTGCTTTGCATACTTAATTTTACTTGCCTGAACACTCCTGACGCTCATCCAGATCTCATCAGTATGGTGCAACCTCCTCATTTGTGGAAGGACACCCCACATTTTAAGACCTGTCATTAAGAAATTATCAATCATTTCTGTAATTATCCACGACGATCTTCCTACACATTATTGCTAATTAGAGTTATGCATGCAAACATCACGAAATCTAAGTTATGAATTAAGTTAACCGTTCAAGTACAGTTCAGGTCAGAATTGCGTTCAACGAGACATGCGTCTGTAAAGCATAGTTACGACTGATAACGCACACAAATTATAACTCCAAATTAAGGTGGATCAGAGGTAGAGAATCAGCCTCCTGATCCCAAGATCATGGGTTCGATTACCGGTCGAAGGACAAGACTCTTTGAAGGACGGGACAAATCCACGGAATTCCGAGTCTTACGATGCGTGTTGTTAAATTGCATTGGGTGATTCCATGACAATTTTAATTAAATTATCTACGCCAATAGGTCAATAGGATGGATTAACAACAACAATCTCCGAGATTCTAAAATAAAGTCCCGATAGACTTATATTAGAGCTTAAAGGCCTGTCGCATAACACTTTAAAAGACAGAACTATTTTTTTCAAATATTTTATTCAATGTGTGTTTAAATTTAGTAATAATGATTAGCGTAATTTTAAATTATGTTTTTCAGTTTAAATAAAATGTTATAGTTTAAATTTAATCATTCAAATTTTATATTTTGTTTTTATTATTTATATTAAAATTTATAATTTTTTACTTTTAATTTCATTAATATTTATTATTAGTCTAATATTTACTTATTAATATTTTAAAAAAATGTAATTATTTTTGAATTACGAAATACACCTAATTTTATTGTCTTAGTTAAACTTTAACAAAAAAATATTAAATTTTAGATTATACATTCTACATTTTAAATTCTAAATTTTAAATGTCTATATTTTTATTTTATTTGCTATTTTATTTTTTTAATTCCTTAATTTTATCCACCGTCGTAGCCTAGTTAAAGAAGATACAAAATAATATTTGGTTTTCGTAAATACATTTGTCAAAAGACTGAAGGATTCAACCATCAGCAGCACCTTTGAAATAAATGTATGTATGTCTACCCCTTATTATTCCCGTTTTCCAACGGGGTCGGGGATGAGATGCGATGGAAGTCTTTGTGGCGATGGTTTTTACGGCCGGATGCCCTTCCTGACGCCAACCTCATGGGAGGAGTTAATGAGAGATGAAATGAATGATGGTGAATGAAACTGGGCAAGGATATGGAAGGAAGCGGCCGTGGCCTGTCAGAAGGTACCGTCCCAGCATTTGCCTGGTGTTGAAAATGGGAAAACCACGGAAAACCATTTCAAGGACGGCCGACGGTGGGGCTCGAACTCACGCGTCTCTACCGAGTCAGCAGAGAGCTTGGCCCCATGACCTAATGCTGCGTTTTAGCCAGCGTAGCCACTACTGTCGGTTAATATTATAAGTCTAATATTTACTTATTAATACTTATTTTTGTAATTTTAGGTAGATTTCATTAGAAAGCTAACTATTGCAATGGGCCCCATGTTTCCACTTCCGGAAAATGTCGACATATCTTCGCGTTTCACATCCCCCAGACCCCAAAACCACCGTCAGTTCAAAAATTTATATATAATTTATGTATGTATGTATATATATATATATATATATATCAGTTTCTTGTGGACACGATAACTACCGTAATTTTGCACCAATCTCTTTGAATTTTTTACCGAATATGTATACCTATAAAATCTCGGTCGAGTTCGTTAATGGGCACAATCGGTCGACGGGGGTGAAAATAGGGGTCTTTTTTTTTTTTTTTTTTTCGAAAAAGTGAAATATAGCTATAACTCTCTTAATATGTGAAATATCGAATCCGTTCAACGTTCATACTATGTGTCGGATAAAGACCAAAAATTTATGTTTGAAGAGTTTTTTTATAGCACCAACCATTGACCAAAGGGGTGGGAAAAAGTGTTTTTTTCGGGAAACATTAATCATATCTCTCTTAATAGGCACAATATCAAAACAGTACAAAATGGACAATATTCCCCTAATAATTACCTAAAACTTTTGTCTGATAGAATTTTTGATATGACCCACCATTATGCCAAGGGATGAGAAAAATGATTTCGGAATTATAAGAAAATGCCAAGAGCTATCAGTGGTTGCCATGGTAACACTACTAAATTGATGAGGGATGAGCCATCAGACGTTGCCAAGATAACGCACTTGCACGAGATCAGAATCAGATTTCCATCTGACTAAGTGTGAAGCGGCTTCGGTGACGTAACTGGTAGCAAGCATGCTGAATGTCTATGCCCAAGGTCGCGAGTTCAAAGCCGGCCGAAGTCGTCGGATTTTCTAAGAGCGCTAAAAATCCCTCAGTATGCTTTCCTTTGGAGGGGAAATTCCAACGTTCGTTGCGAGTTGCTGGTTGCGGTGGCATCTAGTAGCCAAGTTCACAGCTAGGTGTCGTTGACGGTAGTACCTGGTAGCAACATTAGGAACTATTGCTTGAAATTGACCGTCTGCAGTCCTTACCTGAATTACAGACTAATACAGCCATCCCAAAGTACACGGGGTTACATGACCGCGTTGTCGCAGCCCCTAAACTGAGGAACCAACCAAAATCTCTGCGGGAGGTATAATTTTGCGTGAAGAAGTAACAGACCGTTACATAGTTACACATCAGTGTCGAAAGCTTGCATAAGGACAGTGTGACCACAAGTATAAAAATAGACCCCAAATGACAAGAAGGTTACCATTCCCATAAGACAATAAAATGTTTAAAATAAGCATAAAATGACGAAAACCAATGTTAATAAAGCTCCAATTATAAAATACCTTCTCGCAATAAATGAGGTCTGATCCTTCTACGAAAACCTGCATATTCTGCCTATTTTCGCCTATCCCCAAGTTTGTCCGGTGAAATCTACCTCCGCCTTCCGGCGTGCCGAGAGGACTTTTTTGTAATTAGTTTTGAATTTTAAAAAATATTATTTTAATTGTTATCCTTTAACAAAAATTTAAAAATTCTAAATTATACATTGTACATTTTAAATTCTACGTTTCAAATCTCTATATTTTTATTTTACTTGCGTTTTTATTTTAAAATTCCTTAATTGTATCCATCGTCGTAGCCTAGTTAAAGGAGATACAAAATAATATTTGATTTTCATAAATATTAAGACTTCTAAAGGAAAATTTGTCAAAAGACTGAAAGATTCAACCATTAGCAGCACCTTTGAAATAAAGTAAATTGTCCTTATGATAGGTGATTGTTTAGGTACAGACCACACTGTCTTTTAAAGGGTTAACACTCAGAACTATACGGAACGGTAGCTCACAGGAACTATGTGTGACTCATAAGTTCTAATGCACATTAAGCTGAGTTGGTAAACAAGTTTGTGGGCGATACACATATACTGTACCTTGTAAGAAGCGGTCAGCCTTAAAAGATAGATCTTGACCGCGTAAACTGTAAACTGCCAGGACATGATATGTCAACATCATGAAGAATGTTCCTGAATGCCTTGCGCAACATTATAATGCTATTATGAAATGAAACCTACCTCCGGAATCAGGACACACACACATTATTATAGATTATGCGATTCCGTGTCGAAATATGGCCGTGATTATTACCATGCCATTTAGTTCACGTATGCGGCAGCTTAATAGGAATTAAATGAGATCAGAATAGCGCAGAAGATTGAAAGAAATGGACAACAACATTATTCACCTGCGTCGTTTGTGTAAAGGAATGTAGGGCAAGTTTGCTGTTGCTGTTCCATATTAGGGCCGTGGATATCATGATGAATATTAACCCCCATGTATTGTGGTTTTGTAGAATTTTGAAGTATTAGAAACCACTTTTCAGTGTTGCCTAGAATTTCTTCTCTACGTAGTAGGCTATAAAACAAAGTCCCCGATTCTTGGATGTAATGGGTAATCTCGAGAACCACTGGATGGATTTTGATGTGGTTATCATCATTCTGTAAAGGATTTCTCAAGGAAGGTTTCTGTAGAAAAACATATATGACCAAATGAAGCAGAGCAGTAACTATTTTAGTAAATCGTGTCGAAGGAAAACCTACCGTCCATGCGCCTTTTAAGCTTACACTGGGTAAACCGTTAAAAATATCTATATGAGTAAGAATTGTTCAGCATGAAAAGTTCTACAAAAAATGTCCGTGACAGCATATCTCTATCTTTAATACATCGCCCACTATAAGTGTTTCGGAGGGGAAGTAAAGCCGGCGGTCCCATGTCATAGATTTATGGCATGTTAAGGAACCTTCCACTAATTACATCTGTGTGAAGCTAAATTGTATAGGTTAAGAATGTAAACAACGCTCGTAGGTTCCTACGTTCGTTGCCAAGAGCCAACTGCGGTGGCGTCTAGTAGCTAAGTTCTGAACTAGGCCTAGTAGTCGTTGACGGTGGCATTTGGCGGCAAAAGTAGGAACTATTTGAAAAATTCAAAGTTGCAGTCCTTACTTGAATTAGAAAACAAACAGATACACACACTAATACAGCCATCACAATTAACACCGGTTATCAGACAGATTCTACACACACCCAAAGTACACGGGGCTACATGACCGCGTTGTCACAGCCCCTAATCTAAGGAACCAACCAACCAACCAAAAAAGAAGTATTCCATGAATTAATTATCACTTAATTAATACACAACCACCTAGGTCTCTTTCATATTATGGTGTTTAAATATTTGTTGACTGACTGAAAAGCATTATATTATAAAGTGTAGAATTTGTCTTATGAAACATTATTCCAAAGGAGGCGGTCGTGGCCTTAAGTTAACTACAATCACGGCTATCGCCTGGACTAGGAATGAGAACGTGATTGTTCTGAGTAAATGGTAAGAATTCTGATCACATCAAAATAATATACCTGTAGATTTAGGTATTAGGAAGTTATTTCTGAAAATTGGTTGGTTCCTCAGTTTAGGGGTTGCGACAACGCGATCATGTAGCCCCGTGTACTTTGGGTGTGTGTAGAATCTGTCTGATAACCGGTGTTAATTGTGATGGCTGTATTAGTGTGCGTTATCTGTTTTTAATTCAAGTAAGGACTGCAAACATTCAAATTTCAAGTAGTTCCTAATTTTTCTACCAAGCGCCGCTGTCAACGACAACTAGTTCTGAACTTGGTTATTAGATGACACCGCAGTTGGCTCCTGGCGACGAACGTTGGAACCTAAGATCGTTAGTCAACTCTAACCTATAATTTAGCTTCACACAAGTGTAATTAGTGGAAGGTTCTTTCACATGCCTTGAATCTATGACTTGGGACCGCCGGCTTTACTTCCCCCTACCCCCGAAGGAAGGCGTACTGAGAGATTTTTAAGGCATTCCTGAAAGCCTTTGTATGGAGCGTGGCGCTCTATGGAAGTGTAACTTGGCAGAATAGAGGAGAATAGAGGCATTTAAAATGTGGTCTTATAGGAAAATTATGAAAATTAGATGAGTAGATAGAGTACCGACAGCGGTAGCTACTCTCGCTAACGTGCAGCGCTAGGTGGGTTAGAGCCCCTCAGTCGGGCGTCCTTGAAATGGTTTTCCGTGGTTTCCCCATTTTCAACTCCAGGCAAATGCTGGGACGGTACCTTCTGACAAGCCACGGCCGTTTCCTTGCACATCCTTGCACAGTTTCAATCATTTTCATTCATTTCATCTCTCATTAACTCCTGTCATGAGGTTGGCGTCAGGAAGGGCAACCGGTCGTAAAATTCATCTGCCACATAGAATTCCATCGCATCTCATCCCCTACCCAGTCGGAAACGGGAATAGTAAGGGGTAGACATAGACTACATACAGATGAGTAGATAGAGCAACAGAGGATTGATTGATTTAATTTAATTTAATTTAATTTAATTTAATTTAATTTATTTATTTATTTATTTATTTATTTATTTATTTATTTATTTCTTCTTCTTCTTCTTCTTCTTCTTCTTCGCGTTCGTTTGGGCCTACTGAGGACCACGGGGCTCGTATCTCCTCGTCGCTTTGTCTTTTATTTATTTATTTATTTATTTATTTATTTATTTTATAAAATCCTCTACTCCACAACTACACACGTACTGTGATCCCATTCTCTTAGCCTTTTCCCACAGGTTATTATGTAAGTCTCATGTTCCCATACACTTTTGATAAGTTGCATAGCTAAGATAAAGGAAGCGCTACTTTCTTTCAAGGAGAAATCATGTAGCAGATAATATCATTATTTAAGAATTCATCGCCCAAGTTCGTGTCCAACAGCACGTAAATACTACATTTCAATCGAAAACTGTCAAAAGTGACAGACAGCGAACATAAGCGGCTTATGTTCCAACTTGCTGCATGTTAGCAGTCTGCTTACAAATGAGAAAGACATGTCCATTAATATCTGTCATATAACAGTACGGTTCGAGTGTGTGTGTGTGTGTGTGTGTGTGTGTCCGGGGTCAGACTACAGTCACTGAGACAATTGACCAACTGGGCAGAGACAGGCCTTCATTCGCTGCGGCTATATATCCAATTAAACTATAGAGATCAATGTGGAGAGTCCGATAAGCCAGTAGCTCACAACCAGTGCTTGGAACCTACTGTCGACCAAAGTATTATGTGCACTCGAGTTTGAAGGTTGTTTGTGAAGTAACCAATAGACCTACATAAAATCCATTAACATCACCATTTTAGTCGTTCTATTTTACGTTATTTCATGTAGGTTTGGAATTTTTAATTTATATTTTAATAGGCCTACTAGCAGTAGTACCCGGCTTCGCCCGGTGGAATGATGATAATGTTTTAAGGTCTCCTTAGAAATATAATGGACTTAAAATCTAAGTCATTTGCCCCCAAAGACAATGAGGGAGTAATATCTAGGTCATTTGCCCTTTTGATAAGGATGATAATAAAAACTACTGTTGAATTGACACGTCAAACTTACAAACTACCGTAATAGAAATACATATTTCAAAATTCACAGGCGAGGAAGACTTATTGTGTGTGGTGATTAATGGTGTAATGGGCGTAACATCTACTGTAGGTCATTTGCTCTTATGATGAGGATGATAAGGGAAACTACTACCGGTATTGAATTGACACTTCAACGTATAATGTACACAATGTACTGTAATAAAAATAACTATATGACGGCTTCGGTGGCGTATTTGGTAGCATGCTGAGCTTCTATGCCCAAGATAGGGGGTTCAAACCCGGCCGAAGCCGTCGGATATTTTAAGAGCGTTAAAAATCCATCAGTATGCCTTTCTTCGGAGGGGAAGTAAAGCCGGCGGTCCCATGTCAGATTTATGGCATGTTATTGAACCTTCCACTAATTACACCTGTGTGAAGCTAAATTGGATAGGTAAACAACGCTCATAGATGTCTACGTCCGTTGCCAAGAGCCGACTGCAGTGGCGTCTAGTAGCTAAGTGCCGAACTTGGCCTAGTAGTCGTTGACGGTGGCGCTTGGCGGCAAAAGTAGGAACTATTTGAAGAATTCTAAGTTGCAGT
This sequence comes from Meconema thalassinum, assembly GCA_946902985.2. Taxonomy (NCBI): domain Eukaryota; kingdom Metazoa; phylum Arthropoda; class Insecta; order Orthoptera; family Tettigoniidae; genus Meconema; species Meconema thalassinum. The sequence goes on along the minus strand of OX336396.1, from coordinate 78,125,995 downwards.
TTGTACTTAAGTTAAAAAACAGATAACACACACTAATACAGTCATCACAATTAACACCGGTTATCAGACAGATTCTACACACACCCAAAGTACACGGGGCTACATGACCGCGTTGTCACAGCCCCTAAACTTAAGAACCAACCAACCAAAAATAAATATTTTAAAAATCACAGTCGAGAAAGACTTTATGCGGCGGTGATTATTGGTATGATGCGCGTAACATCTAGGTCATTTGCACTTATGATGATAATAATAAGGTAATGAAAAAATGACTACTAAACGAACATGGTGTTATTTTAAAACTGATATAGGTAATTCAGGTGTCTAGCTTCGATGTCTTCCAAAGTCTCAACCTTATTTTCTGGCTTAGGCCTGTACTGGATGCGTCTAGTGAAAGAGCGTACTGCTCGGCAAAGACAAAGAATATAGGTCCAAGCTGCACGAACCTGAGATGATCGCAGATGATGACGAAATATGATGACACACGTTCGGGGTTCCCCGTCCTATACAGATTGACCGGGAATCACTCACTGTTTCGCAACGGCCCTGTGCTGGCATCAGCATAGACAGCAGGAGATAACACGGCGGGCTCTGGAAAGTACTGTCAAGTCACCTCACGATGAATCAGCAAGCTATTCTCACAACTGACCCCCCCCAGGGTCTCACAACTTGTGGGACGTGGGTTGGCGACCACGGAACCCCAGCTGAGTGTGGCATCGCTTCTACTTCCCGGTGCCGGGCTCATTTCAGTTCTCTTTCCTGTCGGCCTCCCTTGGTTAACTCTTGTTCTCTTCCGACCCAGACTGTATTAGGGTATGCGAGGGCTAGGGAGTCTTTCAATTTCCCGCCTTAATTGGCTTTGTCTCATCTTTCCTGATACCCTCATTCTTCGAGGGGTCTGCCTTCTTTTCCTTTTCATAATATCTCCTGTCTTCTGCTCAAGGCCCTCAAAGAGGCAGGGTGTGTGTAGACCCACCACTTCTGGTACACCCTCAAGGGCTCATGACTGGTGAGTTAGGAAGCTGGCAACCCCGAGGAATTCCTGAGCTACATGCAGGGAATGGAGTGGTATGTCAGAAATTTCAAGTGGACAGTGTTACGCATCGGGTTCCAAAGGGTAAGTATACACACTTTGTTTTCGATCGGTGAACGATGTAGATTTGTACCAAAGGGCCTTAATGCGGGAAATGGAGTGGTCTGTCCGAAATTTCGAGTGGACAGTGTTACTCGTCGAGTTCCAAACGGTAATTATGTAAAATCTGGTTGAGATCGATGAAACGGTGTAGTTTTGTGCCAAGGGCCAAAATGCAGGGAATGGAGTGGCCTGTCCAAATTTTAAAGTGGACAGTGTTACTCATCGGGTTCCAAAGGGTAAGTATACACATTTTGTTTTCGATCGGTGAATGATGTAGATTTGTGCCAAAGGGCCTAAATGCGTGGAATGGAGTGGTCTGTCCGAAATTTCGAGTGGACAGTGTTACTCGTCGAGTTCCAAAGGGTAATTATGTAAAATCTGGTTGAGATCGGTGAAACGGTGTAGTTTTCTGCCAAAGGGCCAAAAAGCAGGGAATAGTGTGGTCTGTCCGAAATTTAAAGTGAACAGTGTTACTTGTCGGGTTCTACGGGTAAGTATATAAAATTGGGGTCAGATCGGTGAAACGGTGTAGATTTGTGCCAAACAGCCTAAATGCAAGGGATGGAGTGGCCTCGCCGCAATTTCAAGCAGACAGTGTTAGTCGCAGTGTTCCAAAGGGTAAATATACAAATTTTGGTTGAGATCGGTGAAACGGTGTAGATTTGGGACAAAGGGCCTAAATGCAGGGAATGGAGTGGTCTGTCCGCAATTTCAAGCAGACAGTGTTACTCGCTGGGTACCAAAGGGTAAGTTTACGAATATTGGTTCTGATCGGTGAAACGGTGTAGATTTGTGCCAAAGTGCCTAAAAGCAGGGAATGGGGTGGTCTGTCCGAAATTTTAAGTGGACAGTGTTACTCGCAGGGTTCCAAAGGGTAAGTATACAAAGTTTGGTTCAGATCGGTGAAACGGTGTAGATTTGTGCCAAAGGGCCTAAATGCATGGGATGGAGTAGCCTCTCCGCAATTTCAAGCAGACAGTGTTAGTCGCAGTGTTCCAAAGGGTAAATATACAAATTTTGGTTGAGATCGGTGGAACGGTGTAGATTTGGGCCTAAGGGCCTAAATGCAGGGAATGGAGTGGTCTGTCCGCAATTTCAAGCAGACAGTGTTACTCGCAGGGTTCCAAAGGGTAAGTATACACATTTTGATTCAGTTCGGTGAAACGGTGTAGATTTGTGCAAAAAGGGCCTAAATGCAGGGAATGGCGTGGTCTGTCCGAAATTTCAAGCAGACAGTGTTAGTCGCAGTGTTCCATAGGGTAAATATACAAATTTTGGTTGAGATCGGTGAAACGGTATAGATTTGGGCCAAAGGGCCTAAATGCAGGGAATGGAGTGGTCTGTCCGCAATTTCAAGCAGACAGTGTTACTCGCAGGGCACCAAAGGGTAAGAATACGAATTTTGGTTCTGATCGGTGAAACGGTGTAGATTTGGACCAAAGGGCCTAAATGCAGGGAATGGGGTGGTCTGTCCGAAATTTTAAGTGGTCAGTGGTACTCGCAGGGTTCCAAAGGGTAAATATACAAATTTTGGTTGAGATCGGTGAAACGGTGTGGATTTGGACCAAAGGGCCTAAATGCAGGGAATGGGGTGGTCTGTCCGAAATTTCAAGTGGACAGTGTTACTCGCAGGGTTCCAAAGGTTAAATATACAACTTTTGGTTCAGATCGGTGAAACGGTGTAGATTTGTGCAAAAGGGCCTAAATGCAGGGCATGGGGTGGTCTGTCCGAAATTTAATGTTGACGGGGTTACCCGCAGGGTTCCAAAGGGTAAGTATACAAATTTTGGTTCAGATCGGTGAAACGGTGTAGATTTGTATACATAACAGACAGACAAACTTTGTGCTTTATATATATAGATTTTTATCGCAGTTGGAACACAAAACGTGCACGTTTTTAAGCGTGTTTCAACCATGCGTCACATTTACGAATTATTCTCTCAAAAACCCGTCATCAGATCGAATCCAAATTTTAACACAATATACATTGGAATGTTGTATAACTGGTTTATTAATTTCAAAATTGTGTGTGTCCAAGAAACAAAGTTGTTATCATTTGTGTAAGGTAACTTTTTCTCGGCTCGGGGTGGTTGGAAAGTGTAGTTCTTGGTTGCGTTGTAATCGTTATATATCAAAAAGTTATGCTGTAGGACTGTGAAATACGTACATTAATTCACGTATTTTATATCGGTTTGTATTTTTACGAGGAAATGAAGCCTCCGTGGCTTAGGCGGCAGCACGCCGGCCTCTCACCGCTGGGTCCGTGGTTCAAATCCCGGTCACTCCATGTGAGATCTGTGCTGGACAAAACGGAGGCAGACAGGTTTTTCTCCGGGTACTCCGGTTTTCCCTGTCAAAATTTCATTCCAGCAACACTCTCCTCTATCATTTCATTTCATCTGTCATTCATTTCATCATTGCTCCAGAGGAGTGCGTCAGGCCTCGGCAGCCGGCACAGTTTATATCCTCGCCGCTAGATGGGGGCTTCATTCATTCCATTCCTGACCCGGTCGGAGACTGGAAGCAGGCTGTGGATTTTCATTTCATTTGTACGAGGAAATAACACATGGTTCACCTGCTAGCCGTTCCGGAAAACACTGTACAGCGTTGCCGAAATGGTGCCCACACGCATCATGGCGCGTCTCGCTTGGAAGTGATGAGCTCCATATCAGCATCGCTGTACAGCAATTCCCGGAGCGGCTAGCAGGTGAACCATGTGTTATTTCCTGGTACAAATACAAACCGATATAAAATAAGTGAATTAATTTACATATTTCACAGTCATACAGCATAACTTTTTATGTATAACGATTACAACGCAACCAAGAACTACATTTTCCAACCACCCCGAGCCGAGAAAAAGTTACCTTACAACAAAGATAACAACTTTGTTTCTTGGACACACAAAATTGTGAAATTAATAAACCAGTTATACAACATTCCAATGTATATTGTGTTAAAATTTGGATTCGATCTGATGACGGGCTTTTGAGATAATAATTCTTAAATGTGACGCATGGTTGAAACATGCTTAAAAACGTGCATTTTGTGTTCCAACTGCGATAAAAAAATATTAAAATATAAATTAAAAAATCCAAATCTACATGAACTAACGTAAAATAAAACGATAAAAATGAAAAATGTTGATGGTATTGGATTTTATGTAGGTCTATTGGTTACTTAACAAACAACCTTCAAACTCGAGTACACATAATACTTTGGTCGACAGTAGTGCATTATGAAAGCCCAAATAACGATAAAGATAAAGATTATAATGAAGATGATTATTGTTGTTTTAAGACACTGATCTGTGAGGTCATCTGCCCCTTGTACTGCACGAGAGAGGAAGGACGTCGTATCGGGACATCAGTGAGATCGACCAACTTGTCGACCCACCATCTAGACCAACGTCTTGTGGGAGAAAATGCGACGTCAGTTCATCCGCGATGCATTGTTGGCGTTCTTCTGCATTCAATAATTTTCATTAAAAACGATAGTTGACCTTCATTTTATCGTTGATAACCATAAGCTAGAGTCCAAATAGTGAAATGTCAAGATTATAAAGTACGTAAATTTGTTGATAGAGTCAGTGTTTTAATTATGTTCGTATTTCATGTACAGTATCTATACTTGTAATGGTACATTTTTTATTATTTTTATTTATTTTAATTTTTAATTTTCTAATTTTTAGCCTATTTTCATTTATAAAAAAAGGCTTATGAGATCACCTGTTGTCCGTGTGTCTGTCTGTGTGTGCGTGTGTGTGTGATTCGTGTGTGTGTCCACCCCTCACCCCTAATAACTTCTAAACGGCTGGAGCGATTTCAATGAAACTCGGTAAGTTCACAGCACTATTCCGGGCGACCCCGACCGTGCCCTTCAAATTTTGTTACGTCTCACCAATCCAACATCGCGGCTGTGCGAAATATTTCACCAGCATTCAATATCTCCGAAACTATTCCCAATATCACCCTGGAATTTATTACGGTGATAAAGGGAACTGCTAGAAGTTCACCTATGCGACTTTTGAAAAACTGGTAACTACAAAACCAACATGGCGGCCACGCGAATTTGCGACTTTTAAATAGACGTTTCTCGCGATTTAACCAACCAAACGCCATAAAACATGGTACAGTATATGTTTATACAAATTGTAATGCACCGACATCTAACTTCGTTCAATTGTTTATATAACGTCAAGATAGCGGCTGTGCGAAATATTTTACCGGCATTCTATACCTCTGAAACTATTACCGGTATCACCCTGAAATTTTGTACGGAGATAAAGGGTAAGGTTGGAAGTTCATCTATGAGACTTTCAAAAACCGGTTACCTACAAAACGAACATGTCGGCCAAGCTAAGTTGAAAGCTTTAAATAGACTTTTCTCGCGATTTAATAACCCAAACGCAATGAAACTTGGTACAGCAAATGTTTATACAAATTGTAATGCACTGGTATTTAATTTAGTTCAATTGTTTACATAACCTCAAGATGGCGGCTGTGCGAATTTTAAAATTAAGTTTTTATTTCTTGTGTCGTAATCATGCGATCGAAGTGAAAGTTTGAATAAAGAACCTACGCAATAATTTTCCTTTAATGGTGCTTGACTCTACGGCCTATACATATAACAATCCAACATGGCGACCATCCGAAATATTTAGACGGATCTCAATAACAATCCAACATGGCGACCATCCGAAATATTTAGACGGATCTCAATAACAATCCAACATGGCGACCATCCTATATATTTAGACGGATCTCAATAACTACTAATCTATTACAGCAATCAAACTGATTTTTTTAAATTTTCACAGGGGCTATGAACATAAGTTCACATATAGGACTTTCAATAACCTGGTGATCACAAATACAACATGGCGGCGACGCAAAGTATAAATATTCAAATGGACGTTTCTCGCAATTTAACCATCCGAGTGCAGTGACACTTGGTACGGTAAATCCTTATACAAATGTTAATCCACTAGCATCTAATTTATTTCAATTGTTTCCTTAACCACAAGATGGCATCTGTGCGAAATTTTAAAATCTCTTTTTGACTTCTTGTATCGTAATCATGCGATTGAAGTTTGAATACTACACGTACACAATAATCTTCATGTAACAGTACATAACTCTAAGACCTAAATATATAAAAATCCAACATGGCGTCCATACGCAATATTTAGTCGGTTCTCAATATCTACGAATCTGTTACAGCAATCAAACTGAAATTTTGTATGTTGATAGTGGCAATTAACATAAATAAGCTTTAGTTAATCACGGAACTACTTGTTAATTTCTAATATTTAATCACACCACATCATTGGCCAATCATTCCCCATGCGTGGCCACCAAGATCCCCAGATTTGAACCCTTGTGATTTCTGGCTGTGGTGTTACCTTAAGGACAGGGTGTATCAACTGTACACTGACACATGTTTGCGTTTGAAGGTGAGGTAGCCAAAATCCAACCTGAGATGCTATGGCGAGTGGTGGAGCACGGTTCCAGGTTGTCGTGGATGCAAATGGTCGTCACATTGAGCATCGTTTGTAGCCTGGACTGTCAACATGGTACGCCATTAACACCTGTTACCAGCTCATGTGGAAATTTGTATGTGTTCCTTTCAATGGTTTATTCGTTATGTCTCTTCCGCATGTCCTGCCAAAGGTTTACACACCGTTTCATTGTCCTACGATCACTCGTTTGTCTGAGGGACCCTCGCAAGTAGTGCAAGTTAAATTATAACCACTCTGTATATAAATGTATTGAATGCGTGGAGATTTCGAGATGAATGAAAGTATGTCTAGGTGCAGAATCTGGCTGTAGGTTGAAATAAGTTGGTCTTTATCAAGGCATGAGGTAAAAAGCTTGTTCTCCTGTGTAATGCAAACTCCTGTTGAATTAATATCTTGAATTATTATTATGCTCGTATCAGAAACATACATTTTAAACATATAACACAGTTATTATATTATCTTTGCCCAAAACTTGGCCACTTCCAGTGCACTCTGTGCTCCCCGACGAAGATCTTCTTCCGTGCAGGATATTGGGCACAGTCGACACCCAGTCATATGCTGAACAGTCTGGTCTTCTCCACAATCACATTGAATATCATCCTGGTCAATGTAACCCCATCTTGCCATATTAACCCCTGATCTGCCTACTCTAGAGTGCAGTCTATTCAGAGACTTCCAGGTCGTCCATTCCTCGTCATAGCCAGGAGGTAGAGTTTCGGAAACATTTTCCCAACCAGGGGGAAGGTTGGTCGTAGCCCTCCACATTTGCAACGTAGCTTTTTCATCAGTGGTTCTAAGTTCCTTTGATGTTCTAAGGAAACTCTTCCTCGACTTCAGTCGTTGAGGCTGAGGTTCGTGTCCATATAGAGGATGAGTACTTTCATGCTCCAAGGTCTTTCGTTCCTTGTTCGCAGCTATTTCTCTTCGAACAGGGGGTGGTGCTATTCCTGCGAAGAGATAAAGCCATTCGACTGGAGTTGATTTCAAGCAGCCTGTTATAACTCTGCAGGTATCGCTGAGAGCTACATCCACCAGTTTGGCATGTGTTGAATTATACCAAACAGGAGAAGCATACTCTGCTGCAGAATAGCATAGTGCCATTGCAGAAGTTCGGATCGTTTCAGGTTGACTACCCCTCTGTGATCCAGCCAGTTTGCGTAGGAGATTGTTCCTGTAGTGCTTCTTGAATGTAAGAGATCTGTCAAGTGTCACTCCTAGATATTTTGGAGTCTCACAGTGTTCCAGTATCTCGAATGAAATAGGTTGTTTTGTCGAATAAAACAAGATTCGTTATGACACGATTATACTGTAACATCTGTGGAGTATTATAAAACACTGGAAAGGTATTACCGTACATTGAATGTTTATGTGTAGTTGTAGAGTTGTCAGTTACAGTACTACCTGTGTACTAGTATACACTCATTTACTGGATATTAAAAAAAGAAACAATTACTGTGCAGGACACCTTATTTGTGTTGCGTATATTTACAGTGGCGCAACTAGGATTTGCTTCTGGAGGGGGGTGAGCTGAGTCAAATCTGAACTAAAAAGTTATGAAGAGCGCTTTACTAGGTCTATAGTCTTTATAGGGCAGTATATTTTTCTTTTCAAATGTTTTCTTTTGTTTTAAGTTTAGATTCGTTTTAGGTTTTGTGTTTGTCTTTGCTTTTGCTTTTGTTTTTTTGTTATAGTATTTTTTGCTTAGTGTTTTTTTCTTTACTTTTAATTTGATTTTGATTTTATATTTTGTTTTTGCTTTGTATTTATGGTTTCGTGTTTGTAGTTTTCTGCTTGACTTTTGCTTTTGATTTTGCATTGTGTTTCTGGTTCTGTGCTTGTTTGTTTTTTCTTTCTATTTTGATATTTTGTTTTTGCTTTATCGGGAGGAGAACTACATAAGTTCTAAACGGAACAGTTTTTCTTAAGCAAGTGTTTAGTTTAGGTAACGCAAAAAGTTGGTTGGTTGGTTGGTTGGTTGGTTCCTCAGTTTAGGGGCTGGGACAACGCGGTCATGTAGCCCCGTGTACTTTGGGTGTGTGAAGAATCTGTCTGATAACCGGTGTTAATTGTGATGGCTGTATTAGTGTGTGTATCTGTTTTTTATTTTAAGTACTGAACCCGAGGGGGTCATGCTGACTGGTATCGAACGTGGATCTCGGAGATAAGTTGAGCTCTGAATGAAGGTTCCACCAGGGAACGAACGCGAGATCTGTTGAGGGAGTTTCGTTGTAAAAACCCCTAGAGGAAATTATATATTTAATCACTGGTGTGATATCAGTTGATACTGACATGATTTATTGAGATAATGCAGGGAAATGAGTGGAATATAGCATCATTGGACTACATGGAGTAGGCTATGCTGGACTTGGAACACAGAACTTGCAGAGTTTGACATTTTACTAATGGCCCCAGAATTGTGGGAGGAGACCCATGGAGCCCTGTCAATCTCGCTGACCTAGTTAAGTCGTCTGCAAGGGGTCGGGGGGTTGAATAATGACCCTGTTCTTCCCCGTTTGAGAATAAAACCGAGAAGGGAGGGGAGAGATCCTAAGGAAAATCATTGATTACTCGTGATTGGAGCAATGCAATGACATGGGAGTTGCACACATGTGAATCTTTAGCCAGGAGGCTAATTATTAAGCCTTTAATCTGTGAAATCAAGGCATATTTAATGGAATGCGCAAGAACACAGGACTATGGGTGTTCGCGGTGTGACCTGACTATGTCACAGGGGATTTCCACACGACGCCGCGTCCCCACGCCATGGATAAGGAAATTAATATTAATTAATTGGCCGATCGATCCTTCAGCACGCAGATAGTTCTGGGACCAGTGAAGAAAAAGGAACCCTATGAGCATTGTTTCGAGACCAGAATCATCCTGGGAGAGGAGATGATATAGCTCGGGAATTCTAGGTCTACTTTTTCGTGTGAAACGGATATAAGGGTGTGGACCCAGTCAGAAGTGGTCAGTTGGAACAGACTCGAGCACGGAACGTATGTCGTTTTGGCTCAGGAAAGGACGCTCACACAAAGACTTGAACATTTTAGTGTTAATCATTATATTCGTCGTGCAGTGTAATGCACCAAGTGATAATATAATAATGCATAGTCATGAAGTAACAAGAATTACGGTAATCAACGAACTTTATTGTGTGAAATGGGCGTTATCAAAGTCAAGGAAGGAGGCTCGGACTTCAGCTTGGGAAGCCGTGCAGTAAAACTTTTAGAAGGCTTTTATTGAGGACAGTCGTGCTGCATGTGTATAGGCGGCAGTACGAGCAATTGTTAAGGTTCACATAGGAAGTACCGTGTGATATAACTTGCAGAACTATTGAAAGTAATAATCTGTGTAAATACTATGTACAATGTTGAGCGCAGTGAAAAACAGTGATTGGTTATACATATCTTAAGTATACCAATAATTAGCGTTCATGACGATATGTAAGCATATTAATGCAATATCAGGAAGGTTATCAGGGGATAATCGCTGAACTGTTGGTGAATCCGTAGGCAGATGATCGAGATGTTCAATCAGGAGGTAGTAGGACCGAAGAAGAAGCCGTCCGCACCTGCAATTCTGATATCTTGCCAGGAAATTTCAACCAGTCAGGAATATAAATTGTGACGTGTGTTTGTGCAGTGATCTTATGTAAAATATCTTGTAAATTAATAAATATAACAAGTGTTATAAAGTGTCATGTGTTTTGGAAGCATTAGCTTCATCATAGAAATGGAAAAGTGTCGTGTGTTTATGAATCAAATGTCATATAAGATGTGTATTAGCAGTATGAAAATGTGTCACTAATTAGGCCAATGGCAGGCGACACTGGAATGTATGGGTGGTTGGAGCCACCTGGATAAGCCTACGTAAGTACCCCACAAATCACGTTGTTATAGAAATTATAGCCACTGCATGTAATGTGATTTCAGAATTATAAAAAAAATGCCAGTAAGAATCAGTATTAGGAGTTAGACTCTCCAGTGTTTATTGTTGTGTTGATTTTAGTAGAGTTAAGATGTTGTTATACATCAGTGAGTGGATTAATCGTTACCACTATTAATAAAATGGCAAATCACTTATGTAAAACTTAACGTAACGAACACGGATGTTCGATTATTCAAATGGTTATGTTGTGTCGGATTATGGTAATTTATGTCAGTAAGAATAATAATAATAATAATAATAATAAATAATAATAAAAGGTATGAATGTATACATCAGGTAAAATGTTGTAAGCAAGAAATATTTACGCTAATTGGAATATTTATCGATCCAAGCAGTAAGATCACATTAAGGGATGAGAAAAGAGTTTAATATCAGAATATATTGTATTAATGGGAATATAATTATGCAAGGAAATGGAAGAGCTTTCTAGTGAATTGAATTTGCAGCTTGTGTAAAAGCTTATAGAGTAATTGATAGATTTCTCTTAATAATTAACGACGAAGACCATAGCATCAGGTCATGGAGCCAGGTAATCTATTCGACGTATGAAATCTTGTATAGCCGTGGGCATACTGAGATATGTACTTTGTGCCAGAGTGTATTTAGTGATTAGACCCTAACTCTGATGATGGATATGGAATGTTCCGGGTTCGAATCCTGTGGTAGGTGAGGGGAGAACATTGGACACCTCTGCACCATACCTGATCGCCCGAGAAATTATTAGTGAGTGATTCGTCACTTGTGAAACGAATCTTATTGACGGCAGCATGACTGACCGCAGCATTTATTAAGATACCGGTTATCCAGATCGACCAATGTTTTTATGAATCTCGTGCCTTCATGTTGAAATGGACCTAATGAGGCCAGTTATTATTATATCCTCAGGGTAGGAATAAATGTTAAGCTCATCCAGTACCTATTTGCATACCCTGCAGTTTAAATCCATTGGGATATGTGCGTCATTGTGACCACGGTATTGTCTTTAGAATCTTACTACTGCTTGTGGGGTAAAAGCCATGAGGCAGGAAGTGAGGGACGGTACTGTTAGGACCGCACCACTCCACTCCATTGTATACAAGCCGCTCTAAAGGGGGCTGAGCTGTCAAACGAACCGTGTAGGCTAGCGTTTAGAAAAGGGCAGATTTAAGACCCTGTTAGTAATATGAAAGGAAGCATTGTTATATTGTGTAATGAATGTATGTGGTTTAAGAACACATTGGTAATTATAGATCACCCTGATGGTTTAAGATTTTAGCAATCTAACGAATGGTTGGAAGTTGCATTTTTACGGTCACTGACACGAATTTCAGAAGTTGGTTACTTGACGCCACAGGCTACGCTCGCAAGGGTAGCTTAATAATACCATCCGACACAGCAATAACGAAAGTTTTGAAGATGAAATCACAACGGCATGCAGTGGAACTATAAATAGAGAGAAGTGTAGATGTAGAGTTACATAATTCTGGAGTTGCGCGTAGACTTGTTGTGCAACACCTGAATAGGCTAATGCATGTAATGCATTTGGTGGGAAGAGAGAGACCAAACACACAACGGTACACATAATTGTCAAAGTAAGACGAGGTTTAAGAAACAAGTAATTTTGTGAAATTAAAGAAGTCACACTAGCTGACAGAAGAGTAAAAGTACAGTTTTGTTTATGAAAGTTGTATGTGCATCAGCGCACTAGAGAGAATTGTGAAGTCAATATAAGGGTAAAGGTTTGAGTAATGATATGAGTTTATTATGATAATATTATGTGAATATTAGTGGATTGTGGAAGTAATTTTGTTTGATTTTGTTTTATGTTTGTTGGGATTGTTTTTATATGTTTGAAGCCATGATTTTAGTACTGAATTAAAGTCTTAGAATAGAGTTGTGCCTTATCTTTGTAGAGTTGATACCTTTTAGTCTCAAATCCAAAATATGCAACTGCTCAATGGGGGAACGGTACACGCCTGAGACCTGACGCTAGCTGGAGGCGGAAGCATATTTTCCATGGAGATTACTCACATGGGTACAGTACAGACTGCAACTAAGAATTTTTCAAATAGTTCCTACCTATGCCGCCAAATTCCATTTCAACGACTACTAGGCCTAGTTCAGAACTTAGCTACTAGACGTCACCGCAGTCGGCTCTTGGCAACGAACGTAGAAACCTAAGAGCGTTGTTTACATTCTTAACCTATCCAATTTAGCTTCACACAGGTGTAATTAGTGGAAGGTTCTTTAACATGCCATAAATCAATGGCATGGGACCGCCGGCTTAACTTCCCCTCCGAAGGAAGACATACTGAGGGAGTTTTAACGTTCTTAAAAATCCGACGACTTCGGGCGGGTTTGAACCCGCGATCTTGGGCATAGAATCTCAGCATGCTACCAACTACGCCACCGAAGCCGCCCGCTAAAAGTTGTACACATGTAAGGAGAAATGTTCTCGAATTAAGTATAACCGTACACAATCCAATCATTTGACATCAAACCAAGGGTTGGTTTTATTCAAAATAAACATTTAATCGAATTACATGTTTTTATTATTTGGCTCTGGGGCTGGGGGGGGGGGGGGGTTGGAATTTATCCCCTTAATCTCCCCTGTAGTTATGCCGCTGCACCAGTGTACACATTGCCTATCAACAAACATAAATAACTACTCAGGACACCCCTATAGTATAACATGTTTACGTCCATAGCACCTTTGTGTGACCTCAGAGGCCACATGATCCCTGTGTCGAAGTGCTTGGTGTGGCGGCCCAGATCGACGGTATCCGTTTGGCATGCTTTCACTACAATAACAATATCGTATGGTCTCGGATGCCGGGTGCAAGCTTTGTTATTTGACACCCATCGGGTAGCTTGCATGTCGAATTTTGTTGTTCCTTGAAACACTATGAAGGTCAAGGAGGTTAGATAGCTAAGCTCCTTGACACTATAGCGCTTTCTAGTAGAGAAATGAGGAACTTTGCGTTGGCGGAAAATCCCTAGATTAATTTTGCCATTATGAACACGGCCTACTGAATTCAAATGGGTTCTTTAACATGCCAACATCGTATCACATACGTGTCGTGATTTTTGCAGCCTTTCAAAAATCACTTACCACGGCCAGGAGCGAACCTGCAAGCTTGGGGGGTTAGTAATCCGACACGATAACCACTCACCCATTGTGGCAAGCATGCTTTCACTGAAACACCCTATGTATTTTTGAGAAGTACCAGACAACGGCACTGTTATATAAAGCAACAAACAACAGACCACGACCCACCTTCTAATCAGTGTATTTTGTACACACGATGCATGTTCTTTATCATCAGCAGCGCACATAATGTAATCAAATAACTGGCCTTGCTTTCCATACCGCACACCGATTATGTAAATTCCGCCTCCACCCAGCTGCAGCAAATAACGATCTACGTTCTACATGTGATGAACAAATACTACGCATTCTTCCTTCAGTACCCTATATGGAAATAGATATCATCGCACCTAATATAGCGTTATCTGACTCACAAATTTCTTTATTCCAAGCAATTCAGTTCACATATTTCAAGAGAATTTGCATCTAACACTGGCATATAACGTAATATTGTGAAATAATTCCCAAATCAATATCATATATAACCTTCTTCCATAGTCTGTAGTTTACTTTTGAACACGCAATAGTTCATGTTTTTATTTGAAGAAGGATCGTTGTAATTACTTATAACATCTACTGGTGTTCTTTTGGATGGAACCATATTTGCATTACGGTCATTACGGCCGCACCCACCACACACACTCTTTCTCTGTAGTCGGTGCCTAACCGTGCGAATAGACACACTGCACAAATGCTCCAGATATCTCATCATAGAACAAGTAGTTCCGTGACGAACCAAAGAGCATACTTTTCTTCAAATGTTAGATTTAAGATTTACGCCATTGCAGCCTCCGTGGCTTAGGCGGCAGCAAGCCAGCCTCTAACCGCTGGGTCCGTGGTTCAAATCTCGGTCACTCCATGTGAGATCTGTGCTGGACAAAACTGAGGCAGACAGTTATTTTTTCCTGGTACTCCTATTTTCCCTGTCAAACTTTAATTCCAGCAACACTCTCCACTATCATTTCATTTCATCTCTCATTCATGTCTTTGCCTCAGGGGAGTGGGACAGGCTTCGGCGGCCGGCACAGTTCATATCCTCGCCGCTAGATGGGGCTTCATTCATTCCTTCCCTGACCCGGTCGGTCGACTGGAAGCTGGCTGTGGATTTTCATTTGCTCCATTGATCTATATCAGTGGTTCCCAACTTGTAAGGGCTTGAGGGTCAAAATGGGAACGTAGGGTATGGTTGCGGGTTGCACTTTAATAATAGGCTTATTTTCATAAAACTCAATGCTGGATGCCCTTCCTGATACCACAGAATTTTTCAACTGAAAATTCAACCCCATCAATCAGCGGAATTCCATTTTATTGCTCAAAAACTATTCTACAATTCCATAAAGGAGTGAAATTAAAGATAACAAGATACCAAGAAAAAAATATTTTTGATGAAAAACACTCAACAATGAAAGTTTATTTGAATTAGTATAAAAATGACAAACAGAGCCAAAAAATAATAATGACACACTTAAATTAATAATGTTATCAAAACAATACTTATAAAAGAACTATTTGGTAGTAATAAGTTTTCTTTGAATCAATATTAAAAATGGGTTCATTATTCCATGAGTAAAGGTCAGTGACCAGCTGTGTGATGCGGCGCATTGTATAACGGTTCGTCATCAAATCTTTATCAAATTACTTTGTTAATTTTTGCCAAATATAAATACATAGTACTTTAAAACTAGAAGAGAAACATTTTCTTTCATTAGTTTTTAAAAATTTCCTGTTTTAAAAAGCTTTCCCGGGCCGCCAGTTGAAAACTATTGATTTATATAGACCTATCTAGAATAATGACGAAACTAAGTTGGTAATAGTGGCATTTGTGATTTTTTTTCGAAATATACCTGAGATATTGTAGTCTAATAAAGCAGTTTGTTTAAAATAGTTCCCTTTCAGAGATACTGAGAGTCTACGACTCAAATTATCATAGAGAGTTATTAGGTAGTTGATAGGTCTACTACCTCTGAAATTGCGCACAAATTCATCCATTACGGCATCCACACAATATATAAAATTTGTTACTTATCTAATAAATGATATGGACGTTAGATACAGTTAAACATTTAACCTATCAGCACACGTAGAATTCTGTTGGCAGCACTGTCACGTATAGGTTGCACGAAATGAATCTGAAAAATTATTGTCTGTATAGTAGTAGGGATTCATTTGTCAGAAGCATAAATTCAAAGATTATCTAGAAGAATAACAACTACCTGTATCAATAACATATTGTTATTGCCAACTGAATGTGTAGGTTAAGTTTATTCTTCTCTCATTGTATTTAACTGCCCTCTGAATGAAGAGAAGGCCTGTTTGCCACCTCTTGATGAATGCAGTACATTTGCATGTGTCTTTTGGCACAGGCTAGAGTAAAATGTGGCTTTTCACCGATGCCTCAGTCTTACTTATGGCTGTGATTAAATGGAAGCTACTGAGGTATGGGTGGTGCTTAGTAATGACATTCAGGGCACAGTCAGTGCCTGTAGATGCTGTGAAAGGTTCTGCTCATAGGGTTAGTACTGCTGTTCTCACTCAGTGAGGAAAGCAATGGCAAACTACCTCACTCCTCTTCTTGCCTAGTACGCTTCAATATAGCGCTGCCTTGAGTTTTTGTGGGTATCTACCCACATAACCTAACGGCGGTACTTTTTGAGGATCCAACTAGCCTTCGGGCTGACTACCTAACAGACAGAATGAAGAGAGATGCATAAAAATGTTTGTATAAGAGCAACAATGAATTCAATTGTGTGTGTGTGTATGTATATGTGTATGTGCGTACGTGTGCGTGTGCGCGTGTGTGTGTTTATTTTTATCTCTTGGTGAAGCTGGAAATCGAACACAGACAATCATGTATGACAGTCAATTACACTAGCAACTACACCGCAAAGCGGTCGATTTCAGTAATCATTATTTGCGTAATAGTGAAAACAAAGAGAGAGAGACCTTGCACATTCAATATACGAAACAAACCATGGCAAGACGTACAAGGAACTGAGTTGAAAATGCACCTGTTAGCGGTAATTGTAAGTAATGTGTTTAAAATCCAAGATCAATGTCGACGTGCTCAAGAATTTGCAGTATTCATTGACAACTGAAACGTGACTATGTTAATTGGAGCGATTCGAACCGTATGTTATTCCTAGTGATGACATCCTACCTTACGTCAGAGTAGCTATTTGCCCCTGTAGTATAGGTGAACAGCGTCTGTTTCATTGTTCCAAACTACGAGAGTCGAGCCATGCCCGGCGAGATAGAATTCTCTTTCTTTCTTATTTTTTGCGGGAGTGGGGAATTTACGGCCCTGCATTTATCTTGGCAGGTTACGATATCTCTGATAGCTGTGAAAGTAAACACCAAATTTGGCACGCAGGTCACTCGATAACGTCACTTCTTAAGTAAAAACTGCGATTTATTTATTTATTTATTTATTTATGTTTCAATTCCAGTCCAGTCCGATGGCATATAAGGCGTTTTTTTAATGCGACAACTTATCAGCAGATTTAAAACACCCTTAAGATTTCGTTCTGTTAAAAGTTTGGCACCCTTGACGTCCATAAACAATATTAGACTAATTTGCAGTTATTTCATTTCTAACACAATGGAACCACAATCACCATCATCATGTCATGTATAAATATGAATGCTGGCTGGTATCCTGCGGTATTGTGCTGCTTTTCTAATAATAACTAATCGGGAGCCACCTGCAAATGTTGTAGGTACTGAGACTTCTGTCCCAAACATTCTGGATTTGTTTCAATGGCTCTTCTCTGCGAAAAATCGTAATTATGGTTCTAAAGGGAAGGAACGGTGTCCACCCGAGGAAACGAAATCTATCGCATAGCTAAACTGAAACATTCCGCAACACTATGATGACAGCTGTTGGTAGAACTTTAGTTCACCTACAGGTAAATCAAAGCCTGGTGATGGCAGCAATCCTTTTATCACGATTATGCGGCGGGTTGCTTAGGCTATTCCTCAGGTGAACGCTTGAACACTTCATGACCATCCGGAGCAAAGTCGGTGTCGGTGTCGGTGTCGGTTCAGGGGATTTGCGACATCGTTGCCATGTAGCCCCGTATACTTAGGGGTATGTGTGTAATATGTCTGATAACCTATGTTGTTGCGATGGCTGTATTAGTGTGTTCATTTGTAATTCCGACTAGAATTGGAGAGGAGGACCCGTGGGCATTAAGAACCAGACCGATATTTGCCTGGAGGAGTGGGAAACCACGGAAAACTACTTCCAAGATGGCTGGGATGGGAATCGAACCCTCCTCTTCTCAGTGTTTCCTCACGAGGCTGAGTTGTCCCCGTTCCAGTCCTCAGATCAGAATTAAATTTCTTGGCAGAGCCGGGAATCGAGGTGATGGTAGTTGTAAAGATTGAAACTGCGAAAGGCGGTGAAAGGAAATGGCTGTGGCCCATTATAAGTTGCCAAAGCAGTATTGGCCTGCCTTTGAAAATGGTAAATATGGGGAAATAATCTCATGGTATGATTCGACACTGCTAGTCTCCAGAGTCTGAATTAGGGCTGGTACTTTTAATCCATTCATTTCAGTTATCGGATACCGACAGGTGGCTACGCTCGCTAAAGCGCAGCGTTAGGTCATGGTTCCAAGCTCTCTGCTAACTCGGTAGACGCAAGGGTTCGAACCCCACCTTCAGCCGTCCTTGAAATGGTTTTCCGTGGTTCCCCATTTCCAACACCAGGCAAATGCTGGGACGGTACCTTCTGACAGGCCACGGCCGCTTCCTTCCACATCCTTGCCCAGATTCATTCACCTACATCCATTCCATCTCTCATCCCGACGCGCAGTTCACCCACGGGCGTCGATTAGAAATACCTGCACTCGACCTGTCCGGAGGCCACACGATAAAAAATAGGTTATCGAAATCGATTACTCGAAACATAAAATCGATTAATTGCTAATCGTTTGATTGAATAATTGATTAATTGGTCCATTAATCGATGCAATTCGCTCTTTCCACTTCGTTCTCACAGAAGCAAAACAGACATTCAATTAATTAAAATATATTGTATCATCTAATTTTAAGTAATGTACCTTCTTTTTTGAAATCTAGGCAGAAACAAGTAAAACAAAACTTTCCTGTCCTAAATTGTAAACATTGAAAAAGAATTCAAAATCTTTGCTGAAAACTCTTCGTTTTCTTTTCTCGAAACTCTTCCCAATTTGATTGATGATTGTCCTTCCACTGTTACTGACTCTTATTTGGTTATTGTTAAAAAATAAGGAAGGATACTTTGCAGACTATATTTTGACAAGAAATAACTTTTAAACAACTGGCCCTCTGTACAACAGAAGAAAGATATCCGTCTAATCAATGGCTAAAAATATTTACAGATGGCTCACAAGACAAAGAAAATAGAATTGGAGCAGGATTACATTCATCTCTCTTCTCACTCTACTTCTCAGTTGGCCAAAACAAAACAAACTTTGATGCTGAGATAAGAGCAATTTCACATGCACTCCATCAGTTATTTGGCAGAAACATTGATTACCAAAAATGTGTTATCATTACAGATTCAAAAGTAGCCATCCAAGCCGTCTCGTCAAATTATAAGCCTCAAAATAAAGAACTGAAAGAAATTTGTTGTATGATAAAAACCCTTCAAAGACTCCACAAACAGATCTCATTTCAGTGGATCCCTTCTCATGTTGGAATAGCAAGTAATGAAGAGGCAGACAGATTAGCCAAAAAAAAGGTACCAAACTACAACAACCTGTCAGTCAGACTGATGTTATGTCAGCAAAAAGGATCTTGAAAAATACTATCCAAAACAGGTATGAAGAAATGGCAAAGAAAACAGCAGAAACCAAATTATGGAAGGACATTGATGCTAAATGGGATCAATATAAATTAACACCAAGAAGAGAAGCTGTAGCCTTCTTCAGACTTAACACTGGCCATGACTGCCTTGCAGCTCATCTGAAACGAATCAACATCCTGAGATCTGAAGAATGCACACTTCGTCACGAACCTGGAAGTAAAATGGATAAGGGGCACCTGCTACATTGTAACAAACTTGATGTGACTGCTAGAACTTCAGGAAACCTCACTCGACTCTATTGGAACGCAAGAAAGCTGATGGATTGGAATCTGGGCTAGCCATAGGAAACAACAACAACAACAACAACAACTTTTAAACATTCCGAAAATAAGCGTAACTCAACGTAACTTATGCTTATTTTCTTATCTCGTGTATTCTTCGGTTAGTCGATTAGCCGTACATCGTTTATTACCAGCTCTAATCTGAATGAAAATTAATAAATTTAAAACAAAAATATTGGAATGCAGCCGAAATATATCAGAAACACCTATGGACATCAAATTGGCAAGTGAAAAGCTAAAGGAAGTAGGTGACTTCTGTTACTTAGGAAGCAAAATAACCAGTGGTGGACGAAGCAGAGAGGTTATAAAAAGCAGGTTAGCTCAGGCAAGGAAAGCATTTCTACAGAAAAGGAATCTGTTGGCATCGAATATAGATTTAGGTATTAGGAAGTAATTTTTAAGGCCTTTGTCTGGAGCGTGGCACTCTATGGAAGTGAAGCTTGGACTGTTGGTGCAGCAGAAAAGAGGAGCATTGATGCGTTTGAAATGTGGTGTTACAGGAGAATGATGAAGATCAGATGGGTATGTAGGGTTACAAACGAAGAGGTATTAAGACTAGTGGGAGAGGAGATATGTTTCTGGCGACTGCTAATGAAGACAAGAGATGGGTTGGTAGGACATATACTAAGACACCCAGGAATAGCAAGGGTCGAGGACAAGAACTGTAGGGGTAGACCAAGGTTAGAATATGTTAAACAGATTGCCTCGGATGTAGGGTGTGGTACCTATGTAGAGATAAGACGATTACTTCAGGACAAGGAGGATTTGGAGAGCTGCATCAAACCAGTCAAAAGACTGAATACTCAAACAACAAAAACAACAACAACAACAATCTGAATCTATTTAATCCCATGACGCGTTATAGGTAAACTGGCCAGTTCTTCTAGCTCTGTCCATTGCCAAGTTAGTAATTCCAAAGTGCGAACTTCGAGCAACTATAGGCTATACGTAACTGCGAGTAACAGTGACAGCAGAAGCATGTACAGTTTAATAGCCCACACAAATCATTGCTTACGAGGTTAAATGATGAGTCAAGTATGTGATTAGAAAGGACGAAGGACAGCCTGGTCATTAACATATTGATAAAATATATTCTCACAAAACTATTTAAAAAAGAAATATTTAGCACTTACAGTTAATTATGTACTTCTACTACAGTAAGGTGTTATCATCGTCAACAGGTTAATTTATAAGGATTCTATCATCGTATCCCACCCCAGATATTCGCCGTGAATCAGCAGCCAGATTAAAGAAATCTAAGTCTCTGTACCAGCAGACCCACACTTTGTATTGTTACTTACCTACAACCCAAAGATTCAAATCAAGGAGAAGTTTTCTTCACGCCACGGAAAGCCTGACAGTCTCTCCACCAGCATTTAGACTACTCTCCTGGCGTTTCAGATCTAACGATCCTTCAGGATGGATGCTACCGTCTGAACACCTACCCGCTGGACACGAAGAAACTTGGTCAACGTGGAACACCCTCAACAGGCTACGCACTGGAGTAGGTAGGTCTAAAACCAACTTGGAAAAATGGGGATTTGCTTGTGACTAGACCTTGTGTGAATGCGGTGAGGAACAAACCATGAACAACCACCTCGTTTGCAAATTGTGGCCAGTTACATGTTCTCCATAGAACGTGATGGACGGAACACCTGAAGCTTGCAAATGAGCAAAATACTAGTCTCACTGTATTTAAATTTATTATGCGTATGCGTTTGTGTATAATACAGCATAATATTAAAATAACCACGCAATTTATATAGAAATATCAGAGTTACTTATAGTAGCATGTAATTGTTTTGATTGTTCAATGATAGGCTAATGTTGTCTGACACAATTAAATAAATCTCCTACCAACTGACATTGAGGAGTGGAGAGAGTCTACCCCCTACCCCGAATCCTCGACCTTCTATCGTAGCAAGCAATCTGCGAGACTAGTTGTATTGTTGCTAGATATCGATATTACTTATCATAGCTTTTTTAATGAATGATATTTGCGCTTAGGCCATACATTCAACCACATTACAGTAAACTCTCAATTTAGCGGACTAATTGGTGCGTAGTTTCGTCCATTAAATAGAAAATTCGTTTAAATAGCGAATTTAGACATTAAAACTTGTAATTCTCAATATTTAAAAAAAAATTAAAAACAACAAAATTGTTCTTACACAATTCATCGGCCAGCGTTTTGAGATGTACGTTTTAAAATGCGCAGCGCTCGAACAATAAATATATAGACGATGTACTCACGAATAATCGATATTTGTGAATTATCGAACGACTAGCAGTAGTGCCCGGCTTCGCCCGGTCGATTTCTTTGTTTTATGGATGATAATGATTACTACTACAGAACTAGCACATGATACTTAAACTACCAGAAAAGAAATATTTTAAATATAACTTTTTGTGGTGGTGGGTGTGGTGGTTGTAGTGGGGGTGATAAGCAGTACAGTATAAAGGACGTAACATTTAGGTCATTTTCCCGTAATGATAATAATGATAATAATGAATAGGGAAACGGCCATTTACCAACTACAGCACTGACAC
Source organism: Meconema thalassinum (assembly GCA_946902985.2). Taxonomy (NCBI): domain Eukaryota; kingdom Metazoa; phylum Arthropoda; class Insecta; order Orthoptera; family Tettigoniidae; genus Meconema; species Meconema thalassinum. The sequence goes on along the minus strand of OX336396.1, from coordinate 78,103,582 downwards.
GTGTAATTTACAAACAAATTTCTAAAAATGATTAGAAAGAGGAGTAAGTGAAATAAAAAACACTGCCTGTCTTTTGTCGCATAGCGCCGTAGGAAAATAATCAGAACACTTTGGAAAACTTCGGCTGTCTCGAGCTCCTAAGGTAGCAATAGTATCATTTATCGCCACATAGCGCTATACGATAAGTTTCTGAATAAATTAAGGTAAATTTGGAAGCACCAACGCTTATTGCAGCTGATAACCTCAATGTATTGCACCAACACCATTGCACTTATACGGAGGCATCAGTAGCGTAGCCAGGATTTTAGTTTGGGGGGGGGGCATTAGGTCCTCATCTATTACTGCCAGAGTTTTTATATTTTAGCCTATTTTCATTTATGAAAAATAGTAGGCTTATGAGATCCCCCCCCCACTTAAGCCCACTCACCCCCCCCCCCCCCCCTTATAATGAAATATAAACGGCCGGAGCGATTTCAAGGAAACTCGGTAAGCACATACTACTACCTCGTCCGACCTCGACCGTGCCTTTCAAATTTCAAATTTTGATGCGTTTCACCAATTCAGCATGCGGGCCACACAAAATATTTCACTGGCATTCTATATCTCCGCATTGGTAACAGATATCACCCTGAACTCTTGTACAGTGATAAAGGGCACTACAACAAGTTTACCGATGCGACTTTATTAAACATTTAGGAGTATTACCCTTCATTTATAAAACATGTTAAGTACAAAACGAACATGGTGGCCAAGCAAAGTTGAAACATTTTAATGGATATTTCACGCGATTTAACCACCCGAGCTCAGTGAAACTTAAAGCGGTAAATGAAAATGAAAATCCACAGCCTGTTTCCAGTCTCCGACCGGGTCAGGAATGGAATGAATGAAGCCCCCATCTAGGATATGAACTGTGCCGGCTGCCGAGGCCTGACGCACTCCTCTGGGGCAATGATTAAATGAATGACAGATGAAATGAAATGATAGTGGAGAGTGTTGCTGGAATGAAATGTTGACAGGGAAAACCGGAGTACCCGGAGAAAAACCTGTCTGCCTCCGTTTTGTCCAGCACAGATCTCACATGGAGTGACCGGGATTTGAACCACGGACCCAGCGGTGAGAGGCTGGCGTGCTGCCGCCTAAGCCACGGAGGCTTCAAAATATTTATACAAATTCTCATCTACTGACATCTAATTCAGTTAAATTGTTTACATAATCTCAAGATGGAGGATGTGCGAAATTTTAAAATTAAGTTTTTATTTCTTGCGTCCTAATCATGATATTGTAGTGAAAGTTTGTATAATGAACCTACGCAATAATTTTCATCTAATGTTACATAACTGCATGGCCTATATCTGGCGACCATCCGAAATATTTAGACGGTTCTCAATATCTACGAATCTATAGCAGGAATCAAACTGAAATCTTGTATGCTGATTGAGGCTATTAATATAAGTTCACCTATTGGACTTCCAATAACCTGGTGAGCACAATACCAACATGGCGGCAAAGTGAAGTAAAAACATTTAAATGGAATTGACTCGCGATTTCATTATCCGAGCGCAGTGAAACTTGGTATGGTAACTGTTCACACAAAATCTACCGCCATCTAATTAAATTCAATTGTTTTATAACCCCAAGATGGCGGCAGTGTGACATTTTAAAATTGAGTTTTTATTTCTTGTGTCCTAATCAGGCGATCGAAGTGAACGTTTGAATAATGAACATATGCAATAATCTTCATCTAACGGTGCATAACTCTATGGCGTACATACAGAACAATCCAACATGGCGTTCCTTTTCATAGGCGAGAGATTTTTCTAATAAAGAAGACCAATTGGATACATGAAAATAGGCTATATAGTTCTTTACGAAACTACCTGTTTTGAGTATAAGTACTTTAGGGTCCATTTTAACTTAGGACAAAGATCTTCAGTCTGTTCATGTCTGTCTGAATTCTGTCCTTCGTTGCTTTGTTTGAGGCAGCTCACAGCTGTGTCAGTGTCTATATTTGTCTCTGTCGCTCAGATTTTCAATTATCCGTTATCACTATCACCGTTATCAGAATACTACCATTATGGCATATTCACACGTTTCTGTGCACAATGTTCTTTTACATTAACACTGCACTATGTCTTGGTGTTTTATAAATAGTTTATTTACCAGAAATGTTTTTAGTCAATTTAATGAAACTGTCAAATAAACAAGATGTTCGGGAAAGAACATATAGCCTACTTTCTCCTAAATGTATGGGTATAGTTATAACTCTCTGTCCTTATCATCTCCTAATTTCTTCCTATTTGAAGTGCAAATTGGCACACAGGATTTGAACAGTGGCGTTCAAACCATAGTTTATAATTTACCCCAGCATTTTGCAATTTCATCAGCAAACACTCCAAACACCGACTACTTACAATAATTGAAACTTCGTTGCTCCAATAAGGCCCATCTACAATGCGCAGTCGGCAGTCCGTAGTTGGTAGTCCTCGGTCGGCAGTCGCGATCGACTCCGTGTATACTATAGGCACCATACACAACATGAAGTTGCAGTTGGTAACTGGCAGTTGGCAGTCGTGAATTTTATACTTAACTGCCAACTACCCGACTGCAGCAATGTAATAGCCAATCAGAGCAGATCAGAAACTGACGTCACGTTGTTGTTCTGTGTCGTGTACGAATGATATAGGACTAAGTGAAGTAACTTCGCAACCCGTTAATTTATAGGCTAATCTTAAATACACGGTATAACAAAATAATCCATCTCCAAATCATCCATATTGCAAGTTTTGAGGTTATTAACAACGCCTCTGTGCACAAGGAATAAACGAATGTTACTGTATCATTACCCCTAGCAGTCGTTAAGACTGGGTTCACTAACTGGCCGGTATAGAGCGCTGCTCGAATCTATAGTTTCTGCATAGTACAACTGAAGGCTGGTAGATGTCACTCCGGTGGAGAATGTCGTTTTTTTAATATATATTTTCCATTGCAAAAAGCACCATATAACGCTTTATTTTATAACGTCTCAGTACTCAAGAAACAATAAATATTAAAAAAATCAAGCAAAAAGTTCTACTTTGATAGGATTTGAACCCCGGCCAGCCACATGAGAGACGGGAGCTCTAACCACACAGCCAATCGTACACTCATAATTAACGTGTTATCGATCAAATACATATAACGTACTGTATTAGCAAATAATCACTTGGACTGAAGATTTCTTCACTGGAGTATATTTCAAACAGAGTTCATTTCATATTAAGTTCATATAATTTTTATCAGTAGGTTATATTGCATGCAACATACTGAAATTAGTAAAATATAGGTCAGAACGAGAGATCAGCTGCCATCTTGTCAAATAGCCGAGACGATTCAGATTTTTAAAGTCACTTGTCGATTATAATATTACAATATAAACTTTTAATTTCGAACGAACCACGTCGCTTAGAACAGATTAAACGATTCTTGGTTCGATAATCGGAACTGGTGGGTCCCATGTTATGGATTATAAATTTTGCATAATTCACACGGCCGCCATCCTGAAATGGTACGTTTGATGACCTTTTAGTTTGGGCACAAGACGCGTCCCATATGAAGGTAGGTTGTTACCAAATTTGGTAAAGATCCGATTATTAGTTTGGTCGTAATGCATTATTAAGTTTTGACCATTCGATTGGCCGCCATTACCTTTTGGTAAAGATGGCGGCAATATAAAACATGACACTGAGGTGCCCTTTGCCAGTGCTACCTCTGTACCAAATTTCGTTCAATTCGGTTTAACCGTGTTCGAATTGATAGGGGGGGGGGGGCAGACATTCAGAGTACACACACTCACACACACACAGACTCAAACACACACACACATACACACACACAGACAGACACACAATTTTTGGCCCTGTGTTGATCTCATAAGTCTACTTTCATTTTTTGCAAAAATCGAAAGTAGGCTAACAATTTTTGGCCCTGTGTTGATCTCATAAGTCTACTTTCATTTTTTTCAAAAATCGAAAGTAGGCTAAAAACATCAGGAGTAGATAACAGGAAGAAAGGACACTCATAAAGGCATCAAACAAGTACCTACGTTGCAAAATATTTAGGTATATTATTGTTAGTGTAATTTATACAGTGCTGTTTTAAGGTAAGCCTAACGGTCGCCGTGTATGGTATCTCAATCTTGTTTTTTATTATTATTATTATTATTCAGAGGAAACTGTAGCACCCTTTAAATAATAATAAATAAATAAATACGAACCTTTTAAAAAATGAAATAACTTTACATTCTATCAGTGAGCATTGCGTCTTTCTCGTTCAGAGAAAATTATTTGTGAAAGCTGTGCCTATATAATGAAATGGGGGCCTCAATTTTCTTCACCTACAATAAAAGCTTTTCATAACTTACCGAATATGTGTCCAGTTTTGCCTTCTTTATGACAAATCGGTCGATCTTAACAGTCGCTAATGTGTCAAAAAGAAGAAAGAAAAGAGCAACTATCAAACAACTCTGGCCTCTTCCCCAATACTACCACTCACAAACTGTATCTCTCCTCTCGCACAGACACACAACCACCGTAAATCCCGACAGTGGCGACAATCCACCATGCTGCGCTAGTATTGTAGCCTGGGACATTTTAACACTGATATTTCCAGGAAATGGAAATTAAAAGGTGACAAGATATAACTGGCCCCCTCCAGAGAGGTCTCCTGCTAATTGGCAATCTCCTAATTTCTTGGTAGACATTTGTCATCATCACCTGGATGTATCCCCAGTACTCAGGCACCTACTGTTCTTGGAAAATCCCCCCTCCCCCATGTCACAATCCTAATTTCAACCCTGTTATTTGAGCTCCTCCAAACTGTGCAGACACGGAAATGATGACAGGCCGTGCAAAGATTGTTAGTACATTCCTTGTTAAAGCATTACTGTATTTAACATTTCGTTGTAGGTTCTAAATTTGTTCGAGCCATAAGAAAATATGAAGGCTTATGCCAACCCCAATTTCTGGATTTATTTTGCCCCCCCCCCCCCCTCTGGCTACGCCACTGGGAGGCATAATATATTCATGATGATAACTGTTTTAAGCGGCCTAAGAAATCTTTATGCACTAATTACTACCCGTGACTGCAATTATAAGCAGCACAAGATTTAACTATTTTCGCAATTCTGTACCAGACCACTGGTAGGGGCAACGTGATGCAGCCTGAATTGCCAGTCAACAATAGACTTATTAAAATACTCGTACAGTTACACTACTACGGACATGAATGGTTCTAGGGCCCTAATACGTGGTTTTCAAGTTCAGTTTGTTTGTTATTCTAAATGTAGGGAATGGAGAACGTTGTCCAAAATATCAAGTGGACAGTGTTACCAGCAGGGTTTCAAAGTGTAGGCTATGTAAAATTTGGTGCAATTAGGAGGAACGGACTAGATTTGTGATAAATGGCCTAAATGCAGGGAATGGAGTGGTCAGTCCGAAATTTAAAGTGGAGAGTGTCACCCGCATAGTTCCAAAGGGTAAGTGTACAAAATGTGGTTCAGATCGGTGAAACGGAGTAGATTTGTGCCAAAGGGCCTAAATGCAGGGAATGGAGTGGTCTGTCCTAAATTTCATGCAGACAGTGTTACTCGCAGGTTTCCAAAGGGTAAGTATACAAATGTTGGTTCAGATCGGTGAAACGGTGTAGATTTTTAACAAATGGCCTAAATGCAGGGAACGGAGTGGTCTGTCCGAAATTTCATGCTGACAGTGTTACTCGCAGGGTTCCAAAGGGTAAGTATACACATTTTGTTCCAGATCGGTGAAATGGTGTAGATTTGTGCCAAAGGGCCTAAATGCAGGGAATGGAGTGGTCTGTCCGAAATTTCATGCAGACAGTGTTCCTCGTAGGGTTCCAAAGGGTAAGTATACACATTTTGGTTCAGCTTGGTGAAACGGTGTAGATTTGTGCCAAAGGGCCTAAATGCAGGGATTGGAGTGGTCTGTCCGAAATTTCATGCTGACAGTGTTACTCGCAGGGTTACAAAAGGTAAGTATACAAATGTTGGTTCAGATCGGTAAAACGGTGTAGATTTGTGTCAAAGGGCCTAAATGCAGGGAATTAATTGGTCTGTCCGAAATTTAAAGTGGACAGTGTTACACGCAGTGTTCCAAAGGGTGTGTATACAAATGTTGGTTCAGATCGGCGAAACGGTGTAGATTTGTGCCAAAGGGCCTAAATGCAGGGAATGGAGTGGTCTGTTCGAAATTTAAAGTGGAGAGTGTCACCCGCAGGGTTCCAAAGGGTAAGTGTACAAAATGTGGTTCAGGTCGGTGAAACGGAGTAGATTTGTGCCAAAGGGCCTAAATGCACGGAATGGAGTGGTCTGTCCGAAATTTCATGCAGACAGTGTTACTCGCAGATTTCCAAAGGGTAAGTATACAAATGTTGGTTCAGATCGGTGAAACGGTGTAGATTTGCGCCAAAGGGCATAAATGCAGGGAATGGAGTGTCTGTCCGAAATTTCATGTAAACAGTGTTACCCGCAATGTTCCAAAGGGTATGTATACAAATTTGTGTTCAGATCGGTGAAACGGTGTAGATTTGTGCAAAAGGGCCTAAATGCAGAGAAAGGAATGGTCCGTCCGAAATTTCACGCAGTTACTCGCAGGATTCCAAAGGGTAGGTATACAAATTTTGGTTCAGATCAGTGAAACGGTGTAGATTTGTGCCAAAGGGCCTAAACGCAGGGAATGGAGTGGTCTGTCCTAAATTTCATGCAGACAGTGTTACTTGCAGGTTTCCAAAGGGTAAGTATACAAATGTTGGTTCAGATCGGTGAAACGGTGTAGATTTGTGCCAAAGGGCATAAATGCAGGGAATGGAGTGGTCTGTCCGAAATTTAACATAGCCTGAACTATTCCTCTTGAATATGGCTATCATATACAAAAATAATTTTTCGAATCTGACTGGTAGTTCCAGAGATTAGCGCGTACACACAAACACACAAACTCTTCAGCTTTATTATATTAGTATAGATTCATGTAAACAGTGTTACTCGCAGGGTTCCAAAGGGTAAGTATACACATTTTGGTTCAGATCGGTGAAACGATGTAGATTTGTGCAAAAGGGCCTAAATGCAGAGAATGGAATGGTCTGTCCGAAATTTCATGCAGACAGTGTTACTCGTAGGATTCCAAAGGGTAAGTATACACATTTTGGATCAGATCGGTGAAACGGTGTAGATTTGTGCCAAAGGGCCTAAATGCAGGGAATGGAGTGGTCTGTCCGAAATTTAACATAGCCTAAACTATTCCTCTTGAATCTGGCTATCATATAAAAAAATCGAATCCGACTGGTAGTTTCAGAGATTAGCGCGTTTAAACACACAAACTCTTCAGCTTTATTATATCAGTATAGATTGTATTGTCCGCGGAACGATCAATTGGATGTGTTCTATTTCAAACATGGCTGTAAGTTGTATTTTCGTCCACTGTTATAGCGGGTAAAACTATGTTTTTGGGGAAATTATTTCGTAGTTTCATTTGGTTGCGCTAAAAAACGGGAATGTTCTACGAGGTTGTATTTATTCATTTTACAGTAAGATCAGTAAGGTTGTGTTTATATTGGTTTACAACGTGTCAGTAGCTGATTTCTTCTCGCGCTTGGCCATAATGATTACAAACACGTTTTGAAAATTATTTTAGCCTACTTTTCACATTTTGTAAAAAAAAAAAATAGGAAAAATGAGTCTTATGAGATCACCCGGGCAGATGTGTGTAAAGATCTGTACCTGAATATCTCACGGTCATATTTGAAAATCACGTCAGTCTACCAACTGCTGAAAAATCACGATTGAAATTTGAGCTCTATGTTGGATATCTCAGAAGTTACGAATGTGAATTGTACCAAAATTGGCACACAGACTCCTGACTAATTTTCTGGAGCCCATACATAACAATGCTGCCAACAGAATTCTAAGTTTGCTGATAGGTCCAATTTTTAAATGCATGTAACTTCTGTACTATCAGATTTCAACCAAATTTCGTATGAGCTATGTATAACATAACAGATGTGACTATCCTTATTCTTAAGAGCCACCAGGGCTGCCAAATGTTAATAATGATCTCTCTCTTTCTTTATCCTAATACCAATATATCATAAAGTGTGCAAGCCACCAGCTCTAAACTTCACTCACGTACAGTGTGCAAAGATTAATTTGCAGTAACTAATATACGTCAGTGCTGCCGACATGATTCTAAGCTTGCTAATTGGTCCAATTTTTAAAAACATGTAACTTCTATGCTATCAAATGGATTTCATCGAAAATTGGCAGAATAATAGAGCATAATATTTCAGATTAATTCTGAACAACACATACATGACATTGATGCCAATATGATTTTACGCGCACTGATAGATACAATGTCTAACTAAGGGGATTCTGTATCTTAAGAGATGGAACTGACAATATATTCAGAGTCACAAGGACGTCACTATTTCAGATATATTTCGAATATTAGAAATGTCAGTATTACTAAGTTAATTTCGTCATTATTCTAGATGTCTCTATAGATTATTCATTGGCATGAATCTTAAATTTTAACAAAAGTAGGCTCTTTAGTTCGTCACGGAGCTACTTGTTCAGTATATGAATAATATTTTGCGTTCTCTGGTGGTTTATCCTAGTTTCGTAATATGTTTCAATACGATAGAGGTCATTTCAACGATGTGAGTGTTATAGGTTATGTTTTACGTCGTCCAACGATTTCTCCTTGTAATCCAATCCATTTTAATATGATTCGAATGCTATTGGATATATTATTAATCAAGAGTTGCTAAAAGGCGTATCAGGTAAATCATTGCATGTTTCATTGGTTGGTTGGTTGGTTGGTTCCTTAGTTTAGGGGCTGCGACAACGCGGTCATGTAGCCCCGTGTACTTTGGGTGTGTGTAGAATCTGTCTGATAACCGGTGTTAATTGTGATGACTGTATTAGTGTGTGTATCTGTTTTCAATTCAAGTGAGGACTGCAGACATTTAATTTCAAGTAGTTCCTACTTTTGCCGCCAAACGCCACCATCAACGACTACTAGGACTAATTCAGAACTTAGCTACTAGACGCCACCGCAGTCGGCACTTGGCAACGAACGTAGCAACCTAAGAGCGTTGTTTACATTCTTAACCTATACAATTTAGTTTCACACAGGTGTAATTAGTGGAAAGTTCTTTAACATGCCATAAATCTATGACAAGGGACCTCCGGCTTTACTTCCCCTCCGAAGGAAGGCATACTGAGGGATTTTTAACGCTCTTAAAAAATCCGACGGCTTCGGCCGGGTTTGAACCCGCTATCTTGGGCATAGAAGCTCAGCATGCTACCGACTACGCCACCGAAGCCGCTTGCATGTTTCATTGGTCGCAAGGTTTGGGCTTTTTGATGTTTTTGCGGTTAATTCGAAGTCCTCTTCTTCTTCTTCTTCGCATTACTTGTTTATTTATTATTATTTATCGTATGGCTTTTAGTGCGGGGAGTGTCCGAGGACAAGTTCGGCTCGCCAGAAGCTATAGCTGCTTCAAGCGGACACCCATGGGGTGAGCTACAAGTTTCGTTCAATTCCAAGTAGTTCCTAGAAATTTAGCTTCACACAAGTTTAGGGCCTAGTCTGTTGAAGGATCTTTTACAAGCCATAAATCTATGACACGGGACCGCCGACTTTACTTCCCCTCCGAAGGAAGGCATACTGAATGATTTTAACGCTCTCAAAAAATCCGACGACTTCGGCCGGGTTTGAACCCGTGATCTTGGGCACAGCAGTTCAGCATGCTACCAACTACGCCACCAAATTAACGAGGTTTTACTGTAATTAGTATTTACTGTACCTGCTAAATAAGAAGTAGATAACACCTCCGTTTCGTTGTGAACGAGCGAACGTGGACGAGCGAAACTAATATCTTATTTTTATCTCGCTTGGTCTGATTCTGTCCGTTAAATCCTATACCGTTGAATCGAGGTCCGCTAAATCGAGGATTTACTGTACTACCTACCCATGACGCAGTGGCGGCTCGTCGAAATAGGGCTAGGGGTTCAGTGAGTCAGTTGTTTACAGTGCTACTCCACAGCCAATGTGTATTGGACTTGCATACCCAAGCATAACACCTGGAAACTTCTGCCAATATATTTTGTAGCCTACTTTTCACATTTTTCAAAAATGAGGAAAAAGTAGACTTATGAGATCGGGCAAATGTATGTCTGTCTGTCTGTCTGTGTGTGTGTGTGTGTGTGTGTGTGTGTGTGTGTGTGTGTGTGTGTGTGTGTGTGTGTGTGTGTGTCCCTATCAACTCCTAAACGGCTGAAACAATCGAAAAAAAAATTGGTAGGAGTAAAGATCTATACCTGAATATCTCACGACCATATTTGAAAATGATGTCAGTGCTACCAACTGCTGAAAAATCGCAATTGAAATTTGAGCTCCATGTTGGATATCTTGGAAGGTATGAATGGGAGCTATTTCAAAATTGGCACACGCATAGATAATAATATTGTAGTTTAATTCCCAGGAGGCCATACATGGCAGTGTTGCCAAAATGATTATAAGCCTGCTGAAATGTCCAAATTTTAAATGCATATAACTTCTACACTATCAATTGGATTTCAACCAAATTTCGTATGTGCTATGTGTACATAAACAGATATGACTACGTGTATTCTTAAGAGCCACCAGGGCTGTCAACTGTTAATAAATGCTCTCAATTGTTTTAATCCAAATGCCCATATATCTGAAAGTATGCAAGCCGACAGCGTTAAACTATGCACACGTATAGTACCTGACATTCTATATTAATTTGGAGTAACTTATATACGTCAGTGCTACCAACATGATTCTAAGCCTGCTGAGAGGTCCAACTTTAAATACATGTAACTTCTATACTATCATTTGGATTTCAACCTAATTTCGTGTGTGCTATGTGTACCATAACAGATATGACTAAGTTATGCCGATTCTTAAGAGTAACCAGGGCTGCCAACTGTTAATAAATACTGTCTCTATTTTTGTTACCCTAATATCAATATATCAGAAAGTATGTAAGCCAATAGCTCTAAACTTTGCACATGTTTAGTACCTGGCATTCTAGATTAATTTGGAGTAACTAATATACGTCAGTGCTGCCAACATGATTCTAAGCCTGGTGATAGGTCCAATTTTAAAATGCATGCAACTTCTATACTAACTAATGGATTTCATTCAAAATTGACACAACAGTAGATCATATTATTTCAGATTATTTCTGGCCAATACATGTATGTTACTGTTGCCAACATGATTTTACGCGTGCTGTTAGATCCAATGTTTAACTCCATGTTACGTCCATGATATCCATTGAACTTCAACCAAATTTTGTATTCTGTACCTTAAGAGATGGAACTAAGAATATATTCAGTCACCAGGGCTGCCAACTGTAGTTCTCTATTAGGCTACATTATTCCAGGTATACAGTATTTCGAACTAATTAAAAATATCGATATTGCCAACTTAATTTCGTCATTATTCTAGATAGGTCCATATAGATTAATCATTGGCATGAATCTTACATTTTAAGAAAAGTAGGCTCTTTAGTTCGTCACGGAACTTCTTGTTTTTTAATGTGTAACATCTTTCCACTTGGTAGCTGGACATATTTGTGGGAGTGATTTTGGAAAAGGGACGGAAATGGATGGGACGGAAGTGCAAGGGACGGAAACAATGAGCCCGCGTGGTGGCGGAGATCGGTACAACGACGTACTGTACGCCATGTGGCTATGGGGAATGTATATCGCATACAGTTTAGTTCAAGGTTTGGAGACCCCATTTAAGATATTCCTACAATAAATCACCTTCAAGTTGTCGTTCTTTGGTGTGAAAATATTCATTAGGCCTATATCATATTTGCTGAAAACAATTACGATTTATTAAATCTTCATACTTTTGCTGTATTCTTATTTAATGTAAGCACTCGTGGTACTGTCGGCCATGTGGCTATGTGGAATCTATATCGCATCAACGAACACTCATAACAACGTAGGAATTCAGTATATTAACGCCGACTACTAACAATAATTGAAACTTCGTTGGTCTAAACATGTCACTGGGAGAAACACATTTACTGTAATATACCTTTCGCACACCTAATTTTTAATCGCCTACACTTGGCAGTGCGCTCTACTGGCATGGGTTCACTAACTGGCCGGTATGGAGCGCAGCTCGCATCAAGTAGGCAGTGGATTGCATCCGCCATGGCAAATAACAATAAGTATTGATGTGTAACATCTTTCCGCTCGGTTGCTGGATAGTTTTGAGGGAGTGCTTTTGAAAATTGGGGACGAAAGTGGATCGGAACGATCGAGCTGGCAGTGGTGGATCGAACGGAAGTATGCACTCCCCGCTCGATCGATCGAACGGAAGGGTACTACCTGGCAGTGGTGGAAAACGGAAGTATGCACTGCCCGCTCGATCGCTCGAACGGAAGTGTACTAGCTGGCAGTGGTGGAAAACGGAAGTATGCACTGCCCGCTTGATCGATCTATCCAGCGAGCAGTGGTAAGACCCAGCTGGCAGTGGTACGAGAAACAATGAGCGCGCGGTGTCAGAAATTGATACCATGACCTACTCTCGGCCATGTGGAATGTATAATTATGACATACTGAACGGAAAACGCTCATGCGAACTCTGGTGTCAAGTGATTGAAACAAATGTCATGGTACATGTTCGAAGTCTTCGTATCAGTATTTAAATGTTAAAATGCCTTAATATCAAACATTGTAAGTAGTCGGCATTGCCGGTATTATGCTTCTGCACAATGGCTATTCAAATATTAACCCACATAACGGTAATGCAGTCATCAATATAATATAATCGTTGTGGTTATACGAGAATTGAGCAAGCCTTCATGAACTATTACTGAATACATTCACTTTACTCACAAGAGGGCCTATTCATAAGGCATTTTAAACTCATTTTCCCGCAGGAACATTATCGAAACAAGCAAAATATAAATGAAACTCTATTCCGCAATGCAGTATTTTTGAAACGTGGAAATAAGTCACCATCTTGAGCACAAAATTTGCGTAGTCGAAATAGCCGTGGGGTTAGTGCTTATGACTGTGATTCTAGAGATTTTGGGTTCGAATCCCGGACGGGTTAGATACTTTTGCTACCAGATTATAATTTTAAACGATATTTATCATATCAATATGACTCATTTTAACAGAATCCATATGAAATTACGTGTTGGTCTGTGAATCAAGAGGTCCTGTTTATAAGGAATTTAAGGTTATGAGCGGTGTCGCGTCTATTAATCTAGTTGATCCATATCGTATTCTTTATTTAGGCTAGTGCTGGTGGAAGCTACAAATCATCTAATAAAATGATTTCCGTATTATAAACTACAATATCTGTAAAACACTCCCTTCTACAATAGATTAATATCTGTGCCAATAATAGTATAAAATACCGGTGTATCAACAATTTCACGTGAGGTTTCTTCTAAGTCAGATGTTACGCATCATATGCGACTACTGTAAGTCTCGTAATTTTTATTCATTACGGTCAGGATTTGGTCACCTCCGTAGCGTAACGGTCAGAATGGTTAGCTGCCGCCCCGGAGGTCCTGGGTTCGATTCCCGGCTCTGCCACGAAATTTGAAACGTGGTACGAGGACTGGAACGGGGTCTACTCAGCCTCGGGTGGCCCAAATGAGTAGAGGGGGTTCGATTCCCCCTCAGCCATCCTCGAAGTGGTTTTCCGTGGTTTCCCACTTCGTCTTCGGGCAAATGCCGGGATGGTACCATCTTCAAGGCCACGGCCGCCTCCTTCCCTCTTCCTTGTCTATCCATCCTAACCATCCCTTACCTTCCCTCATGAGGCCCCTGTTCGCTTTGCAGGTGAGGCCGCCTGGGCGAGGTGCCAATCCCACCTCACCAGTTGTATCCCTTCCGATTCGATGTTCCCAGCTCTAGGACACTGCCCGTAGAGGCGGGAGTGGTGAGTTCCCTCGCTGAGTCCGTGGGTTCCACCAACCTGGAGGTTTAAAAGACTAAAAATAAAAATAAAACGGTCAGGATTTGGCATTGGAGTTTTGTGTGTGTTTGAGTCTTCAGTCTTTTGACTGGTTTGATGCAGCTCTCCTTGCCTCCCTGTCCTGAGCTAATCGTTTCATCTCTACATAACTACCACACCCCACATCCGAGGCAATCTGTTTAACATATTCTAACCTTGGTCTACCCCTACTGTTCTTGTCCTCGACCCTTCCTTCCATAACTAAGCTTGCTATTCCTGGGTGTCTTAGTATGTGTCCTACCAACCTATCTCTTCTCTTCATTAGCAGTCGCCAGAAACATCTCTCCTCTCCCACTCGGCTTAATACCTCTTTGTTTGTAACCCTATCTACCCATCTGATCTTCATCATTCTCCTGTAACACCACATTTCAAATGCTTCAATTCTCCTCTTTTCTGCTACACCAATAGTCCAAGTTTCACTTCCATAGAGCGCCACGCTCCAGACAACGGCTTTCAAAAATTACTTCCTAATACCTAAATCTATATTCGATGTCAGCAGATTCCTTTTTTGTAGAAATTCTTTCTTTTCCTGAGCCAACCTACTTTTTATATCCTCTTTGCTTCGTCCATCACTGGTTATTCTGCTTCCTAAGTAACAGAAGTCTCCTGCTTCCTTCAGCTTTTCACCTGCCAATTTGATCTCCACAGGGGTTTCTGATTTATTTCGGCTGCATTCCAGTATTTTTGTTTTACATTTATTAATTTTCATCATGAATTCTTTCCGTAAGACGGAGTCCATACCATTCAAAAACTCATTCAAATCCTCAGGCTTGTCGGCCAAGATGACGATGTCATCAGCAAATCTCAGAGTTGAAATTATTTCTCCTTGAATCTTCACTCCCACTTTACATTTTTCTCTAATTTCCTTCATTGCTTGTTCAATGTAAAGATTGAAAAGTATGGGTGATAAGTTGCAGCCTTGCCTTACACCTTTCTGAATACCAGCTTCTCTCTCATGTCCTTCAACTCGAATGACTGCTGTCTGGTTTCTGTATAGATTGTATATCACCCTCCTATCTCTGTACTTTATTCCAATCGATTTCAAAATGTCAAACAATTTAGCCCAATCAACGTTATCAAAAGCCTTTTCTAAGTCTACAAAAGCCATGAACGTTCTCTTATCTTTCCTTATTCTACCTTCCAAAATCAGCCTAAGACTTAGTACAGCTTCCCTTGTTCCTACATTTCTCCTGAAACCAAACTGGTCTTCACCCAACTCCGTTTCTATCTGGCTTTCAATCCTCTTGTAAATTATTCTAGACAGGATCTTTGAAGCATGAGTAATCAAGCTGATTGTACGGTAATCTTCACATCTGTCAGCTCCCACTTTCTTTGGTATAGGGATGATTACAGTCTTCTTGAAATCAGGGGGTACCTCACCTGTCTCATAAATCCTACACACCAAGTGAAATAACCTGATCAGACCTTCATCTCCTATGCAGCGTAGCAACTCAATCGGTATATAATCTATGCCTGGTGCTTTGTTCCTGCTTAAGTCTTCCAAAGCTCTATCAAATTCTGATCTCAATATTAAATCTCCTTTCGCATCCTCATCAATTTCCTCCTCCCTTTCCATTACATGATTCTCAATCTCCTTTCCCTTATACAAACTCTCTATGTAAGCTTTCCATCTCTCAACCTTTTCTTCCCTATCTGTTAGAGGCTTTCCATTTGTGTCCTTAATATTACAGCACTTAGTCTTCTTTTCCCCAAAAGTATTCTTAATCCTTCGATAAGCTGTGTCTACTTTTCCTAATTTCAGACAATTACTATACCTGCACATTTCTCTTTCAACCATTCTTCTTTCGCTTCCTTGCACTTCTTGTTAACCTCATTTCTCAGACGTCTGTATTCTGCTTTCCCCTTTTCATCTCTTACATTCTTGTGTTTCCGCCTTTCATCCATCAATTCTAGTATATCCTGAGTGATCCACGGTTTTCTACCTATTCTTTCTTTCCTACCAATGTTTTCTTCTGCGGATTTTGTTATTTCATTCTTCAAAAGTGCCCATTCGTCTGCAATTGAAGTTTGTTTAGGGTTTTTCATTAGTCCTTCCTTTATACTCTTCTTGAATCTTTCGTTTACATCCTTATCTTTCAGTCTGTCTATTGCCCACCTTCTTGGCTTTTGACTTTTCTTCAGTTTCTTCAACTTTAATCTGCATTTCATTACAACCAGATTGTGGTCAGAGTTTATGTCAGCACCAGGATATGTTTTACAATCCAAAATCTGGTTTCGAAACCTCTGCTTGACCATAATGAAGTCGATTTGGTAACGCCCTGTATCTCCTGGTCTCATCCATGTGTATATTCTTCTATTGTGGTTATTGAATAAGGTGTTAGCTATGACCAACTTATGCTCGGTGCAGAATTCTACCAGCCAGCTTCCTCGATCATTCCTTTCACCTAATCCGAAATCTCCTACTATCTTCCCTTCTCTCCCTTTTCCTACCACAGCATTCCAATCTCCCATTACTATAACATTTTCATCACCCTTGATATACCTCAGAATTTCGTCTATTTCTTCGTAGACCTTTTCAACATCCTCATCATCAGCTTGACTGGTAGGCATATAGACTTGTACCACTGTGGTGCAGGTAGGTTTAGTATTGATTTTTGCTACAATAATCCGTTCACTATATTGCTCATAATATTCCACCCGCTGTCCAAGTTTCCTACTCAATATGAGGCCAACCCCTGCTTGGCCATTGTTTGATTTAGTGCTAATGACCCTATAGTCTCCTGACCAAAAGTCCTGTTCTTCCTGCCAGCGCATTTCACTAATCCCAACCAAATCCAACCTCAACCTATCCATTTCCCTTTCTAAGTTTTCTAACCTTCCACTTCCTAGCAGTTTTACAAGTAGTTATTTCAATGACCAACAGAGTTCACTGTCAACAAGAGATTTGCGCTCCCGGGACACACAACTAGGATAACATGTCACACATCATATGCGACTACTGTAAGGCTCGTATTATCTTTAGCCTACTTTTCACATTTTGCAAAAATTAGGAAAAAGTAGTCTTATCGATCCGGGAAAATGTGTGTCTGTCTGTCCTTCTGTCTGGCTGGCTGTGTGTTTGTCTCCCCCGCCCCCCCCCCCCCCCCATATCAACTCCTAAACGGTTGCAGCTATCAAAACCAAATTTAGTATGAGTAAAGATGTATACCGGAATATTTCAACCCCATATTTCAAAATGATGTCAGTGCTACCAACTGCTGAAACAACGCACTAGAAATTTGAGCTCCATGTTGGATATCTACGAAGGTATGCATGGGATCTATTCCAAAATTGGCACACATGTAGATAATACTATTTCAGTTTACTTTCCAGGAGGCCATACATGACAGTGTTGCCGAAATAATTTTAAGCCTTCTGATAGGTCAATTTTTAAATGCATATAACTATCAATTGGATTTCAACCAAATTGTGTATGTAATATGTGTACATAAACAGATATGACACAGCGTATTCCTAAGAGCCACCAGGGCTGCCAACTGTTAATAATTGCTCTCTCTCTATTTTTTTACCCTAATATCAATATATTAGAAAGTATGCAAGCCAACAGCACTATACTTTGCACACGTATAGCACCTGACATTCTAGATTAATTTGGAGTAATTAATATATGTCAGTTCTGCCAACATGATTCGATGCCTACTGATAGGTCCAATTTTAAAATACATGTAAATTCTATACTATCAAATGGATTTCATCCAAAATTGGCCCAAGAAGATATCATAATATTTCAGATTTTTTCTGACCAGCACACGCATGACATAGTTGCCACAGTGCTTTTACGCGTGCTGATAGATCCAATGTCCAACTGCATGTAACGTCCATTGGACTTCAACCAAATTTTGTAATCTGTACCTTAAGAGATGGAACTAAGAATATATTCAGTCACCAGGGCTGCCAACTCTAGTGCTATATTAGGCTACTTTATACCAGGTATATTTCGAACTAATAGGGCACTTCGATATTACCAACGTAACTTAATAATGTTACTGGTTTTACGCCCCTTTTAACTACACTGGCTTTTAGAGACGCCGGGGTGCTGGAATTTTGCCCCGAAGGGGATCTTTAACGTGCCAGTAGATGTACTGACACGGCTCCCTCGCATTTGCGCACCCTCAAATGCCAGCTGACTGTGCCAGGTTTCGAACCTGCAACCTTGGGCTCAGCAAGCGAGAACGTTACCCCTGAGCCACGCAGCCAGACCCAACTTAACTTCGTCGTTATTCTAGATAGGTGCATATACTGTAGAATTATCATTGGCATGAAAAGTAAGCTCTTTAGTTCGTCACGGAACTTCTTGTTTAATTTTTATTTAATTACTTGCCCTTTGCTGCAGCAGCAAAGAGCTCTCCAAAATTTAAAGTGTTTCTGACCCACCTAAAAGATATGAATAAAATCAGTACTTTTTGGTTTTTTTTTCGGGGGGGGGGGGGGGCGAAAGAGTACCCGCAGCCCCCGCGTAACGGCCGACCTTTACTACTGCTGCCTCCGACATGCTGTTAATAACTACGATAGTAGGAGAAACAGAGGGGGTTTGATGAGCCATGGAGCTTTTCTGCCTGTCCCAGTACCAAGTACTCTACCAGGCATCATCATTTGGATTAGGATACATAAGTGGGTTTAGGTTGAGCGTAGGGCCAGGGAAAAACCCCATAGGCCGAAAGAAAGATTGCCTACAGGTAAAACCTGGCGAATGGGAGATAGCCACATGCAAGGATGTGGAAGGATTGGTTGGGTTGTTGTTAGTAGAGGAGTTGTGTCATGCACGCACGCGCAGCGCAACGCAGCGTCCTTTACTTGCCTTATTGTCGTATGGGGATCTGGTCTACTGTTACTGCTGGAGCAGCAAAGAGCTCTCCAAAATTTAAAGTGTTTCTGACCCACCTAAAAGATATGAATAAAATCAGTAATTTTTTTTTCGGGGGGGGGGGGGGGCGAAAGAGTACCCGCAGCCCCCGCGTAGCGGTAGAGCATCCAGCGTTTAGAAAAGACTGTGGAGCCCTATGGCGACAGTGTTGCTAACTCTAGGCAGAGGTAGCGCTGACGTCATACGTTATGTTCACCCGCTTCGAGTACTGCGCTTTCATAAGTTAGCGAGACAACCACAACCCCAGCAGCTACCTGAACTAGAACACGCCCAGGAAGGAGCAAATTTTGCAGGTGTTAACGGATTGGACCAGTATTAAGGACACTGTATGCGAAGAGAACCAATAACGACATTCATTTCGTTGTGATATGACGCATTACTGATTGACAGATGTCGAGAGCACAACCCTTCCTTCCTTCTCGGATGTATGCAGACGATGTTAACAATTTTTATGTCAGCAATACTGTTGATCATCACCTCTTTAGTTATTAGTTAGGCTGTAATTTAGTTTCTTTCAATTTTATAATTGTTGTTTTGTTTAGATTAATATTTGTAATATTGTAGTGAGTTAGCCATGCGGTTAGGGGCGCGTAGCTGTGAGCTTGCATTCGGTAGATAGTGGGTTGGAACCCAACTGTCGGCAGCCCTGATTTGATCGAACATAAAATAAAACAGACACACAACAATAACACCAATGACGGATAGTGCTTCAGAACTTATGTTGCCGGTGGAACTGAGCACGTGCTCCACTCCGGGCGAGCGTGCAGCACAGGACGAGGCTCTTCTTTCCAGCGTGTTAACCTCGAAAAAAAATTAATTACTAAGACGTAATATGAGCGATACTTGTACGCAATAACAAAGGTAATCAGTTGGCAGATAATTGTAGGAAGCCATTATGACGAAAAATATATATGTTCAAAGTTCCTTCATGATAAAAGGTGAGGCAACAAAACCAGTGTAGGGGGGGATTTCCGTTAAAGGTAAAAGCCCATAAGACCCACAGTCGTTTCTTAACGCTGGATGCTCTTATAGCGCGCGGTCGCATGGGTAGCGGATCGCCACACCCGAAGGCAGCACTATCCACTGCGTCCTGTAACAGTTCTCCGATCCGGAGAGGGTACCTGCCTGCAAATACAGGGGCGCTCGCTCTCGTCCTGGTCCCGGCGGTCTGCCGGGAGCGGCGTGCTCCCCTTAGCTGCTGCTGGAACAAACAAATGGCACAGGCAGGGATATGTACATATATACAGAGGTGTAGGCCTAAGATACATCTAAAACTAGTTAGTTCAAGCTAGCATCTGGAACTAACTAGTTTTAGATGTATCTTAGATGAGATTAGATAGCGCTTCAAACCAATTTATACTAGTCAAGTTACCGCGCTTGCAGCAGTGCTAAAATTGCCGACCTAAGAAAATTGATGATTTAAGAGAATATCTTATTATAAGAGGCAATTAATATCCTTCTGTAATTAAAATACATCAAATCAATATACTAATTTGTTCCTAATGCTTATAAATAGCTGAATATCAGGGTATATATTGCTCCCTGGGAGTATTACAGGAGCATACAATGGCGCCATCTGTACAGCTGTAGTGCGCGATCGCACGACCATGGCAGGCAGGGCCAGGCAAGGCGTGCGGGATGGCGAAACGGTGTGTTGTAGTGAAGGGGAACGAGTAAGGGAAGCACAGTTGTGGAGGCTGAGAGACGAACAGCTTGACCGCTGAGTCACCCAGTGGCGTACCGACGGGGAGGGGGTTCAGGGTTGAACCCCCCCCCCCCCCCCCGAGATTTTCCTTTACTTGAATCTAGGGGCCGATAACCTCGATGTTAGGCCCCTTAAAACAACAATTATCATCAACATCATCATTTACTTGAATCTATATATTGTCCCATCTATCACCGGTTTTACGGCATCGCTCGTTAGGCGTCTTAACTCCCGCATATACCTTAGGTGTGATCACTTTCCTCACTTAATAAATGCCCTGCACTCTACTCTCAGTGTTGGAGCTACCCATGGATCAGTTTTGCTGTTGAAGTGTGTGATCGGTAACTCTTTTCACGCCGCTTCGGGTCGCTTTAATTGTGTGTGCCCGTTTCCTTAAAGATAATTCAGTACACGAGGAGTACCTGCAATTTATTCCAATTAATGATACAGATAAAATAATCAAGATGGCAGATTTTGAGATCCAATAGCAATTTCAGTAGAAACACGGAGTGCAAAACATTATTTTTCTCTCACATAATATCAATATTTTAAGCAACCACGTGACTATGGTCATGATGATACCACTGCATCGTATCAGTCTCAATATTTAGTTACTGTTGTCCATATTTTTTTAGAATTTCTTTTCATTTTTTCATTGTGTCGAAAAAATGAGACCTAAAATATTTTTCATGCAAAGAGAGCGGTTATTTAATTGTTGTTTTTTTATGAATATTAATCAAAGTATCATTTTAATTACGATGATGACTGTCGTTTTAAGGGGCGGAACAGCAAGGTCATCTGTCCCTGTAATACTGGTAATGTACTCAATTACCCTAATATATTAATGAACCCCCTCCCAGAAGGAAATCCTGCGTACGCCACTGGAGCCGCCATGCCCCAACAACCGGTTTTATCATCCAATACAACTACAATACAGTATCTCCAACACTACAATCACAATTGATTCGTTTAGCATGGGAATGCACATGACCCATTCCCGGCAGCGTTGTCACTACTTTATTTACAACCCACGTATACAGGGTGTAACTTAATTATACCGACAAAAAAAAATCAGGAACGCTCTGCGTGCTATGTAAAAGACGATGCCGCAATCGGATTGGCGGAGAAAATTTTTCCCTCCGTGAAAATGAGGTTACTTTGTTACTGCCGGGCGCGGGATTCAAATCTATGAACTCGCCGTATTTGCTGAGCTAGAGAGCAAGCCGCTGGCCACCGCTGTGCTTCAAGCAAGGCAAGGGAGTGTTATAGACGGTGACAGAGATATGCTGGCGGGCATGCGCAAGTTTCCTCGATCGCCTCGGCTTGCCGCATGCCCGCCAGCATATCTCTGTCTTCTTCTATCACACTCCCTTCCCTTGCATGAAGCACAGTGGTGGCCAGCGGTTTGCTGTCTAGCTCAGCAAATACCGCGAGTTCGTAGATTTGAATCGCGCGCCCGGAAGTAACAAAGTAACCTCATTTTCTCGGAGGGAAAAATTTTCTCCGCCAATCCGATTGTGGCATCGTCTTTTACATAACACGCAGAGCGTCCCTGATTTTTTTTGTCGGTATAATTAATAATAATAATAATGTTATTGGTTTTACGTCCCTTTTAACAACCCTGGCTTTTAGAGACGCCGGGGTGCCGGAATTTTGCCCCGAAGGGGATCTTTAACGTGCCAGTAAATGGTATAATTAAGATACACCCTGTATACAAACGTACTTGTTGGGCGGGTTACAGTACAGTATCTTCAACAGGCCGTTTTTTTTGTTTGTTTTTTTTAAGACAGATGTTTACCTTGTTGGTGTCCATTTCGAAACTACTACACAAAGCCTTCGATGTTCGAACCACATTTTCCCCAAGATTCTAAAATAGAGTGGATGTTGAATATAATGACTTCCTCCTCAGGTTCTCGATATTACTGACCACACGACCTTCATTAACAGTCTGGGGAGGAGATATGCACATTATCTACGATCCATCACTCGTCGCATCCGCTGAAGTTCTCCAAGAAGAAAGAGTGACTAACCAGTCGTCCTGAACCATAGTTTACGTGCGGTAGGGTGGTCATTTCATTCCCATTCCTCCACCTGCCACAGCATCCGGCAGGTGCCCATTTGGCAATACGAGGCTGGGAGACCATGTACCAGATCATACAACAGTATTTAAATTATTGGCAGAGTCGGGAATCGAACCCTGAACTTCTGGGGGTGGCAGCCAATAACACCAGTCACTGTGCCATGAGGTGCTCTTGAAGGCCCCGGAGTCACAGATGGGTTAGCTGCATGGCTCAGCGCTAGCGTTTGTGATTGCTGAGTTCAAGGTTATAGGACCGAATCTCGGCACAGTTAGTTGGCATATGAGGATGCGTAATTGCGAGGAAGCCATGTCAGTAGCTTTACTGGCACGTTAAAGATTCCGTTCCGGCCTAAAATTCTTCACTCCGGCGAGACTCAAAGCCGCAGTAAATAAAAGGGATGCAAAACCATTCTTCTTATTATTATTCATTTTCATTTGGGCCTGTTTTACCTTTCAGCGTCCAGTCTGCAAGTCTCACTATGTCACTGGCTATTAAATCCTCTTCAAAAATGTCAATTCTGAAGTCTTCTCCCGACAAAATACTGGCTATTTGTCACACTGTCTGATACCATTTATTCTTGTCCAATACAAATTTTATTTTCTGTCTGACTGTGTCCCCAATCTCATCTTTTACATGTTTTATACAACCTTCAGCATTCATGACTAACTGTATTGACTTGGCCAATACCATGCCACTTTCTTCTAGGCAGGTCATGGTTTCTGCCGAAAATGAAAAATTTTATTTGAGGATCAGAAAACAGGTCCTGTGCACTCCAATAGCCTTAGCATCTGTCCTGTCGAAGCCATTCAATACTTCTCTCACTATAAGGCGGCTTCGGTGGCATGCTGAGCTTCTATGCCCAAGATCGCGGGTTCAAATCCGGCCAAAGTCGTTGGATTTTTAAGAGCGTTAAAAATCCCTCAGTATGCCTTCCTTCAGAGGGGAAGTATAGCCGGCAGTCCCATGTCATAGATTTATGGCATGTTAAAGGACCTTCCACTAATTACACCTGTGTGAAGCTAAATTGTATAGGTTAAGAATTTAAACAACGCTCTTAGGTTCCTCCGTACGTTGCCAAGAACCAACTGCGGTGGCGTCTGGTAGCTAAGTTCTGAGCTAGTAGTCGTTGACGGTGGCGTTTGGCAGCAAAAGTAGGAACTATTTGAAAAATTCAAAAGTCTGCAGTCATTACTTGAATTAAAATAAATATTACGAGCCTTACAGTAG
The DNA here is from genome assembly GCA_946902985.2 of Meconema thalassinum. NCBI lineage: Eukaryota > Metazoa > Arthropoda > Insecta > Orthoptera > Tettigoniidae > Meconema > Meconema thalassinum. Next base: position 78,079,612 of record OX336396.1, on the reverse strand, counting down.
TCGCATATGATGTGTAACATCTGATATAGAAGAAACCTCACGTGAAATTGTTGATATACCGGTATTTTATACTATTATTGGCACAAATATTAATCTATTGTAAAAGGGAGTGTTTTACAGATATTGTAGTTTATAATACGGAACTCATTTTATTAGATGATTTGTAGCTTCCGCCAGCACTAGCCTAAATAAAGAATACGATATGGATCAACTAGATTAATAGACGCGACACCGCTCATAACCTTAAATTCCTTATAAACAGGTCCTCTTCATTCACAGACCAACACGTAATTTCATATGGATTCTGTTAAAATGAGTCATATTGATATGATAAATATCGTTTAAAATGATAATCTGGTAGCAAAAATATCTAGCACGCCCAGGAATTGAACCCAAGATCTCTAGATTCACAGTCATACCCACTAACCCCACGGCTATTTCGACTACGCAAATTTCGTGCACAAGATGGTTACTTATTTCCACGTTCCAATAATACTGCATTACGGAATTAAGTTTCATTTTTATTTTGCTTGTTTCGATAATGTTCCTGCGTGAAATTGAGTTTAAAATGCCTATGAATAGGCCCTCTTGTGAGTAAAGAGAATGTATTGAGTAATAGTTCATGAAGGCTTGCTCAATTCTCGTATAACCACAACGATTATATTATATTGATGACTGCATTGCCGTTATGTGGGTTAATATTTGAATAGCCTTTGTGCAGAAACATAATACCGACAATGCCGACTACTTACAATGTTTGATGTTAAGGCATTTTACCATTTAAATGCTGATACGAAGACTTCGAACATGTACCATGTCATATGTTTCAATCACTTGACACCAGAGTTCGCATGAGCGCTTTCCGTTCAGTATGTCATATACATTCCACATGGCCGAGAGTGCGTCATGGTATCAATTTCCGACACCGCACGCTGATTGTTTCTCTTAACAGTGCCAGCTGGATCGATCGATCGAGTTGGCAGTGCGTCTTATACTTCCGTTCGATCCACCACTGCCAACTAGGGCACACTTCCGTTCGATCGATCGAGCGGGCAGTGCATACTTCCGTTTTCCACCACTGCCAGCTAGTACACTTCCGTTCGATCGATCGAACGGGCAGTGCATACTTCCGTTTTCCATCACTGCCAGCTAGTACACTTCCGTTCTATCGATCGAGCGGGCAGTGCATACTTCCGTTCAATCCACCACTGCCAGCTCGATCGTTCCGATCCACTTCCGTCCCCAATTTTCAAAATCACTCCCACAAAACTATCCAGCAACCGAGCGGAAAGATGTTACCCATCAAAAAAAAAAAACTTGGGGGTAAATCTAAAATTGTAGAAATTGAAAAGCAAGAACGGAAATTTCTCCGGAAAATGTATGGTCCCACAAGAGAAAATGGAGTGTGGATTAAGAGAAGAACAGCAGACCTCTTTTCCTTAATTGGCCGATTCACTGAAGCCATACGCACGGAACGTCTGCAATTCAATGATCATATCTATGGAATGGACAGCGACAGACTAACAAAAAAAAAAGTCATAGAAGGTCAAAAAGAAAACTGGCCAGAAGAAACTAAGGTGGACCTCCAAGAAATAAATATCACAAACGAGACCATTGAAAATCGTGGTGCCGTTAATACAATAGTACGCAAGCACAAATTCATGGAGAAACCTAAAAGGAAAATTGGTAGGAAATGGTCCACAGAACGCAAGAAGCAACACAGCGCATTCATGAAGAGATTTTGGGAGAATGAAAAGGCGAAAACCATCGGGAAAACTAACAAGATCAAACGCGCTCTTTGATCGGGAATAACGAATAATAATGACTGGACAAAGTGCCGAACTCAGTGCAGTTCTAGACCGACGCCGCATAAACATTTGTTGTGTGCAGGAAACAAAGTGGAAAGGTGCCAAATCACGTCAAATTGGGAAAGGATTTAAGCTCATTTACAATAGGAAGGAGAACCCCAGAAATGGCATTGGAATAATATTAGATCATCACCTTAGTAACAATGTTGTCTAGATAAGTAGAATCAATGATCGCATCATGTCGGTAAAACTCGCCTTAGATAAACAACCATGTCTTAATATTGTATCGGTCTACGCGCTACAAGTGAATTGCCCAGAAATAGAAAAACAAGAATTTTGGGAGGAATTGAGGACTCATCTTGCAATTATACCCCAAACGGGGACCTAAATGGTCATGTAGGAGTGGCCAGGGGCGGCTTTGAAGGTTACCATGGTGGCTTTGGATTTGAAGAACAAAATAAAGAAGGGGAGACGATTCTTGAATTTGCAGCCTCCCATAACCTTGCAGTAGTGAACACGTTCTTTCAAAAGAAGGATGAACACCATATAACTTATAAGAGTGGTGATTTCAAAACGTACATAGACTATATCCTGATAGACAAAAGAGATTTGGGACAAATTAAGGACTGTAAGGTTATTCCTGGTGAACCACTTACTTCGCAACATAGGCTTCTACTAACATTCTTAAAACTGAGAAAACATATTAAGGTAAAAAATACCAAAAATTGAATAGATTAAATGGTATGAATTGAATAGTGAAAAAGGTAGTGTTGTGAAAAATTGTATAGTGGATTATTTATGCAAAACCCCGTCTCAGGAAAACAGCCCAACAATACTATGATCAGGGTTTGAAACATTTTGTGTCGCTACAGCGAAACGTGAGTTAGGTATTAGCAAAGGTGTCCTACATAATGCAAAGGATTCCGTATGGTGGAACAACCACGCCACGAACAACGTAGCTGAAAAGAAACGCTTGTTTAGAATTTGGCAGAATACTGGTGCTGAGGAAGATAAAGAGAATTACAAACAGGCAAAGAAAGCTGCAGGGAAAACCGTTGCAATTGAAAGAGAAAAAGCTGATTTTGATTTCAACCAGCGTTTAGAATTAGCCAATAACAACGATATATATAAGGTAGCTAAGCGCAAACGTAATGACTGCAAAGACTTTAAAGCCCCAAAATACATTACGAATAAAGAAGGCAATTTATTAACAAACGACAAGGACATTTGTGTAAGATGGCATGAGTATTATTACGATTTATTAAATGAAGAATTTCCCAGGCGACAAGATGTGGAACTACCTATGACACAAGGACCTATTAATGAAATCACAGAAGCGGAAGTTAGGAAAGCCATCTTTAAAATGAAGAATCATAAAGCAACGGACCCAGATGAGATACCTGCTGAACTCTGGAAATATCTTGAAGCGGATGTAGCTGAATGGCTTTCAAGGTTATTCAATGACATCTTAGTTCACGAACAGATGCCAGATGCTTGGAGAAAGAGTACGTTGGTCCCGTTCTACAAAAACAAAGGAGATGTTCGATCTTGTGGTATTAAACTTACATCGCACACACTCAAGGTCTGGGAACGAGCCCTTTGTGAGCGCCTTCAAAATTTGATAAAGTTAACAGATAATCAGTTTGGTTTCACTGCTGGGAAAGTAACCATTGACGCAATCCATGCAATAAGGCTGGCAATTGATAGAGCTCGTTAAAACAAGCAGAGTTTATGCATGTTTTTTATAGATCTTGGGAAAGCCTTCGACCGAGTGCCAAGACCGTTAATATGGCAAGCATTAAGGTCGCAAAACGTTCCTGAACTATACATAAAACTCATAATGGATATGTATAACAATGTAAAGAAATGTGTCAGAAGCCCAGCTGGTTTGTCCGAAAGCTTTGATATCAAAGTGGGGGTTCATCAGGGAAGTGCTCTAAGTCCACTGTTATTGAGTATTACTATAAACTATCTAACAAAACAATTCAGAAACCCTTACAGTGGAATCTTTTGTACGCTGATGATGTGGCACTAATATCTGACAGTATTTATGACCTACAGGAGAGTTTAGACCAATGGAGGAGAGCTCTAGAGTCTAATGGACTGCGCATTAGGAGAAACAAGACTAAATATATGGTATGCAACTTCCACAACAATAAACCCAGTATGACAAATATTGAACTTAAACTAGACGGTGAAACCTTACCAAGGATAACAAAATTCAAATATCTAGGTTCTGTCATTGCTGAAGATGGCACGATAACCGCCGATATAATCCATAGGGCCACGTCTGGGTGGAACAAATGGCGCGTACTAACAGGAGTTTTATGTGATCCGAAAATACCCATAAGAACGAAGGGGAAAGTTTATATAACTGCCGTAAGGCCAATCCTACTCTATGGTAGTGAAACATGGGCTACTACAAAGGCACATGAGCAAAAGCTACATACCACTGAAATGCATATGTTACGTTGGGCAGGTGGAGTTACTCTCAAAGATAAAATCCGTGATGAACATGTGTGGGGCAGTTTCAAAGTAGCCCCTATAACTGAGAAACTTTTAGAAACCAGGCTAAGGTGGTATGGACATGTTATGCGAAGACCGGAGAATCATGTAGTGAACAAGTGCCTTTCCATGACTATGCAAAAGAGAGGGAGCGGCAGACCTCAAACAACATGGATGACGAATGTCCAGAGGGACATGAGAGTATTGGGCCTATCTGCTGATGATGCTTTCCAAAGAAATGAGTGGCGCCTCAGGATTAAGAAAGCCAACCCCGCGTAACGGGAAAAGGCGAGGAGGAATAAGAAGAAGAAGAATAAAAATTAATTTAAAAAATAAACAGATAGAAAAACAAGATGTTCAGTAAAGAACATATAGCTTACTTTCTCCTAAATGCATGGGTATTGTTATAACTCTTTGTCCTTTTCAAGGAGTATGATTGAATGTTGGTTGTAGTAGCTTGTTGAAATACAACGTGCTATAGGGATATTAAACATGAATATGAGGTGTCCTTTGCTAGTGCTACCTCTGTACCAAATTTCGTTCAATTCGGTTTCACCGTGTTTGAATTGATAGGGGGAATTGATTTGCACACATACTTGGCCACCATCTGCAAACTATTGGGCTGATGTTCTTGCTGTTTGGTCTGAATATGTTTCCCACATAAAGATATGGTGTTGCAAAATTTGGTGGAGACTAGATTATTAGGTTGGTCGTAATTACATTTTAGCTTTTAACATTTGGGTGGCCGCGATTACGTTTCCGTCAAGATAGCGGTGATATAAAACATGACACTGAGGTGCCCTTTGCTAGTGCTACCTTTGTACCAAATTTCGTTCCATTCGGTTTCACCGTGTTCGAATTGATAAGGGGAATCGATTTTCACACAAAGATGGCCGCCATCCGCAAAATATTAGGCTGATGACCTATTAGTTTGGTCAAAGGATGCTCCCTCCAAAAAGGTATGTTGTTGCTAAATTTGCTAGAGATCGGATGATTAGGCTAATCGTAATTTGATTTAAGCTTTGAACATTTGTGTGGCCGCCATTACGTTTCTGTCAATATGGCGGCGATATAAATCATGACACTGAGATGCCCTTTGCTAGTGCTATCTCTGTACCAAATTTCGTTCCATTCGGTTTCACCGTGTTTGAATTAATAGGGAGAATCGATTTTGACACAAAGATGGCCGCCATCCGCAAACTATTAGGCGAATGAACTATTAGATTGGTCAAAGGATGCTCCCTCCATACAGGTATGTAGTTGCAAAATTTGGTAGAGATCGAATGATTAGGTTAATCGTAATTTGATTTAAGCTTTGAACATTCGTGTGGCCACCATTACGTTTCAGTCAAGATGGTGGCGATATAAAACATGACACAGAGGTGCCCTTTGCTAGTGCTACCTCTGTACCAAATTTCGTTCCATTCGGTTCCACCGTGTTCGAATTAATAGGGGGAATCAATTTTGACATAAAGATGGCCGCCACCCGCAAATTATTAGGCTAATAACCTATTAGATTGGTCAAAGGATGCTCCCTCCATAAAGGTATGTAGTTGCAAAATTTGGTAGAGATCGGATGATTAGGTTAATCGTAATTTGATTTAAGCTTTGAACATTCGTGTGGCCGCCATTACGTTTCTGTCAAGATGGCGGCGATATAAAACATGACACTGAGGTGCCCTTTGCTAGTGCTACCTCTGTACCAAATTTCGTTCCATTTGGTTTCACCGTGTTTGAATTAATAGGGGGAATTGATTTTCACACAAAGATGGCCCCATCGGCAAACTATTAGGCTAATGACCTAGTTATTTGGTCAAAGGATGCTTCCTCTATAAAGGTATGTTATTGCAAAATTTGGTAGAGATCGGATGATTAGGTTAATCGTAATTTGATTTAAGCTTTGAACATTTGTGTGGCCGCCATTACGCTTCCGTCAAGATGGCGGCGATATAAAACATGACACTGAAGTGCCTTTTGTTAGTACTACCTCTGTACCAAATTTCGTTCCATTCGGTTGCACCGTGTTCGAATTAATAGGGGGAATCGATTTTCACACAAAGATGGCCGCCATCCGCAAACTATTACGCTGATGACTTATTAGTTTGGTCAAAGGATGCTCCCCCCATAAAGGTATGTTGTTGCAAAATTTGGTTGAGATCGGATGATTAGATTAGTCGTAATTTGATTTAAGCTTTGAACATTTGTGTGGCCGCCATTACGTTTCCGTCAAGATGGCGGCGATATAAAACATGACACTGAGGTGTCCTTTGCTAGTGCTACCTTTGTACCAAATTTCGTTCAATTCGCATTCACCGTGTTCGAATTGATAGGGGGGGACAGACATTCAGAGTACACACACTCACACACACACACACACACAGACACACACACACACAGACTCACACACACACATACACACACACAGACAGACACACTTTTTTCGCCCTGTGTTGATCTCATAAGTCTACTTTCATTTTTTGCAAAAATCGAAAGTAGGCTAATAGAAAACATATCAGAAACAATACGGAACAGGAAATTGCTATTTTTTGGACGTATGTACAGGATGGATGACGGTAGGTTAACCAAGCAGATCTTCACATTCCTGTGGAATAAGAAGTCAACAACAACCTGGGTACAAGAAGTCAAAAAGGATTTGGAAAGAAACAATATCAGAGAAGAAGATACGCCACAGAGAGTGATAAAAATGGAAGGATTCCAAAGGAGGAAGGGAAAGAAAACCGGCTCGAAATGGTCCGAGGAAAGGAAGAGGAAACATAGTGTGATGATGAAGGAATACTGGAGGAAGAAGAAGGAACAGCAAAGGACAAAGCATTGAAATAGGCTCGTGGTTCCTAGACGACCGAAACGAAAATAATAATAATAAATAATAATAATAATAATAATAATAATAATAATAATAATAATAACGGACTTTCACCCCTTCTATTCAACCTGGTTCTAGATAAAGTCAACAGAGAGTGGGAAAATAACATCAAAGGCGTTAGCATAGGAACCGCTGGAAACAAAATCAATGTGAAATGCTTGGCTTTCGCAGATGACCTAGCGATTATCACTAGGAACAAAGAAGAAACTAAGCATGCTATTGAGACATTATACAGAATAGCATCACAAGCAGGCCTTCAAATATCATTTGAAAAAAACAAGTACATGCAGAATTTTCAGCAAAATAACAAGAATGAAACAGCGTATGGAGCAATATCACAAGTAGAATTTTTTAAATACCTTGGAGAAATAATTCTTCCTTCAGGATTGGACAGTTTGGCTAACACAGAAAGAGCCTCAAAACTTCATAGAGCATTCAGACTAACATGGGATCACTATAATAAAAGAGTAATGTCACATAATGCAAAACTGAAACACTACAAAACAGTTGTACTACCGGAAGCTCTATATGCTTCAGAAACCTTAGCTTTAGGAGGTCATTCTAAAATTGCAAATATAGAAAAGCAAGAATGTAAAATTCTTAGAAAAATATTCGGCCCCACGCAAGAAAATGGAATTTGGATTAAAAGACGAAATTCAGATCTATACCGTCACACAGATAGTTTCAGCAACAATGTACGAAGAAGACGTTTAACATTTATGGACACCTCTTCAGGATAGACGATTATAGACTTACAAAAAGGTTATTCAATGTAATAAATTCTCAGAAGTCAAGGATAGCCTGTCTGGATGAATCAAGAGAGGACCTGCAAGAGTTGAACTTCGGAGAAAATATTCTGAAAAACCGCAAAGTCTTCAGGACCGCAGTAACAAAGCACAAGTTTAGGGTGAAAACTAGTGGCAGGACTGAAACCAAGTGGACAGAAGAACGGAAGTAGTAGCACAGTGACTTCATGAAGAGATTTTGGGAAGATAGGAAGGCGAATATCATCAAGCCGAAAAACAAGTTCAAGCGCGCTCTATAATGGGCAAAACGCAAACAGAAGAAGAAGAACGATTTATTTATTTATTTATTTATTTATTTATTTATTTATTTATTTATTTATTTATTTATTTATTTATTTATTTATTTATTTATTTATTTATTTATTTACTTACTTACTTATTTATTTATTAAATAAATAAAAGTTTGATCAAGACTTCTGATTTCAACTTGGAATGATGGTATTCAATCTAATTTTAAGAAACAGTGGAATACTTTTTTTAAATTTCAAGCACCTTCATTTAGATGTTGAGAGTTACTCCATAACTATATGTGCAATGAGTAACGCATTTGACATATAAGTGTAGTTGAGCACCGTTGCGCTAGTGTTTGCTTATATTAGTGGTAGTAGGTTGGTGGGTGAAGAGGAAACATGGCGGCAACACCACCTGTTTCAGCACCGGATGTAAAAGACACGTATTTACTGACATGACCGTCCACAGTAATATCACAAACAGTCAAAAGATTAAAGATTTAAAGATTGATTGTGTGCCACTGAAACTTTACACTCGGTTGATGTTTAGTGGTTCAGTCACTTAAGGGCTGTCCTCCCAAGTCCATGATAGTTGGCCTATTCCGGCTCGCCCCGATAGGATCTAATGGCAATTTCATAGAGCAGCCTCATGTTTGAAGAATTAGTGACACAAAAAAGGGTTTGTTGAATAATTCTCATACCCCTAGATTATCTTGCTGTTCCGCTCTTTAAATCAACAATAACTAACTAACCTCTGTAAAACATCAGCAGATATTGTGACGTAACTGTTTATTATTAGCCTACTTTCCTCATTTTGCAAAAATTAGGAAAAAGTCGACTTATGAGATCGATCCGTCTGACTGTCTGTCTGTCTGTCTGTCTGTGTGTGTGTCCCCCCTCCCCTATCAACTCCTAAACGGCTGCAGCTATTGAAAACAAATTTGGTAAGAGTGAAGATCTATACCCGATTATCTCACGTCTATATTTGAAATTAACGTCAGTACTATCAACTGCTGAAAAATCGCAATTGAAATTTAAGCTCTATGTTGAATATCTCAGAAGTTATGCATGCGAACTATTCAAAAATTAGCACACATATAGATAATAACATACCAGATTCATTATCAGAAGTCCATACATGCCAGTTTTGCCAACCTGAATTTACGCGCACTGATATATCCAATGTCAAACAGCCTGTAACGTCCATACTATCCATTAGATTTCAACCAAATTTAGTATATGCATTCCATACCTTAAAAGATGGAACTAGGGATATATTTAGAGTCACCAGGGCTGCCAACAGTAGTAAATTACTCTATTAGGCCACACTATTAGAAATGTTAGTATTACCAACTTGATTTCGTCATTATTCTAAATAGGGCTATATAGATTGGCCTAAATCTTAAATTTTAAGAAAAGTAGGCTCTTTAGTTTTTCACGGAACTACTTGTTATTAATGCAGCCAATGGCCATTTATTTTATTTTCAGGACGGGTCGGGCATTTATGTCTAAGAAAAATATTCTATCCATCAAACATATGAATATAGATGTAAGAAATCCTTTGAAAGATCATTTGCATGGAGTACACTGCTCTATAGAAGTGAAAGTTGAACTCGGGGTAAATTGGAAATGAATCGACTTGAAGCTGCTGAAATGTGAATATGGCGAAACATGACAAGAACGAGCTGTTTGGAAAGAAAAACCAACCTGGAAGTCTTAAGGATAGTCAAAGAAGAGAGAAGATTAATGAAGGAAATGGGAAAGAGTAAAATAAAATTTATTGGACATGTCATCAGACACAACACTTTCATCGTTAACATTCTTGAAGGTAAAATGCTGGGAAAGAAAGGAAGAGGACGGCCTAGGACGAAGTACAGAGAGTTTAGTTTCTATGTAACGGAGACTCTCGCTTGCCCGCTCGCCCGCGGCGCGAGCCTGTCTCCCGCCAGGCACTTTGCCGTAATGCGGCACTCGCGCGGCACTGAATCATTGCGTATAGGATTTTGAACTTAAATTTGTACTTCAATGTGATCCTTGACCAATTTTTTGACGAACTGACTTACGGAGAGCGATTGTCAAATTATTTTCAACAAGATTCTGCCACTGCTCACACACTGCCGAAGCATCCATGACAGAATTGCGTCGCATTTTTGGTACAAGGATTATAAGTCGGAACGTGTGGCCCCCGCGAAACCCAGACTTATCACCATGTGACTTTTATTTGTGGGGGCGCTTAAAACTAGAGTGTATGCGAGAAACCCTCACACTATAAAAGAGCTTAAAGACTATATTACAGCTGAAATACAGTCAATCGGTGCTGAGGAACTTCAGAGAGTAAATGCCAGTTTCATAAAAAGGTGCCAGCGATGTGTAGCAGTGAATGGCGAACATTTTCAGCACCAGCTGTGAACTAGGTTAAGTACAAATTCCTGTACTCAATGACTCAGTGTCGCGCGGGTGCCGCATAACGGCAAAGTGCGTGGCGGGAGACAGGCTCGCGCCGCGGGCGAGCGGGCAAGCCAGAGTCTCCGTTACATACAAACTAAACTCTCTGTATTTGGAGGACATCAAGAATAGAATGGGATATGACAATTACATGGAACTGAAACGAACCACCAACGACAGAAGACTGTGGTTGCATCGACTTTAGAATATGAATGAATGGATCAGGGAAGGGATTTTGGAAGGAAATCGGCCGTGGACCAATCGAAAGGAACCGTTCCGGCATTTGCCTGGTAGTGAAAATGGGAAACCATGAAGACCATTTTCAGGACGGCAAGGTGGGATCCGAACCCACGCTCTCCCGGTGACAGCGAGGCACGACGTAGCACGTTAACGCCAATATAGTTAGCACTAACGTTATCATTGTGTCATACAGGCTGTGAAACCCTAGCCGCATTTTAAACAGCCGCGACTGCCACGATGTGCATTTTTTTTCTAGGATGGTCATCATCGTCTCTCTGTTTCTAACAAGCATATAATAGTAGTTAATTTCCTTCTCACACGACTATTGCATCTATATCGCTCCAGGCCGTCACAACAACGCATTCCTTTCCGGGTACAGATGCACTTAATGAAACGTTTTTATGTCGTTTGTGCATAATGATGCACGGTTGTGAAATGTCAAGTTACAGTAATATGTCTCAAGTTAACAGAGGGGAAAACATTACTATAATGACTGCAAGTGAAGGTTATTACGAAGAAAGAACTAATTGCTGAAAAGCAACCATTCGTGACACACTTCTTGGAAATTTGAATAATTAATGTTTAGAGTGGTTGGGTTATGTCTTACAGCGTAATGAATTTCTAACATATCTTGTTTTTTGAAAGTTCCTCAGACAACAAAAGTATGGCATGTAAAAGAACCTTCCACTAACTACAATTGTGTGAATATGTAGGTTAGATTTGATTAACGCTCTATTAGTTCCAACGTTCGCCACCAGAAGCCGGTTGCGGTGGCATCTAGTAAACAAGTTCGCAGCTAGGTGTTGTTGACGGTAGCATTTGGTAGCAAAAGTAGGAACTACTTGACATTGATCGGCTGACGTCCTTATCTGAATTACAGATAACACACACTAATGCAGCCATCACAATTAACACCGGTTATCAGACAGATTCTACACACACCCAAAGTACACGGGGCTACATGACCGCATTGTTTCAGTCCCTAAACTGAGGAACCAACCAACCAACATATGAGTGAAAATTCGAAAATTATCTCTCAATAATTCCAGTGTTAATATAGTACATTATGCAACGAGTCTATAATGGCAATAATTAAGACACGAGTATGTTTATAAAATGAGCCTAAGCGAGTTTTATAATTTCCATACGAGTGTCTTAATTACTATTATAGGCGAGTTGCATACGACTGTTTATGTTCGACGATAATTATAACTTTATTGTATGTTTTAACATAAATATTGATAAATATCCGTTGAGATTCAGTCACTAGAATTTTGTGATCAGAGTGCAAGCACTGGGTAGGATATATCTGTTTTCCAAGTGGTCTGACGGACCGACGCATGCGCTCTGTGTGCTTGGCAATGATTACAGCCTGCCGATGTGCATCTGAATTCAGTCAAACTGTCACTGGAGTCGTTTGAAAGCAATGCGCTGTGTTGAAATTGGAGTTCGGGATATTAAGGTTATTTATATAGACATGTTGGATTTTGAGCGCATGCGCGAAGGTATCCCTACCTAATTGGTCAAACAACTGTTTCTTGAGCTCTGATTGGTGGGAGAAACTGTTTCATAATGAAAAATAGTGTTATAATGAGCCTCATTATGATACAGTTTTCTGACACATAAGGTTTACATTTCGACATCGTCGAACATAAAATACTATTTTGACATCAAAGGGCTGTGCCCACATGGATGTGCAAAGCAACGCTGCCATGATACAGTAAATGCTGATTTAAAAACTGTCGATGTAAGACCAATCGATGCCCAGGATCGCGCGAAATAGTGAGATCCGGACAGCGGGCACTGCCCCGGCGGGAAAACGCTAGGAATAAGATGATATTAAATACTGTATTTTGTGGAATGTGTCCTCTCTAATTTCTGAAGGGTAACAGAACAAGACCACAAGACATTAGGCTATTTTGTCAACATCCAAAACATCAAATTCAGAAACCTTGCTGATAGCAACAAAAAAGAATCCCCATACATGAAGCATTACCAAATCTGAACATGTCCGTAACAACAATCGAGCTCTTAAACCATATTATAGAAAGCATGCCCTATTAACTGTTTTGTTGCTGTGAACAATACAATCCAATTTGGTAATAAGTTTTAAAATGGATATTTATTTTTTGAACTGGGGATCTGTCTGGAATTAGCGCCCTGGTAACCATGGCAACCATGTAAATTACACTGTGCAGTAACCTCTCTTCATATCGTGCCCGCGCTCTTTACGAGTCGGGTTGATAACCTAGATGTTAGGCCCCTTAAAACAACAATTATCATCATCTTCTTCTTCTTCTTCTTCTTCTTCACGAGTCACCTATATTTTGTAGAATGAGCTAAGTTGGCATCTAAATCATCTTCGAGTCTTGCTGAATGATAGACCGGAGGAGTGTTTTCTCTAAGGATACGGCATGTGCTTAACAGAGCTGCCTTCTGGTGAAAATGGTGTTCGTGGTTTCCCATTTTCACCACCAGGCAAATACCGGGACGGTTCCTTTCAATAGGTCTACGGCCGATTTCCTTTCATAATCCCTTCCCTGACCCATCCTAAAAAGAAAAATACATGGCTAATGGCTGCATTAATAAAATTATTAATATACTGTACAGTGAGATCCTTCTCTATAGGACGGAGCCTTGCAGAGGCCGCGTGGTGGACAGATCGCTATGAGTCACGGCCAGATAACAAGCATGTAGACCTACCGATTACATAACAGCCGGTCGGGAAGCCCTGGATGCTGTCATAGCATCGATTACATACGCAGCTGGCAAGACACCTTAGTTGAAATAATTAAGACTTGTAGTTTTATTTTCAATTGTATATGCTTCCTCGACTTACAAGGCTGCTAATATACAAAACTGTAGCCTATCTCATCCCGTGAAAAACGAATTTTCCTAGTGGAAACTTATCTTCTCAAGAAGAGGTCTTACAGTAAATGTGTTCGTAAGTTTCAGCGTGGTGCGATTTTTTCTTGTGGGGGAATCTCAATCAAAAGGAATACAGAAACAATCCGCGTAATATGGAGGCTTTCGAGAACGAAATAACTGTACTGAAACGAAATATCAGTGAGGATGAATTAAAGCTAGTGCACCAAGACTTCCTACGTCAGTGCAACGTGTGTCTGGAAAATAAAGGACATCATTTCTAGAAACTACTCTGAAATTCACTTAAGTATGATGATTATTAAATACGTCAAAAAGTGTAAATGTGTTAAACTAGTTGGGCGCTACGCTTCTTTTAACGACAGTACCTTGCTCGACACGCTGCAATACACCATGCCCCCCTCCCGTCACGCAGCCCCTGTGAGGTTCCGACCTATAGAGGGCCCCACTGTAGATCAGTGGATGCAGATTCAATACTGGCATACTACTGTAGAGTGTATTGGATATGATGATGATGATGATGATGATGATGATGATGATAATTGTTGTTTTAAGGGGCCTAACATCTAGGTTATCGGCCCCTGGTTTTGGATATAACACCAGTACATGATACACCTATTGGAATTGTAGTCACTGACTCAGGTTTCTACATCTGCTTCATCTCTATTGCCAGCTCTGTGTACTTACAAGGGAAGTAGGCCTATCATGTAAGACAGGTCCAAACCTATCTTGAAACTTTGTGGACACAATCGTTGTACTACAGTACTGTTTGTAGAAAGTGAAACGCCCAGAAGAAATGGTCGGAGACACTTCTAGAACAAGGGTCGTGTAGGCCTGCGGTACCATACTAAGTGATTGAAATGGCAGAGAAATGGCGTGGACATTGGCCCACCAGTGCCCTCTGTCGTGGGACCGGACAGGTCAGTGTTCCGCACAGCTCTGTCGGCGTGGGGCCGTCATACCAAGTGGAAACGTGTAAGCAAGTGCAACGATGCCTCGCCGACATCACAGGGTGGACTATGCATGTGAGTGCGGTGGAACGGGGCAGAATGCTGGGGCTTCGGGAAGCGGGTCTGTCGTTCCGCGACATAGCAGCTCGCACAGGGCACGCTGCGTCAACAGTAAGGTGTATGTGGATCCAGTGGAGAGAGGAGGGTCGTATACAGCGACGACAGGGTAGAGGACGACGCAATGTGACCACAGCGCGAGACGACCGCTATCTTCTCCGCATGACCGTATCGGACAGAACAGCGTCGTCTTCGGCGTTGGCTCGACTTGGAGCACTGCAACGGGGGTGGACATGTCTGCGTCAACGGTGCGGCGCCGTCTTTTGAGGGCTGGACTGGTAGCACGCATGCCACTGCGTCGGCTTCCATTGACTGGGAACCACCGACGCCTCGGACTACAATGGGCACGTGCATGCCGACACTGGCAGGCAAAGTGGCGAAATGTAGTGTTTTCGGACGAGTCCCGCTTCAACCTGTCCTACAGTGATGGCCGCATACGCGTTCGACGCCGCCGTGAAGAACGCAATCAGGCAGACTGTATTGTTGAACAGCATAGCGGACAAACACCTGGTGTAATGGTTTGGGGCGCAATTGCCTATAACAGGTGATCGCGCCTCCTACGTCTTGCAGACAATCTGAACAGTGACCGCTACATCAGGGAAGTTTTACAGCCCGCAGCACTGCCCCTCTTGCAAGCCGTTCCACAGGCCATATTTCAGCAGGACAATGCCCGCCCGCATATGGTGAGGAATGTGCAAGCCTTCTTCGCAGAACGACGGATACTTCTGCTACCCTGGCTTGCCCGTTCGCCTGACATGTCGCCCATCGAACATGTCTGGGATATGGTCGGTCGGCAACTTGTTCGTTCAGGTCCACCTGCCGCCCCTGTTGATGCTTTGTGGACGCGCCTACAAACGACGTGGGACGGTATTCCCCAGCAGCGTATCCAAGCGCTGTATGTTTCCATGCCACGAGGTCTAGCGGCTCTGCGTGCAGCACGTGGTGGCGTGACGCCGTACAGAAGATCGACCGTCAACTTGCATGTACCGGACTGTCCTTCTAATCAGTAATATATTGTCATGTCTCTAATCTGTGGTATAAAGTGCACTGTGGTCATATCTCTTGTTCTTGGTGTTTCACTTTCTACAAACAGTAGTGCATAAGAGGACAACACGCGGAAAATCAGCTGCCAGATTGAACTGCAAGGCTCCGAAATCGTACCTGACATCCTGGTACGCAGGCATGACGTCTGGAAGTGCTGGACATCCCTGTAGCACTCGGAGGAGTAGCGAGGTGGGGCGTATATGCTGACTGGAGCGTGCAGCTCCTTCCCATCGACCTTGAGTGCTTGGGCGGTCAGGGCTGTCCATTCCAACATGTACGGTACTCGCTACCTCCCATTGATTTATATGAGAGATTCGCCACATGATTTCGGAGCCTTGCAGTTCAATCTGGCGGCTAATTTTCCACACGTTGTCCTCTTATAGTTCAACGATTGCGTCCACAAAGTTTCAAGATAGGTTTTCGACCTGTCTTACCTGATACTTCCCTTGTTAAGATATTTTAGCAGCAGCTGTTGTTTGGATGTCCTGTGTGTTGGGACATGCAATGTCTATCAGTAATGAATCTCGGTTTTCTTTATTGACGACAATAATATCTGGCCAGTTATTACTGACGGCAACATCTATCACAACTCCTCTGTCCTTGTAGAGCTTGTGTGTGGCATTTCCGAGAGCAGCGGATGGTGCGTATTTCCAATAGGGGACGGAGCTTTGAAGAAGTGTGATGATAATTGTTGTTTTAAGGTGCCTAACATCTCGGTTATCGGCCCCTAATGGTCTGGATGATAGCGAAAATTACGAGATGGAAACCGTAAGGAAAACTAACGGAGATTGAAAAATAATGACAAAAGATTAAAAATACACACAAAATGTAATTTAGAGCGGAAAAACTGTCAAAATGGACTTTAGATGGAAAATACTCACAAAAGTAATTTAGAATGAAAATACGCACAAATTGCAGGTTAGAGTTTAAAAATAATACAGTGCAATTTAGATTCAATAATCGCACAAAACTCAATTTAGTTTCAAATTACTTACACAATTCAATTTAGATTGAAAATACTTACAAAATGTAATTTAGAATTCAAAATACTCACAAAATGCAATTGAGAATCAAAATACTTACAAAATGCCCATCCTACAAAATGCAATTTAGATTGAAAATACTTGACGAATGTGGCTTAGGTTGAAAATACTTTAAAAAATGCAATTTAAATTCAAAATACTCACAAAAAAAGCCGCCCCTACATTCAAAGACTTACTAAAAAGCAATTTAGAATGACAATCCTTACAAAATGCAACAGAGGTTGAAAATACTTACAAAATGCAACTTAGATTGAAATTACCTACAAAATGTTGTGTAGATTCAAAATATTCACAAAATTGAATTTAGATACACGGGGAGCCAATTAACAAAATCACTGCGGGAATCTTAAAGAGAAAAGGAAATATGATAAAAAGAAAGAGGAAGTCTGGTCCCCAGGATCAGGAAAGATGAGACGAGCCAATTAAGGCGGGAAAGGAAGAGATACCCTAATACCGTCGGGGTTGGAAGAGAACAAGAGTTGACCAAGAGAGTTCGACGGGAAAGAAGACTGAGAGGAGCTCGGCACAAGTAAGTGGAAGCAATGCCGGACGCAGCTGGGGTCCCGTGGTCACCAACCCACGTCCCACTAGATGTGAGGCCTTGGGGGAGTTTGAAGAAGTGTGTACTTCAAGGCAAGTTTCTGGTGGATAATGGTAGCAACTTGATCGTGTTTATGTTTGTAGTCAGTGTTGGCGAGGTGGGAACAACCTGATATATAATATCTTAAATGGTCCAACGCATTTCCCACAGCAGCGACACTTCTCGCTCTTAGTTGGTGGATCTTCGATGATAAATTTACGATAGCTTCTTATTATTATTATTATTATTATTATTATTATTATTATTATTATTACTATTATTATTATTATTATTATTATTATTTATTCAATTCACCATTACAAACATGGGTTACTCTAAAGCACGGGTTAAACCAAGT
The DNA here is from genome assembly GCA_946902985.2 of Meconema thalassinum. Lineage (NCBI taxonomy): Eukaryota > Metazoa > Arthropoda > Insecta > Orthoptera > Tettigoniidae > Meconema > Meconema thalassinum. The sequence goes on along the minus strand of OX336396.1, from coordinate 78,061,719 downwards.
GCTTTACAACAATACATAAAAACTATAATACAAACTATAATACATATCATGTATATACAAAATATAAGAGTTCATTATCACTCATTCATTAGCAAGGAAGGATCGCACAATATTGCATGTGGACAATAGGACCAAATGCTGCATACTCTTGTAGATGGTCGGCGGAAGATCCAATTCTTTCAGACTCTTGTGGAGTGTGTGAGGTATGAGGCCGTTGACTGACAAGATTACAGGCACTATCCGGACGCAGTTCATCTTCCATATCCTCTTGATTTCCTCTGCAAGCTGTCTATACTTGGTGATTTTGTCATTGTATTTACGTTCGATGTTGGTGTCGTTGGGGACTGCTATGTCTATTATAAATGTAGTGCCATCAACCTTATTTACTACTATGATGTCTGGTCGATTGTGATCTATTGTTTTATCTGTCACAATACCAGTGTCCCAGTATATTTTACACAGTTCATTTTCGAGGAGGGATGGTGGATGATACTTGTAGTAAGAGATATACTCCTCAGTTAATTTATATTTCTGTGCGAGTGCTTGATGAATGATGCCTGCAACCTGATTGTGCCGCTTTGTATATTCAACTGATGCTAGTATTGGGCAACCTGCAGTGACATGGTCAATGGTCTCGAGATGAATGGCGCATCGCCTGCATTTGTCTGAAATTACACTGGTATCTTTGATGTATTTCTTGTAATTTTTTGTAGCAATGACTTGATCTTGGATGGCAATTGCAAATCCCTCTGTTTCTCCAAACAGTCGACCACTTTGTAACCACATACACGATGCGTTTTTATCAATACTCTGTTGGGATAGGTTGCTGTAGTATTTTCCATGGAGGGTCTTTTCTCCCCATGCCTTTTATTTTTCATGTAAGTGTAGTGGCTGGCTGATATGATCATCAGAGGATGTACGAAGGTTCAATACTGTGTGTTTATCAGCAAGTACAATGGCTTTATGGAGAATGCTGTTTTCCTTTCTTTGATAGAAATATCTTCTAAGGGTTTTAATTTGGTTCTGGAGCAAAATTTGTAAATCCAGTACTCCTCGACCTCCCATCTTTCGTGGAAGAGTGACCCTTTCTTTACAGGCGTTTGGATGGTGTAAACGGTAAGTAGTGAGAAGGGTCCTTGTTTTTCTCTGCAGGCTTTCCATTTCTGTTGCTGACCATTTCAGAATCCCAAATGAATATACTAGGGTTGGTATAGCGTATGTGTTGATAGCTTTAATTTTGTTCTTTCCACATAGATTGGTTCGCAGCACTTGATGTAGTCTTGTGGTATATTTTCCAATGAGTTCATCTTTGATACTTTTATGATCCAAAGTTGTATTTTGAGCAAATCCCAGATATTTGTAGGTTTCTATTTCAGTCATTCCTTCAATTAGAGATCCTTTGCGTAGCTCATGTGGTTAAGAAGTTGCATATTTACCTCTTTGAATAGTCAGACGCTTGCATTTCTTCACTCCCAGCGTCATTCGGACATCGGATGAATTATTATTATTATTATTATTATTATTTTCGGTTTATACAGAACATATAACACTTTTCTGGTATATTACAACGTAACTATACGGGCTTCAGTGAACCAAAATATAGCTACGGAAACAGCAACTTCTAAGCTAGAATTTCGCTGCCCATGAACTTCCGAACGATTCTAGTTGTCGATAGAACTACTGCTTTCTGCATTAGTTTGTAGAGCCCAGTATCCAGATCCAGTTCTTTAAGGCCTTGGAGCAAGGTACTTGGGATCACGCCCGTACTCGAGACAATGATAGGTATGGTCTTCACTCGCTCTACATGCCATTATCTTTTGATAGGGTCGACCAACTCGCTGTATTTGCTGATCTTTTCAATGTGTTTTGACTGGAGATTCTTGTTGTTAGGAACCGCAACATCAATCAATGTAGTTTGCTTGGTTTTCTTGTTTACAACCACCAGATCCGGCCTGTTGTGTGATACCGATTGATCAGTCAAAATAGTTCGGTCCCAATACAGTTTGTATTCATTGTTTTCAAGAACACACTCTGGCTGATATTGGTGGTACGGAACTTTCTTTCCTTTCAAAAGCTGAAACTTATCAGCCAACTCCTGATGCAAGATTTTAGCAACTGCATCATGCCTTTGTTTGTGCTCTGTTGCCAGGAAATATCTACATGCAGATGTAATATGCTGTATTGTTTCTGACTGTTGACATCCGTAGCGGCACTTATCATCTGGTACAGCGGGATCTTTTACAATGAACTTGAGGTAGTTCCTTGTAGGGATGACTTGGTCTTGAATTGCTAGCATAAAACCTTCAGTTTCTGGAAAGATCTGTCCTGAAGTGAGCCAGTAGTTTGACGCAGTTATATCAACATTTGCTTGACTCACCTCATTTGGATGTCTTCCGTGCAAAGGTTTTGCTTTCCATGCTTCCATCTTCTGAAGGTCAGTATGTAGGAGGTGTTGAATCTCTTGCTGACACAAGACCAGTGGCGTTGATCTGTCCGCCTCACTGATGGCTCTGTGAAGTACAGATGACCTCGCTTCTGCGTAGAAGTACTCCCTAAGGCTGACTATCTGCCGTTTCATCTGATTATCAATGTCAACGAACCCACGTCCACCTAGGCTTCTGGGTAGAGTCAATCGCTCTATTGAAGATCGTGGGTGGTGTTTCCTTCCTTTTGTGAGCATCGTTCTCATTTTTCGTTCAAGTCCTTCGATGTCCGTTTTGCACCATTTGATTATGCCAAAGGAGTAGCTCAGCACAGGTACAGCATACGTGTTAACAGCTTTCACTAAGTTTTTGCTGTTCAAGTGCGTTTTTATAATTTGTTTTAATCTTTTGACAAATTCACAGGACAGATCTTTCTTTATTGACACATGGTCAATATGCTTAGCTTGTTTTACTCCTAAGTATTTGTAGGTGTCTTCTGCCAACATAGCCCTAATATGCTGTCCATCTTCCAGCTCATACCCGGACTTCTGTACTTTTCCTCTCACCACCTTTAGTGTCCGACACTTGTCCAAACCAAATCCCATTTGTATGTCTCGTGAGAATGCTTCAACTATTCTCAACAAGTTTTCCAGATGCGACTCTGTTTCGGCATAGAGTTTAAGGTCGTCCATGTATAGCAGATGATTTAGCCGAGTACCAATTCTCTTTCCAATCTTGATAGAAAAGCCGTAGTGAGTAGAGTTAAGCTGGGTAGATAAAGGATTCATTGCCAGGACAAACCATAAGGGGCTAAGGGAGTCTCCTTGAAAGATGCCTCTCCGAATCGATATCTCATCTGTTCGTATATCTCCGCATGGCGTACTGAGACACAGTCTAGTTTGCCATGCTGACATAACCCTTTCCAAGAAACTGACAAATACCTCATTGATCCTATACAATCGCAGCACTGCTACTAGCCAGTCATGGGGCACAGAATCAAAGGCCTTCTTATAATCGATGTACGCCATATGAAGGTTTCGGTGATTTAAGTGTGCCTGGCCACACACAACTGAGTCAATTATTAGTTGTTCCTTGCACCCTTTTGAACCCTTTTTACAACCTTTCTGTTGCACGGCAATTATATTGTTTCTTTCACAGTGTGCATATATCCTGTTAGCCAAGCATGATGTAATGATCTTATACAACGTGGGCAGACATGTGATGGGACGATATTTTGTAGGATCCCATGTATTCTGAAGATCTTTTGGAAGCAAATATGTGATGCCACGTGTGATGAATTCGGGTAAGCTATCAGGATGAAGGATGGAATCATTAATGAACTCACCTAGTCGATTGTGGATGCTCCAGAACGTCTTATACCAAAAATTCTGAATCTGGTCAGGGCCAGGGGCTTTCCAATTCGCTAAGTTGTTGATAACTTCCTTAATATCATTTGTGGTGAATTTCTCGTGCTGCATTTGCTCAAATCTTTGGGAAGCTTGCTGTTCTTCTCTTACCCAAATTGATTGAGTGTCATGATGAGCTGGTGTAGACATATGTTTTCCCCAAAATTCTTGAACTTCTTCTTTAGTCGGATAGCTTTTGTCCGCAGAAATCTTTATCTTACCCAGAGTCTGATAGAATCTTCTCTCTGAGTTGGCGAAAAGGAAGTTATCTTTCTTCCTCTTCATACTCTCCCTATACTTTGCAAGTCTGGTGGTTAAAACAGACAGCCTTTGTTTCAAGGTATCTAAGCACTCTTCAGGTGTTGAATTCGGTACATCTCGCTGTGTGTGGGCTGTGTTTTGTCTCATTATATGCTCAGCTTTCCTCAGTAATTTTCTTGTTCTTGTACCACGAACATATTGTGTCATTCTAGCAATATCTGCCCTGAGCTGTTCAATCCTTCCAACAAGTCTTCTTTCCCAGTTTGGCATCGATGGCATTTGCTTTTTCCGTTCATGTTGTCCAATACCCATAGCTCTCACAACAGTTACTGCACCACAGTAAATAATAGTATGAAGGGATTCCAGATTGGCAGATGCTTCAACATGTTCCGGCAAAACATCCCGATTCATGATACTCAGTATCTTTGTCAGCTTTCTTGAACCATTGACTTTCGGTATTTTTGGCCTGAAATTTGTATCAGTTCCATAAAACTCTATGACTGTAGTCATCATTTCATTCTTCAACTTTCCAATTTGGTGTTGATCGATAATTTGCATGGAAACTGGATCTACTTCTTGAAGGTCCTGGCTATCATCTTGTGCCGACTCCAGTTCTTCAGGAACACTGTTCTGAGTGTCTCCATTCACACCTTCCTTCTCACGCCGTACCTCTTCTTTAATGGTGTTCATTCTGGCTTCAGGGATAAGATTATTCCGGAGAATAGCCCTGTATTGATCAGATACTCTCTGTTCGGTCACAGTTAGTTCAGGGTAATGCAACAGAAATTCAGAATGTAAGCGTTGCCTATAACCAACTGAATTCTGTCCGAAGTCAGTAACCCTAAAATAAGTGCGTATTATGGTTTCATTCATGACATTTGTCCATTTAATACGCTGTCGTGGCAGTCCTGCCTGGGTGAGCACAGGTTGAGTTACCTGTGCAGCACCTTCAGCAGGTGAAGTACTAGATAATGATTCACTTCGCTGCTCAGGCTCATCATGCAAACGCTTGTCGGCTGTAATGATTTCGGGATCTTGCCCGGTAGGGGCCCGCCTGTTCAGCCCTCTACCACCGGCGGCTCGCATACTGTCACGTCCAGCACCGGCTCCAAACGTGCCCTGGCGCTCCCCAGGCAGCGGCATTTCATCCGAGGCATTACTCGTTAATTTCTCCATCATGCATTAGATGGGTTTGCCTTTTATACCTACAGCCAGGTTTTGTTATCAGCCGTCCCTAACATGGGATACAGACGCTGTTGGCAGCCGCCCGTTCCGGATCAGACGCTACCATTGTAGGTTTAATTTTGGAGTTTTCCATCTCCTAGACAGGTTGCCTTCACTACGGCTCAGGAGTCCTGCCTACCCCATTTAGTATATCTAGTAATTTCTGGTTAGCACATACCTTGTCATTGCAGATTTCTCACAACACACATTAGATATACGGTATAATTATCTTGCAGAGATAGTGTTTATATTACAATAGTGCAAACGACCAGCAGAGAAGGAATATATGTAGCAAATACGTGTAACCTAATTTTGTAGGTTAAGCAGATGTAAACTTTACCATTCGTAATATTAACACGAAAACAGTCCGATTACCTCCACACATTATATGAAGTATGTAATAAATGGGCTTGAAACATCCCAATTACACACAAAACACCGTGCATAACCCATTTCGAGAAGGCATTTGGGGTTATATGGCACTGTAACTAACGATGTAGCAACCACGACATGAATGTAAACAAACATTTCGCAACTGTATTTTGATGATTATGACGTTGATAGATCCACAAGCACTATAACACACACTTGTTTTCGACAAGAGTCCATAAAAATCACCATAGAAATCGTAAACTAACCATATAAACGTGTAAAACTTACTTAAAAAGCGGAAATGTGAGGAGCTCAAAACAAGGACTGTACAGCACAGCATGCCACCGCTGGCATTATTATTATTATTATTATTATTATTATTATTATTATTATTATTATTATTATTATTATTATTATTATTATTATTATTGGATTGTTGCAGCCATGATTGGCATAAGGTTGTCGTGTATGTCGTGCATGTGAATTGCCGCTGAATTAGTAATTAGCTGGATTTGTGTGTAGCCTTTCGGCATTGAAACAGGTTGGTGTTAGTCCCAGTTCATGGTACGTATATTGTGTTTCATGAGTTCTATTCTCTTCTGGGACTTTATTGAGTGTTGAATGGTCGTGTGTCGTCAAATTTTATTATTATTATTATTATTATTATTATTATTATTACGGTATTATTATTATTACAAGGTTAGGGAGGGAATTCCTGTAACAGGGTTTCCTCTCACTTACCTTACACAATGAAGCCATGACATGGGCGGTATCACGAACATCTGACCAGCTGACGGGCTGGGTGGGGGAGAACATACATACAGTACAGTAGATTGGCAATAACATTTATGTATCCCTTCCAGCATTGTAAGATGTTTACAACTGATACGTGTTGATTTATGGATTTTGGAGGAAAACCTAATTTGACTTTTGAAATGCTACAGTATCAATGTGGCTATGTTTCTGGGCTAAGGGTCTGTCTGGAGCTTGCGTTGACAAAATTCTGACTCCTAGTTACCATGGCAACCAGTACAAGCTCACTTAGTTCCCACTCGTTAAAGCGTGCACGATCACCATGTGCAAGTCCAAGGCGGTATTTATAATAGACTACTGCAATAGATACATAGCCATGATTCTATGTTCTGGTTTTGCAACACCATGACTTTATTATTATTATTTTCGTTTCGATCGTCTAGGGACCACGAGCCAATTGCAATGATTTGTGCTCTGCTGTTCCTTTTCTTCCTCCAATATTCCTTCATCATCTCACTATGTTTCCTCTTCCTTACCTCGGACCATTTCGAGCCGGTTTTCTTTCCCTTCCTCGCTTGGAATCCTCCCATTTTTAGCACATTTTGCCTAAAATCTCTCTGTGGTGTATCTTCTTCTCTGATATTGCTTCTTTCCAAATCCTTTTTGACTTCTTGTACCCAGGTTGTTGCTGACTTCTTGTTCCACAGGAATGTGAAGATCTGCTTGGTTAACCTACTGTCATCCATCCTGTACAAATGTCCGAAAAATAGCAATCTAATCTTCAGTATTGTTTCTGATATGTTTTCTATTTTTCGATATAGTTCACCATCACTTCTTAATTTCCAAAATTCTGCAGTTTTTAAAGGACCGAGTATTTTGCGCATAATTCTTATTTCTATTGCTTCTAATTTATCCAATTTGTAATTCAGTACGAGACATTCACTCGCATACAGGCATTCCGGGTTGACTACGATGTTGTAGTGCTGTACGTTAAGATCTGTAGACAAACCCTTTTTGTTGTAGGTATTCCTAGTTACATAACTTTATTAGACTACTATTATTATTACTACAGTGGAACGTGGCTAATTCGAACTTCCATAATTCGAAATCTTCTTTAATTCGAACTTTTCTCTTGGTCCCTAGCTTTTTGTATACAATCAATGCTAAAAATCGTGATTAATTCGAATTATATTTTGGATAAATCGAAGTTTTTAGTATAAAAAGTCGATCGGAAGCCAAACAGTTGGGACAATTCCAGAAAAAAATTGTTCCGAGTGCAGCCGCAAGCTAGAAACCACATCACAGAACTTACGCGGCTTGTTTAAAGTAGAAATGACGTAAGTAGTTCCTTAAAATTGTTAGATTATTTTGTGATGGCAGAGAGACTTAATTGTAGGAAACAGGTAAAAATCTCAAACTATTTTGAAAAACAGTAGATTTCTCTAAGACTTAACTAGATTGCTGGATTACTACTGTCGTTAAATAGGTGAATAGTACATTTTGGTTTTATTTTTCATTTGAAACTCCTGAGGTTATTCACGATACAGTCTATATAAAGTGCCGCTGTCGGTTAATCTGCTTTGTTGAACGTAAATCATTATGTAAACGTAATACAATATATTTTCGCTACCCTTTTCAAAGAACTTTCTTAATTCGAATTTTTGGATAGTTCGAATTCTTTTATTGGTCCCTTGAGGTTCGAATTATCCAAGTTCCACAGTATTATTATTATTATTATTATTATTATTATTATTATTATTATTATTATTATTATTATTATTATTATTACTAGCATTACCCGTCGCGACTTCGCCCGCGAATATTCTAGTTGTAAAGAGTACACTTAGCAAAATCTCAATCATGAATGCTATGACTGATTTATCCTTGGTAGGAATAATCAGACTTTATCAATTTAGCTACTGGTGCAGTGGTTAGGGGTTTGTCATTCCTTCATAGGTATATCAGAGCGAAGTTAGTTTTCTGGGAATATCACAGACACTGTTAATTTAAGGGCCTTTAAATGTGGTTTTCGGAGAACCTTATTGTCGGGTGAAAATAACCTTTCGTACCACACTCACACGTGAAAATTGCGTGAAAAATTCTAGAGTGCCCCTTGGCCCCCTTAAGCGTATTATACTGTATGTATTGATGAATTTTACAGCTTAATTTGGTTCAGTGATAACCTTATAACCGTCTGGAAACTTTCACAGTAATGTAGCCTAATAATTGGAATTGCATTGCGTCTTACAGAAATAGATGGACCTGTGAGATTCTGTTACCATGGTTACCGTTTTGCATTCTTTCATTATTTCATTGTAAATATACATGTTTTAAGGTATTTATTTAATTGTGAGACATTTAAAGAGTAAGTGAGTGCGTTTCGCTTACGCATTGGGTTATGATAAATCTGTAGGTACCCCATATGTGTAGGTTAGTGTTAATGGGACCTTAGCAGAATAATATAGGGAGGGGTTATTATTATTTTTATTATTATTATTCATTATGCCCAACTAAGGAGCGCGTTAGAACTTACACACATCAAAAAAAGTTTTGCATCACCTCGGTTCCCAGATCTCCGGCATATAGACGTTGACTGTGTATATTGTATCAAAGATACAGTCCCTTTGACTGTTCATAGATGTCACTAAAACTGCTCAAAGATGTAAACAACCATGCATGAGCAGGGCCTATTAGACGGAGGGGGTACGACAGCCGATCAGTTCCAGTCATTCCACCAGGACGAAGGTACGCTGCTCATGTTGTCTGTAGTTCTACCATGCCTAGAAGGTCAATACCGCAGTTCGATCGCGTCCGCATTGTTACTTTGTGTCAAGAAGGGCTCTCAACAAGGGAAGTTTCCAGGCATCTCAGAGTGAACCAAAGCGATGTTGTTCGGACATGGAGGAGGTACAGAGATACAGGAACTGTCGATGACAGGCCTCGCTCAGGCCGCCCAAGGGCTACTACTGTAGTGGATGACCGCTACTTACGGATTGCCGCTCGGAGGAACCCTGACAGCAATGCCACCATGTTGAATAATGCGTTTCGTTCAGCCACAGGACGTCGTGTTTCAACTCAAACTGTGCGCAATAGGCTGCATGATGCGCAACTTCACTCCCGACGTCCATGGCGAGGTCCAGCTTTGCAACCCCGACACCATGCAGCGCGGTACAGATGGGCCCAACAACATGCTGAATGGACCCCACAGAATTGGCATCACGTTCTCTTCACCGATGAGTGTCGCATATGCCTTCAACCAGACAATCGTCGGAGACGTGTTTGGAGGCACCCTGGTCAGGCTGAACGTCTTAGACACACTGTCCAGCGAGTGCAGCAAGGTGGTGGTTCCCTGATGTTTTGGGGTGGCATTATGTGGGGCCGACGTACGCCACTGGTGGTCATGGAAGGCTCCGAAACGGCTTTACGATACCTGAATGACATCCTCCGACCCATAGTGCACCCATATCGGCAGAATATTGGAGAGGCATTTGTCTTCATGGACGACAATTCTCGACCTCATCGTGCACATCTTGTGAATGCGTTCCTTCAAGATACCGACATCGCTCGACTACAGTGGCCAGCATGTTCGCCAGACATGAACCCTATCGAACATGCCTGGGATATGTTGAAAAGGGCTGTTTATAGACGTCTTGACCCACCAACCACTCTGAGAGATTTACGCCGAATTGTCGTTGAGGAGTGGGACAATTTGGACCAACAGTGTCTTGATGAACTTGTGGATAGTATGCCACGACGAATACAGGCATGCATCAATGCAAGAGGACGTGCTACTGGGTATTAGAGGTAGTGGTGTGTACTGCAATCTGGACCACAAATGCTGAAAGTCTAGCTGTATGATGGTACAACATGCAATGTGTGGGTCTCATGAGCAATAAAACGAGCTGAAATGTTGTTTGTGTTGATCTCTATTCCCTTTGTATTTAAAGGTTCCGGAACTCTTGGAACCGAGGTGATGCAAAACTTTTTTTGATGTGTGTATTTAGCACAATGTTTCCTCTTCTCTTCCCAATATCTATTGATCTGTTCACTGTGCTCTCTATTGCTCCTCTCAGTTTTTGCCTCACGAGGTTTGTCTGTTCGGGGTGATTATATGGTTGTAAAAAATCAACTATGGTTATACTGTAATAATACCGGCGACAAACTCCGGATTTCTATCACCATTTTAGCATTTCACCTAACATTAGATATACTACATTTAGCATACACCGACAGTTGCATTACCAATACTGCAACTAAATAATAATTGTACATATTGTAAATATTTTTCACCTGTATTCTCAAACATAGATGTTATACGGTAGCCTAAGTGTAATGTATCTGATGATGATCGCTTGACGATCGAAACTGGTCATCCTAGTGTATATATTAATCTCATGTAATTTATTTCAGGATTAGGGCATGACCCAGCTCTTTTGGGTACATTCGTGTTGACCGACTGAAAAGCACCAAACTTTTGTGGACATTTTTGGATAAAGTTACAAGGAGTTTATGTTGAGAAGGTGGGCGTAACAACTGATGTGTAATGTACTTCATTTGGGTAGAAAAATATAAGGTGTAAAACAATATGTACGCTCTTCGTATAACGAGATTCAAACTGCGAATCGTAATATCAACATACTAAACGCATTATACTGGGTATAATAAGACCACGCACTTAATATTTGTATATAAATTTAAACCTCAACCCAGTGATCAGGATCTGATGATGACCGCTTGACGGTCGAAACACGTAATCCTAAATTGCCCCATTATTGATAGTGTTGGCGGCTTCGGTGGCGTAGTCGGTAGCATGCTGAGCTTCTATGCCCAATATCGCGGGTTCAAACCCGGCCGAAGTCGTCGGATTTTTAAGAGCGTTAAAAATCCCTCAGTATGCCTTCCTTCGGAGGGGAAGTGAAGCCGGCGGTCCCATGTCATAGATTTATGGCATGTTAAAGGACCTTCCACAAATTATACCTGTGTGAAGCTAAATTATAGTTAAACATTTGACAAACGCTCTTAGGTTCCTACGTTCGTCGCCAGGAGCCGACTGTGGTGGCGTCTGGTAACCAAGTTCGAAACTAGCAGTCGTTGACGGTGGCGTTTGGTGGCAAAAGTAGGATCTACTTGAAAAAAAATCAATGTCTACAGTCCTTACTTGAATTGAAAACAGAAACACACACTAATACAGCCACCACAATTAACACTGGTTATCAGACAGATTCTACACACACACAAAGTACACGGGGCTACATGACCGCGTTGTCGCAGCCCCTAACCTAAGGAACCAACCAACCAACTATTAATAGTGTTCATAACTAATACATAAGAATATTTCATTTTCGGGAGTGTTCATTTACTTATTTATATTTTATACACACATCAAAATAGTACATTATGCAACGAGCCTATAATGGCAATAATTAAGACACGAGTATGTTTATAAAACGAGCGCATGCGAGTTTTATAATTTGCATACGAGTGTCTTAATTACCATTATAGGCGAGTTGCATACGACTGTTTATGTTCGACGATAATTATTATAACTATTTTATGTTCGAACATAAATATTCATAAATATCTGTCGAGATTTCGCCAGTTTTATGTACTGAACAGAGCGCATGAGACGCAGAGAATGCCTTGTAATTGACCATGGCCTCCTCGATTACCCTGCTATGACACTAGGACAGGCAGTGAAATATAAATTAGAAGGCCGTGGAACTCGTTATCTAATTGGTCAAACAACTGTTTCTTGAGCTGTGATTGGTGGGAAAAACTGTTTCATATTGAAAAATAGTGTTATAATGACCATCATTATGATAACAGTTTTCTGACATATAATAGACAGGGTCGAACATAAAAGGTTTTGCATATTGCTGACCAAGAGTCGTAGTGGTCTCAAACCCATTAGTCGTTCTCGTGTACGTGTATATCGACTGTGTACACTCGCTTGTGTCAATGAGGATAGATCTGTGCGAATGGGAGACACCCGGTAAACGTATGCTCGACCAATACATCCGAGACCGATACCAACAGGGAGGAGGTGGTGCAATGTTTTGGGGTTGCTTCATGTATGGTCGCCGAACCCCTCTTGTGTACATCCCAGGGCATATGACAGGTATACGTTACAGGGATACTATCCTGACTCCTGTAGTGAAAGGCTATGCTGACATTATTTCGGCCCAAATTTGACTTTCGTGTCAATGCCTTTCTTCAGGAGAATGGTATTCACAGAATGGAATGGCCTGCCTATGCTCCTGATCTCAATTGTGTAGAGCAGGCGTGGACACTGCTTAAGGTACTCATCGACACTACTGAAGACATTTCATTACAAGTTATCTTATTTTCTTGAAATTGATATCACTGATTCCCAGAATATAAACTAGTGGATTTTTGCCACAAAAAAAAAAAAATTGGGGGGATCTTTTTCAAAGATTAATCACAAAAATAACGTGCATTTTTAGGACGCGATATATTTGCTCTTTTTCAACTTAATTGAGTCATTGTTGTCGCAAATTGATCTGCTGTATCTTCAGAATGTTGTATAGCAAAATCGGTTTTGTATCAATGATTGAGGCAAATATATTAGCATTTTTACAATTTACGTTATTTTGATTGAAAAAATAAATTAATTGTGGGGCGCGCAACCCCTAATTTCAATTTAACAGCTTCATTCTGCTGTACAACATAGCCTAGCGGCATTATTTTTCTTTATTTTTTTTTTAATGAAACTAATACCTGCATTCTAAGTGGACATTTTAACTGCCCAAGTCAAGACAAATATTGAAAAAAATGAAGTGAGAGAAATCGTAACTTAAAGTTGAGGTACACATTTAGAGTAAAGAGACTTACTTTTCAACTCCTAAAAACTGCATTTTCTTTGGATTTTAGGTCAATCTTCTGCATTCTCTGACCCGTGAGTATCTCCTACATTGTTTTAGATCTGGATTAGACTGTTTCAAAGCCAGATTAATGTGTGATTTATCTGCTGCACCTATGCGTCAAAGTGACAGCTGCTGTAAAGCGTGCACACCGATCATTAAAGTGAATATAAATGAGCTAAACAACAGTAAAACTAGTATAAACTATATATTTCTGGAAACTAGAGAGGACATACTATCGAATGAGACAATAAAAAAGATCAAAAATTTTCTTGAAAATGACTAATGGAAGGGTCGATGAATACCTTAAGAAATAAGTCCGTCCCCACTGTGCCCCATGGCAATATGCAAAACTATTTTGATATGTGTAGTATATACAGTCAATTACCCTCTTGATGAACAAGAAAGGCAAAACAAGGATGATTTGGAGAAAGTCGAGAGACGTATCCTTCGAAAAATTCATGGACCAAGATTGCTCCCAGATGGCTCTTATCGACTTAAAGCAAACACTGACCTATGCCGTCAGTTGGAACCAGCCACCACTATCATGCGACGGAGACGACTGAAACTCTGCGGGTCCCTCTTCCGGATGGGGAATGATAGAATCACCAAGAAGATCTTCAACTTGATTAATGGCTACGAGACTGGCAGCTTGTGGCTGAATGAAGTGAAACAAGACTTGTATAATGATGATGATAATAGTTGTTTTAAGGGGCCTAACATCTAGGTTATCGGCCCCAAATGGTCTGGGTGATAGCGAAAATGTCAATAAAGTGGAAACCAGAACGAACATTAAATGAGAAGGAAAATACGTACAAAAAGGAACTCAGATTGAAACAACTTACAAAATGGAGAATGGTAATACTTACAAAAGGGAATTTAGAAGGAAAATACTCACAAAAGGAATAGATTGAAAAATACGCACAAAATGGAGGTTAAGTTCAAAATACGTACAAAATGGAGGTTAAGTTCAAAATACGCACAAAATGGAGGTTAAGTTCAAAATACGTACAAAATGCAATTGAAATTGAAAATACACAATGCAATTCAGATTGAAAGCTCCCATTTCCAATCCAAAATATTCACAAAGTGCAATTGAAATTCAAAATGCTTACAAAATGCAATTGAAATTGAAAATGCTTACAAAATGCCCGGTAGTTTCCAACTACTCATTTGAATAGACAATACTTACAAAATGCCATTTAGATTGAAAATACTTACAAAGTGTAATTTAGATTCAAAATACCCCAAAATGCATTTGAGAATCAAAATACTTGCAAAATGCCGGTGATAAAAAATGCAATTTTGATTTAAAATAATTGCAAAAAGCGGTTTAGGTTGAAAATACGAAATGCAATTGAAATTCAAAATACTCACAAAAGTCCCGGGCCGGATATTGAAAGACATACGAAAAAGCAATTTAGATTGTCAATCCTTACAAAAAGCAATTGAGGTTGAAAACACTCGCAAAACGCAATTTAGATCGAAAAAACGTACAAAATCCAACGTAGATTGAAAATACCTACAAAATTATGTTGATGCAAAAAAAACGCTAGGGACTTTAGATACACGGGGGGGCAATTAACAAAAACAGTGCGGGAAACTTAAAGAGAAAAGGAAATTTAATGAAAAGAAAACAAAGAGGTCTGACCCCTCGAAGAAGGAGGGATCAGGAAAGATGAGATAAGGGCCAATTAAGGCGGGAAAGTGAAAGACTCCCTAGGCCTCGGATACTCTAATACCGTCGGGGGCGGAAAAGAACAAGAGTTGACCAAGGGAGGTCGACAGGAAAGAAGACTGAGAGGAGCCCGGCACAAGTAAGTGGAAGCATTGCCGGACTCAGCTGGGGTCCCGTGGTCTCCAGCCCACGTCCCACAAGGTGTGAACCCCCGGGGGACCAACAAGGAAGAGGTGGTGGAATGTTTTAGGGTGGCATCATATATGGTCGCCGTACCCCCCTTGTGTACATCCCAGGGCGTATAACAGGCATACGGTACAGGGATACTATCCTCGCTACTGTAGTGATAGGCTATGCTGGCAATTTCGGCCCTAATTTCACGTTCGTGAACGATAACGCTCGCTCGCACAGACCTGGCATTGCCAATGGCTTTCTTCAGGAGAATGGTATTCACAGAATGGAATGGCCTGCCTATGCTCCAGATCTCAGTTGTGTAGAGCAGGCGTGGACACTGCTTAATAAATAAGTCCGTCCTCACTGTGCCCCATGGCAATATGCAAAACTATTTTGATGTGTGTAGTATATACAGTAAATGACCCTCTTGATGAACAACAAAGGCAAAACATGGATGATTTAGAGAAAGTCGAGAGACGTATCCTTCGAAAAATTGATGGACCAAGATTGCTCTCAGATGGCTCCTATCGACTTTGAGCAAACACTGACCTATGCCGTCAGTTGGAACCAGACACCACTATCATGCGACGGAGACGACGGAAACTCGACGGGCACCTCTTCCGGATGGGGAGCGATAGAATCACCAGAAGATCTTCAACTTGATTAATGGCTACAAGACTGGCAGCTTGTGGCTGAATGAAGTGAAAGAAGACTTGAATTTTAGACTGTGATATTCTTGATCGTTCCAAATTTTGTGATAGTTTTAACTCTTGGTCCCCGCCACCCAAAGTGATTTAAGACCCGACTACCCCTCACACAGGACAGGAAGGACAAGTTATTGGCTGGACTGAGGCGATATTGGAAATCAAAGAAAGCGTCGCAGAAGCACTACTGTCGACCAGAGTATTATGTGCACTCGAGTTTGAAGGTTGCTTATGAAGTAACCAATAGGCCTTCATGAAATCACGCGTCATGGCGCGCCTCGCTCGGAAGTGATGGACTCGATCTCAGCAACGCTGTACAGCTTTCCCCGGAGCGGCTAGCTGGTGAACCATGTCTTATTTCCCCGTACAAATACAAACCGATATAAAATAAGTGAATTAATTTACGTATTTCACAGTCATACAGCATAACTTTTTGTATAAGGATTACAACGTGATCAAGAACTACATTTTCCGAGAAAAAGTTACCTTACAAAAATGATAACAACTTGTTTTCTTGGACACACAAAGTTTTAAAATTAATAAACCAGTTATACAACATTCCAATGTATATTGTGTTAAAATTTGGATTCGATCTTATGACGCGTTTTTGAGATAATAATTGTTAAATGTGTCGCATGGTTGAAACACGCTTAAAAACGGGCCTTTTTGTGTTCCAACTGCGATAAAAAAAATATATATATATGCATGAACTAAACGTAAAATAGAACCACGAAAATGATGTGTTGCTGGATTTTATGTAGCTCTATTGGTTACTTCACAAACAACCTTCAAACTCGAGTGCACATAATACTTTGGTAGACAGTAGTCATAAGGGCTCCTTAGTGGGCTTAAATCACCCCTGCCTAGTCGTTGGGAAAATTTGTGTTGGCCGACTTAAGAGTTACAACTAACAAACGATAACATTAGTAGTACAGGACAGCTGCACGGAAAAAAAACATTTGTTCCAAAAACAGTGCTATGGTTGGTTTTTTTGTAAATCTTTAGAAAAGCACACAAAAAATCTTAACTCTGAATTTTAGAATAATTTGCACGATCATTTTGTCGGAAAACTCAAAAAAACATTGAAAAGCGTTTTTCTCTGAATCGACGTTTTTTTAAGAAAAGTTTTTAAACTTTTTTGGAAACTTTGGCGCCACCTAGCTTCTGCATTTCAAAACGTATGACATGACCTCAATGAGACGAATTGTAGGTGACAATGTCCTCCACATTTTTTGTTTAAAAATCTTTTCTTTAAAATACGTCGATTCAGAGATAAACGCTTTTAATGTTTTTTTGAGTTTTCCGACAAAATGATCGTGCAAATTATTTTAAAATTCAGAGTTAAACTTTTTTTGTGCTTTTCTAACGATTTACAAAAAGCCAACCATAGCACAGTTTTTTGAAGAAACCATTCCAGCTGTACTATAGTTATTAAGACAAATCCTACGCACACTCGAATACTTGGTGATGATGACCACATTGTCCAAAGCCATAAATATAAAAAACAAATCCTAAATTAATCAAGTCCTTAAAAAGTAAAGGTTTGAAATTTCGCAATTAATTTCCATGATGTTGAGATGGTACTAGGGTTACCATAGAAGGGAAGTCCTGTGGAAAGCTCGTAACTTGGCTGCGAAGGAGATGGAATGGATCGCTCTGGTGATCTTTAGACCTCAGTGAATGTCTACAGAGAGTAATACCAGTGCTCACTTCCCCAGTGAACTGGGTCTCTCAGCAATGCAATCGAGTTTCGTAACTGGCGTGCGTGTGTTCGTGTGAATGGAACATCATGTGTTTCAAGTTCGAAGTGTGAAATACACAATGCTCTAATTAATGAACCTTGTCTGCTAGTAGGCGCAAGCGCGTGGTACGCCAATTAGCTCAAAAAACAAGGTACAGATTTATTGTTCGCTAAATTATCTTCCTTTGCATTGAAACTATCGTAGTCAAATCTAGGTCGCTATAATTATAGGGAAGTGAGCTTACGTAAAGTGGATAACATTGTTATTATTGCATGAGTTGCGTTTTTATGCAGATTGAGGATACGTTATGGAAAGTCCTGTCACTCGTACTTGATGAAAGGAAGGACCTCCCCCTCCCCCACTCCACTTGCCCCTGGTTTGGATATGTGGAGCTATATTCGCCATGACCCACATTTCAACCGAGTGTGTGAATCTTGCAGAAGTACGAATAAGCCTTCATCTGCCTGTAATTACACTCAATCCCATACTTGCCTATGCCAATATACGCTGCTGATATCGTAATCCAATATGGGAGAGAAGGGTGTTGGGGAGGGGGGGATGATTATTGTTTTAAGGGAAGAAACGTCTAGGTCATCTGCTTCTAATGACAAGGATGATAGTAAAAACTAAATGACAAATACTACTAGTATACTAGTACAGTAAAACCTTCCATAAACGGAAACTTGTCTTATACGGAAATATTTAACGGTCCCGTAAACTTAGGGGTGGAAAACGTGTTAAAATCCCCTTCATTAAATGGAAACTGTGTTACAAGGACAACGGAAATGAAAATACGTATTTTAACATTAAAAAATCCAAGTTCTCTAATGTGGTGTTTAGAAACTTTTCAGGCACCCGGTGAGAGTCTGTACCTTGTCTGCTGTAACACTTGATTTTGTAGCTAACAAGGAATGTGCAAATAGGTATTCCTTCTTTTGTTCACCAAGTTACACGTCAAAATGTACGGCTAATTGCCTGTTTCCTGTTTCTCAAGCTTTTCCCAACGCTCGATTTAATGATAATAATAATTTTATTGGCTTTATGACCCTTTTAACTACTGTGGCTTTTAGAGACGCCGGAGTGCCGGAATTTTGACGAGAAAGGGGATCTTAACTATTTATTATGAAGAGGTACAAAAGTGGTACATGTTAACAACCTGTCAAAGTAGTCACCAGTGTGGTGTAGAACCCTTTGCCAGTGATGTGGAAGTCGTAGTTTACCTTTCGCCGAGCCCGTTCTGTCGTTGGTGTGCATGGAGCGGTCTACAGCTGTCGAATCTATGCAACAGTCCGGAAGCGAGTGCCACGAAGTGGTTCTTTCATCTTAGGGATTAAATAGGAGTCACAAGGACTTACGTCAGGGGAGTATGGTGGATGGTACAGTACTCCCAGCCCCATCGACCGAACAAATCTGCCACAGCCCGAGCATTGTCGTGCAACATGATGGGTAGTTACCGCAGAAAGTGTGGCCGCTTCTTTTGCAATGCTGGGCGCAGGTGGTGCTCCAAAAACGAACAGTAATACTGTGCATTGATGGTCTGCCGTGGAGGAACGTAATGCGTTTGGATCACGTCATCACGAATGGTGGCATTATGGGTCACCCCGAAAGTCAAAAGTCCGTCTGACCCCCAGTGCGGTGAAGGTGATGGTGATCCTCGTGTACGAGATGAAGGAATCACTTCGTGGCACTCGCATCCGGACTGTTGCAGAGATTCGACAGGCTGTAGACCACTCCATGCACACCATCGACATAACGGGCTTGGCGAAAGGTAAACCTTCGTATGTAAATATAACATTGAAAAAGGAATTACACCATTTTAATTTTTCTCATTTTGTCCATTATATGCATCTCCAATTATTTTACCTTGGACCTACCTCCGTTAACCGGAAACCTATCTTTAACGGAAAATATTGCGAGTATCGTTCGATTCCGCTGAAGGCAGGTTTTACTGTGTTCTACTAGCTACTGACTTATACAGAGTGGCTTCAAGAAAGTTCCAACAATTAAATACGAGTACGTACACAATAAAAGAAGAAAATAATAAACATTGGTTGTAAACTTAATAACTTCTGAGTTATAGTCTTATTTTGTACGAGGAGCATGTCTTGCACTCCCAGCATTTTGGCACGAAGCAAATGAGAAAATATTGAGCAAGGGGATACCATACTCAGATTGGTCGTAGTTGCTGTTACTACTGGGAGTCGAACCTTTGATCAGAGAACTTGCAGCTCTCCCTTGGCGTGGTGGTGCGCGACTTAACGCGCACAATTAATCTTAGTAGAAGCTTTTCAGTCGGTCAACACGAGTTGTGTCCAGTTAGATTGCCCGGGGAATGACAATTAATTTACTAGTGCCTGAAATAAATACAGAATGTATTTATACAGTTAATAAATCGTGTTGTTGTTGTTGTTTCATTTGAGGGGCTTGGACATCGTGGTCATTAAGCCCCATTTACTCGGATGTGCTTCGGTGGCGTAGTTGGTAGCAAGCTGAGCTTCTATGCCCAAGGTCGTGGGATCAAACCCATCCGAAGTCGTCGGATTTTTTAAGAGCATTAAAAATCCTTCAGTATGCCTTTCTTCGGAGGGGAAGTAAACCCGGCGGCCCCATGTCATAGATTTATGGCATAATAAATAACCTTCCAATAATTACACTTGTGTGAAGCTAAATTATAGGTTATCTTTGAGTAATGCTCTTAGGTTCCAACGTTCGTCACCAGGAGCAGACTGCGGTGGCATCAAGTAACAAAGTGCAGAACTAGTTGGTCGTTGATGGTGGCATTTGTTAGCAGTCCTTACTTGAATTAAAAACAGATCACACACACTAATACAGCCATCACAATTAACACCGGTTATTAGACAGATTCTATACACACCCAAAGTACACGGACTATATGACCGCGTTGTCGCAGCCCCTAAACTGAGGAAACAACCAACCAACTTACTCGGGTGTGTGTGTATGTGTAATTGTGTCTGATAACCTGTGTTAACGTGAGGATTGGGAAGGAGATGGTCGTGACCTTAAGTTATAAACCATCCTAGCATTTTCCTGGAGTTGAAGTGGGAAATCACGGAAAACCTAATAATAATAATAATAATAATAATAATGAAAATGAAAATCCACAGTCTGCTTTCAGTCTCCGCCCGGGTCAGGAATGGAATTAATGAAGCCCCTATCTAGCGGCGAGGATATGAACTGTGCCGGCTGCCGAGGCCTGACGCACTCCTCTGGGGAAATGATTAAATGAATGACAGATGAAATGAAATGATAGTGGAGAGTGTTGCTGGAATGAAATGTTGACAGGGAAAACCGGAGTACCCGGAGAAAAACCTGTCTGCCTCCGTTTTGTCCAGCACAGATCTCACATGGAGTGACCGGGATATGAACCACGGACCCAGCGGTGAGAGGCCGGCGTGCTGCCGCCTAAGCCACGGAGGCTTCACTAAAAATAATAATAATAATAGTAACTAGCATTACCCGTCGCGGCTTCGCCCGCGAAT
Source organism: Meconema thalassinum (assembly GCA_946902985.2). Taxonomy (NCBI): domain Eukaryota; kingdom Metazoa; phylum Arthropoda; class Insecta; order Orthoptera; family Tettigoniidae; genus Meconema; species Meconema thalassinum. Next base: position 78,040,601 of record OX336396.1, on the reverse strand, counting down.
ATTCTAGTTGTAAAGAGTACACTTAGCAAAATCTCAATCATGATTTATCCTTGGTATGAATAATCAGACTATCAATTCAGCTACTCGTGCGGTGGTTAGGGGCTTTTCATTCCTTCATAGGTATATCAGAGCGAAGTTAGTTTTCTGGGAATATCACATACACTGTTAATTTAATGGCCTTTAAATGTGGTTTTCGGAGACCCCTTATAGTCGGGTGAAAAAGACCTTTCGTACCACACTCACACGAGAAAATTGCGTGAAAAAAATCGAGAGTGCCCCTTGACCCCGTTAAGCGCATTATACTGTATGTATTGATGAATTTTACAGCTTAAGTTGGTTCAGTGATAACCTTATAACCGTCTGGAAACTTTCACAGTAATGTAATAATTGGAATTGCATTGCGTCTTAAAGAAATAGATGGACTTGTGAGATTCTGTTACCATGGTTACCGTGTTGCATTCTTTCATTATTGTATTGTAAATATACATGCTTTAAGGTATTTATATACTTGTGAGGCATTTAAAGGGTAAGTGAGTGCGTTTCGCTTACGCATTGGGTTATGCTGAACCTGTAGGTTGGTGTTAATGGGACCTAATTTTCGGTACAAAACTGGAATGGGACCTTAGCAGAATAATATAGGGAGGGACGCTATTGGTTTTACGTCCCTTTTAACTACGCTGGCTTTTAGAGACGCCGGGGTGCCAGAATGTTGCCCCAAAGGGGATCTTTAACGTGCCAGTAAATCTACTGACACGGCTCCCTCACATATGCGCACCCTCAAATGCCAGCTGACTGCACCAGGATAAGATACGAACCTGCAACCTTGGACCCAGCAAGCGAGAACGTTACCGCTGACCCACGCAGTCAGCCTCACGGAAAACCACTTCCAGGATGGCTGAGGTACGAATCGAACCTGCCTCTTCTCAATTTTGCCTCACGAGGCCGAGTTTACCCCCTTCCAGCCCTCAGACCAGAATTAAATTTATTGGCAGAGCCGGGAATCGGCCCCGGGCCTCCGTGGTGACAGCCAAGAATGCTAGCCACAATGGAACGAAGAGGATTTTAGGGAAACATCCATTATAATTGGGTTCAATCATGTTGGCCGACTGAAAAGCATCTTCAAGGACCCGTGGTGTTGGGGTAGCGCGCCTGCCTCTCACCCGGAGGCCCTGGGTTCGATTCCCGGCTCCATCAGGGATTTTAGAAACTGACGCGTGGACTGGAACGGGGTGCACTCAGCTTCGTGAGGACAATTATTGAGTAGCTGTCTGACAGTGAGGCAGCGCCCCGATCACGAAAACCAAGATTAACGGCCGCGGGGACCCGATGCGCTTATCACGCGTCACCTCAATAGCTGCAGGCCTAATGGCTGGGAAGCGGTCGCTTGGTAGGCCTAGGCCCTTCACGGGCTGTAGTGCCAGGGGTTATTATTATTATTATTATTATTGTTATTATTATTGTTAATAGATTAATTAGGCAACTCTGAAAAATGGCTTCTAGTATTTCAATCAACACGCACAGCTATGTTGTAGGGTCATTATATAACAAAGACCTAGTCAGCAAGAACAATGATTACTTCATCTCAGCCAAGAGTTACAACTGACATGTAGTTATGGTCTTATAATTTCTGCAAGTACAGACCAACATTATCATCCGTCATCTTGATTACTAGCCCAGCTGGAGAATTACATATAATGTTGTGTAGAGTTCTGGGTAATAATCATTAATTCAAACACTGTTTCAAGAAGTCGGCTAAACCATGACTCAATTTATCACCAGCGATCTTCATTCCTAACAGATTAATATCTATTGTGTAAAACTTAAAAGTAAATAGAATATTACACCGTATTAGCGGTGTGGGTAACTCACGTTAGAACCAGCGTTGTCAGATCTAACATCTTGGAGCTTGATCTAGCATATATTGCAAAGTTTTAGGGGGAAGGTCAGGAAATAACAGAAGGCGTCAGGTATCGTACAGTGCCAGTTTCTACATTTTAGCTAATATTTTAGCTGGAATATTTTCAGTTATGTGGTGCCAAGTTTCTGTATGGGAAGTGCGAGGACTTTGAACGTTTGAAGTAGAAGAAGAATGTAAGAAAGAAAGAAAGAAAGAAAGACAAGATCGTCCACAGAGCTTCATAGTGTGCACTGCACTCCGCAATGCATTTTGTAAATGCATACGAAGGTAGTATACCGGCTACGCCTTCCTACTCTCACTGCGAAATGATTCGAGTCATTGTGGTTTAAAGAATGCTTTGCTTTGCTTCAACATTTCCAGCATTTTCTAGAAGTCTTTTCTGGAATTGACGTCTTTATCCTTTCCTTATTATTTCTTAATTTCATACAATTTTCTCTACATTAATTAATCAAATTTATAACAGATCTGGTTTTATTTTTAAGTATTTTAGACAGCAAAAAACTTTTAGATATATTATTTGGCTAGCAGCTCGCCCCGGCTTCGCACGGTATCTTTAACGGATTACCCAGCGTACGGACGCAATCCAGAAAAGGCGCGGTAAACAGCGAAACTCCAAAATCCATCCAGTGGTTCTCGAGATTACCCGTTACATCCAAAAAACGGGGACTTTGTTTTATACTATATAGAGATTTCACCTCCTTAATTATATGTTAATTTTAACAATTTACATATTCATAACCTATTGAATATTTTATTTCTCCTCAACAGCCCTAGTATCCCGTTTAGACGTCTCGGTCGCGATCCCGATTATCTCCGATCTGGATAATGTCCAATCGCGAACAACAGCATTTGTCATTGGAGCGTGTTTAGACGTCCCATCATGAAACAACAGGATAATCGAGTAAAACAGCATGACATCGCTAAGGTCTGCCAACTTTTGAATTCCAATTGTTACAGCAGAAATTTAGAGTAGTTTGTTTCCTGCTGTTTTGAAGTATTTCAGTTATTCATTACACATAATTCAACCTGCTAATGTATATTCTTAAATATATACAAATCCTGAGGTGTCTTGTAAGCAAGGCCTACTCTTGGTGTGGAAATAAAAATATTTTGAAATAATCATGCGCAGGTCTAGGATATTTTTTGCATAAATACTTCTTTGTTCGTTCAAAGTTATTTGGCCCTATCGGAATCCCTTGTATGTCTATGACAGTAAATTTAAGACTTTGTTAATCGTCTTCATCGACTTTCCCCAACGCTAATTACTTTTTTTTTTTCAGCTTTTAAACACTGGTATGTTTGTCTCCATCCATCATTTCGTGTCTCTCAATCTTCATATACGAGTATATATCAACCAACATAAATACAACTATCATGGCCAACATTACGTACTTCTCGCTTTCAAAACACTAGATAATACAAAATGGACATCATTTCCACTGCCTACTTCACCCACACAGCAGGAGATAGAACACACCGACGATCGCAATGGCCGCGAACACGATTATCTCGTTGTGGGAACGGGATCGGGCTGATCCTGTTGGAGGGAGAGTTGATCGCGATAATGTTATCCTGTTGCGTTTAGACGTCCCAACTTAATCTGGATCGGCGCCTGATCGCGATCGCAACCGGGACGTCTAAACGGGGTATAAGAAAGTATTGTTTGGTTCGAATTGTCAGGTATATTTTCTTTGACTTGCAACTTAGCCTACTACTCGTTTCTTTTTAAAATGTTCATTCTTTTGCTCTATGAAGCTCATAATATCCCCGAAACTGGTTCGATATTACTGTTAAAAGTTAACTAACTACCCATTTTTCGAGAAGTGTATAATTAATCCATGTTTTTTTTTTTTTTTTTTTTTTTTTTTTCAAGTTATTAGATGTGAATGTAGATGTGTCATTCCTCACACAATTTAAGCGGGCAGATTAACGTGTTGACCGACTGAAAAGCAGTTACTTCACCAGAATAAGTTATTCACTACATGTGACTTGTGGAGGATGGTGGGAATTACCTCAATACGCCACTGAATGAGGTGGGCACTCGTCTGATCTGGTCACGAAGGCTATCCTTGACACACACGGTGTTTTACGTTACGTCAAGTCAACTAGTGTCTTCTTTGTAAAGCAAACACAAGATATAAAGAAATATTTCCACCATCTATTACCTGGCCCGTAAATTACATATGAGCTTCCTTTAGAAGCCACGTCAGCCCGCAGCGTTCAAATGGTGTTAACACGCAAATGTGCTACAAGAAACATACTCCACGTCCAAAACAAACTTGAGGTAGTCGACCTGTGACCTGAAAATTACTCGTGCATAAATAAACGATTCACATGTCGGCTTTCGAGAACACGAGCTCTCCATCTTCCAAATGTGGTGTGGAGCACAGGAATGTTTTAAATACATCGACCTGGCTGTTAAGAGTTATTGCACAACCACGCTCATCTGGCATACATAGTCCGCGTCACCTTAAATAAGTCACTAACAATGTAACCTATCACTAAAGAATTGATGAAAATATTAACTGATAAAAGTTTATGTCAATTTTATTAATGAAAATATTAACTGTCGAAAATTAAAAATTGACCTTAAATAATGAACTGGTAAGAGTTAAAAATTGACCTTAAATAACTAGCAAGAGTTAAAAATTGACCTTAAATAATGAACTAGTAGGAGTTAAAAAAGTCCTCTCGGCACGCCGGAAGGCGGAGGTAGATTTCACCGGACAAACTTGGAGATAGGCGAAAATAGGCAGAATATGCAGGTTTTCGTAGAAGGATCAGACCTCATTTATCGCGTGCAAGTATTTTATAATTGGAGATTAATTAACTTTGTTTGTCTTCATTTTAAACATATTTTAAACATTTTATTGTCTTACGGGGACGGTAACCTTCTTGTCATTTGGAGTCCATTTTTAGCCTATTTTCAATTTTGAAAAAATAGGCTTACGAGATCACCTTTTGTCCGTGTGTGTGTGCGTGCGTGTGTGTGTGTGTGTGTGTGTGTGAGAGAGGTGTGGGTGTGTGTCCCCCCCTAATAAAATCTAAACGGCTGGAGCGATTTCAGTGAAACTCGGTAAGTTCATAGCACTATTCCCGGCGACGTCGACCGTGCCCATCGAATTTTGTTACGTCTCACCAATCCAACATGGCGGCTGTGCGAAATATTTCACTAGCATTCAGTATCTCCGAAACTATAACGGATATCGCCCTGAAATTGTGTACGGTGATAAAGGGTACTACTAGAAGTTCACCTATGAAACTTTCAAAAACCTGGTTACTACATAACCAACATGGCGGCCAAGCGAAGTGGAGACTTTTAAATAGACATTTCTCGCGATTTAACTATCCAAACGTAATGAAACTTGGTACAGCAAATATTTATACACATTGCAATGCACTGGAATCTAATTTAGTTCAATTGTTTACATAACCTCAAAATGGCGCCTGTGCGAAATATTTCACTGACATTCTATATCCCCGAAACTATTACAGATATCACCCTGCAATTTTGTACGGTGATAAAGGGTACTGATACAAGTTTACCTATGTATAATTCATAAACCTGTAAAGTACAAAACGAACATGGCGACCAAGCGAATTTGAAATATTTTAATAGACTTTTCTCGTGAGTTAACTCTCTGAGTGCAGTGAAATGTGGTATAGTAAATGATTTTGCAGATTGTAATGTACTGCCATCTAATTTAATTCAATTGTTTACATAACCTCAAGATGGCGGCTGTGCGAAATTTTAAAATTAAGTTTTTATTTCTTGTGTCGTAATCATGCGATCGAAGTGAAAGTTTGAATAATGAACCTAGGCAATAAGTGACCTTGAATGGTACATAACTCTATGGCCTATACATATAACAATCCTAAATGGCAAGCTTCCGTAATATTTAGACGGTTCTGAATATATATGAATCTTTTACAGCAACCAAACTGAAATTTTTATGTTCATAGAGACTATGAACATATGTTCACCTATAGGACTTTCAGTAACCTCGTGAGCACGAATCCAACATGGCGGCGACGCGAAGTATAAATATTTAAATGGTCGTTTCTCGCGAATTAACTATCCGAGTGCCGTGAAACGTTGCACGTTTTAAATGCTTACACAAATGTTGATCCACTGGCATCTAATTTATTTCAATTGTTTGCATAATCACAAGATGGCTGCTGTACGTAATTTTAAAATCTCGTTTTTACTTCTTGTGTTCTTATCATGCGATTGAAGTTTGAATACCACACTTACACAATAATCTTAATATAATAGTACAAAAATAAAAATCCAACCTGGCGACCGTCTGAAATATTTAGACGGTTCTCAATATCTACGAATCTGTTACAGCAATTAAACTGAAATTTTGTATGTTGATAGAGGCAATTAACATGAGCAGGATATATGAAAATAGGCTGTACAGTTCTTCACGGAACTACTTGTTATACTTGTGGTCACACTGTCCTTATGCAAGGTTTCGACACTGATGTGTAACTATGTAACGGTCTGTTACTTCTTCACGCAAAATTATATCTCCCGCAGAGATGTTGGTTGGTTCCTCAGTTTAGGGGCTGCGACAACGCGGTCATATAACCCCGTGTACTTTGGGTGAGTGTAGAATCTGTCTGATAAACGGTGTGAATTGTGATGGCTGTATTAGTCTGTAATTCAGGTAAGGAATGCAGACGCTAAATTTCAAGCAGTACTTCCTAATGTTGCTACCAGATACTAACGTCAACGCCACCCAGCTGTGAACTTGGCTACTGGATGCCACCTCAATCAGCAACTCGCAACGAACGTTGGAACTTCCCCTCCAAAGGAAAGCTTACTGAGGGATTTTTAGCGCTCTTAGAAAATCCGACGACTTTGGCCGGCTTTGAACCCGCGACCTTGGGCATAGAAGTTCAGCATGCTACCAGTTACGTCACCGAAGCCGCTTCACACTTAGTCAGATGGAAATCTGAATCTGATCTCGCGCAAGTGCGTTGTCATGGCAACGTCTGATGGCTCATCCCTCATCAATTTAGTAGTGTTGCCATGTCAACCACTGATAGCTCTTGGCATTTTCTTATAATTCCGAAATCATTTTTCTCATCCCTTGGCGCAATGGTGGCTCATATCAAAAATTCTTTCAGACAAACGTTTTAGGTAATTATTAGGGGAATATTGTCCATTTTGTACGGTTTTGATATTGTGCCTATTAACAGAGATATGATTAATGTTTCCCGAAAAAAACACTTTTTCCCACCCCTTTGGTCAATGGTTGGTGCTATCAAAAAACGTTTCAAACATAAATTTCTGAGCTTTATCCGACACATAGTATGAACATTGAACGGATTCGATATTTCAGATATTAAGAGAGTTATAGCAAAATTTCATTTTTTCGAAAAAAAAAAAAGTCCCCCATTTTCATCCCCTTCGACCGATTTAGCCCAGTAACGAACTCGTCCGAGATTTTATGGGTATACATATTCGGTAAAAAATTCAAAGTGATCGGTGCAAAATTACGGCAGTTATCGTGTCCACAAGAAACTGATATACATATATACATATATTACATAAATTATATATAAACTTTTGAACTGACGGTGGTTTTGGGGTCTGGGGGATGTGAAACGCGAAGATATGTCGAAATTTTCCGGAAATCGAAACATGGTACCCATTGCAATTGTTAGCTTTCTAATGAAATCTACCTAAAATACTGCCGTCAACGACGCCTAGCTGTGAACTTGGCTACTAGATGCCACCTCAATCAGCAACTCGCAACGAACGTTGGAACTTCCCCTCCGAAGGAAAGCAAACTCAGGTTTTTTAGCGCTCTTAGTAAATCCGACGACTTCAGCCGGGTTTGAACCCGCGACCTTGGGCATAGAAGTTCAGCATGCTACCAGTTCCGATACCGAAGTCGCTTCCCACAGACATATGAAAACTGAATGTGATCTCGTGCAGTGGCGTTGTCATAGCAACTGCTGATGGTCATCCCTTATCAATTAAAAGTAAAGTTGCCATGGCAACCTCTCTTGGCACTTGGCATTTTCTTATAATTTAAATAATTTTGTTCACCCCGTGGCGTAATGGTGGGTCATATCAAAAATTCTTTCAGACAAAAGTTTTAGGTAATTATTGGAGGAATATTGTTCATTTTGTGCGGTTTTGATATTGTGCCTATTAACAGAGATATGATTAATGTTTCCCGAAAAACCCACTTTTTCCCACCCCTTTGGTCAATGGTTGGTGCTATCAAAAAACTTATTTGACATAAATTTTTGGCACTTATCCGACACATATTATGAACTTTGAAGGGATTCGATATTTCATGTATTAAGAGAGTTATAGCGATATTTCACTTTTTCGAAAAAAGCCCCCCATTTTACCCCCTTTGACCGATTTTGCCCATTAACGAACTCGGCCGAGATTTTATAGGGATACATATTATGTAAAAAATTCAAAGTGATTGGTGCAAAATTACGGCAGTTATCGTGTCCACAAGAAACTGATATATATATATATATATAGATAGATAGATAGATACATATATACATAAATTATATATAAACTTTTGAACTGACGGTGGTTTTGGGGTCTGGGGGATGTGAAACGCGAAGATATGTCGAAATTTTCCGGAAGTCGAAACATGGGACCCATTGCAATAGTTAGCTTTCTAAAGAAATCTACCTAAAATTTATCTTAAATAACTGGCAAGAGTTAAAAATTGACCCTAAATAATGAACTGGTACGAGTTGAAAATTAACCTTAAATAACTGGCAAGAGTTAAAAAATGACCTTAAATAATGAACTGGTAAGAGTTAAAAATTGACCTTAAATAGCTGGCAAGAGTTAAAAATTGACCTTAAATAATGAAGTGGTAAGAGTTAAAAATTGACCTTAAACAACGAACTGGTAAGAATTAAAAATTGACCATAAACAATGAACTGGTAAAAGTCAAACAAGTAGTTCCGTGAAGAACTATACAGCCTATTTTCTTACATCCTACTCATGTTAATTGCCTCTATCAACATACAAAATTCCAGTTTGAAGGTTGTGATAGATTCGTAGATATTGAGAACCGTCTAAATATCTCAGAGGGTCGCCAGGTTTGATTTTTATTTTTGTACTATTACATTAAGATTATTGTGTACGTGTGGTATTCAAACTTCAATCGCATGATTAGAACACAAGAAGTAAAAACGAGATTTTAAAATTTCACACAGCTGCCATCTTGTGATTATGCAAACAATTGAAATAAATTAGATGCCTTTGGATTAACATTTGTATAAGCATTTAACGTGCAACGTTTCACTGCACTCGGATAGTTAATTCGCGAGAAACGTCCATTTAAATATTTATACTTCGCGTCGCCGCCATGTTGGATTTGTGCTCACCAGGTTACTGAAAGTCCTACAGGTAAACATATGTTCATAGCCTCTATGAACATTAAAAAATTCAGTTTGATTGCTGTAAAACCGTATAAATATTTCGGACGCTCGCCATTTTGGATTTTTATATGTATAGGCAATAGAGTTATGTACCATTCAAGGACAATTATTGCCTAGGTTCATTATTCAAACTTTCACTTCGATCGCATGATTACGACACAAGAAATAAAAACTTAATTTTAAAATTTCGCACAGCCGCCATCTTGAGGTTATGTAAACAATTGTACTAAATTAGATGCCAGTGCATTACAAAATGTAAAATCATTTAAGTTACTGTACCACATTTCACTGCGCTCAGAGAGTTAAATCACGAGAAAAGTCTATCAAAACGTTTTAACTTCACTTGGCCGCCATGTTCGTTTTGTACTTGACAGGTTATGAAAGTTACATAGATAAACTTGTATCGGTACCTTTTATCACCGTACCAAATTTCAGAGTGATATCTGTAATTGTTTCGGAGATATAGAATGTCAGTGAAATATTTCGCACAGCCGCCATTTTGAGGTTATGTATACAATTGAACTAAATTAGATGCCAGTGCATTACAATGTGTATAAACATTTGCAGTACCAAGTTTCATTACGTTTGGATAGTTAAATCGCGGGAAAAGTCTATTTAAATGTCTCAACTTCGCTTGGCCGCCATGTTGGTTTTTTAATCACTAGGTTTTTGAATGTCTCATAAGTGAACTTCTAGTAGTGCCCTTTAACACCGTACACTATTTCAGGGCGATATCGGTAATAGTTTCGGAGGTCCTGAATGCTGGTGAAATATTTCGTACAGCCGCCATGTTGGAATGGTGAGACACAATAAAATTTGAAGGGCACGGTCGGGGTCGGCCAGAATAGTTCTATGATCTTACCGAGTTTCATTGTAATCGCTCCAGCCGTTTAGAAGTTATTAGGGAGGCACACACACACACACAGACAAAAGGTGATCTCATAAGCTTTTTTTTTTTTTTTTTTTTTTTTTTTTTTTTTTCAAAATTGAAAATAGGCTAAAAATGACCTTAAATAATGATCTGATCTTCTTCTTGTTCTAGCCTTTGTCCCGCAGAGCAGGTTCGGCTTAAATAATGGACTAGTAAGAGTTAAAAATTGACCTTAAAAATGAATTGGTTAAAGTTAAAAATTGACCTTAAATAATGAACTGGTCTTATTCTTATTCTTCTTCCAGCGTTTGTCCCACAGAGCAGGGTCGACTTGAATTATGAACTGGTAAAAGTTAAAAATTGACCTTAAATAATGAACTGGTCTTCTAGCGTTTGTCCCGCAGAGCAGGGTCGGCTTAAAATATGAACTGGTAAAAGTAAAAAATTGACCTTAAATAATGAATTGGTAAAAGTTAAAAAATTACCTTAAATAATGAACTGGTCCTTTTATTATTATTCTTATAGCGTTTGTCCCGCAGAGCAGGGTCGGCTTAAATTATGAACTGATAAAAGTTAAAAATTTACCTGAAATAATTAACTGATAAAAGTCCATGTTAATTGATGAAAATACTAACTGGTAAAAGTTAAGAATTGGCCTTGAATAGTATAATATCGTATGGCCTCGGGTGCCTGGTGCAAGCATTGTTAATTGTCACCCTGAGGGTAGCTTGCATGTCGAATTTCGTCGTTCCTTTGAACGCTATGAAAGTCAAGGAGGTTAGATATCTAAACTCCTTGACACTACAGCGCTTTCAAGTAGAGAATGGAGGAACTTTGTGATGGCGGAAAATCCAGAGATTAATTTTGCCATTGAATACGGCCTACTGAATTCAAATGGGTTCTTTAACATGCCAACAACGTATGACATGAGAGTCGTGATTTTTGTCGCCTTTCAAAAATCACTTACCATGGCCAGGGGCGAACCTGCAATCTTGGGGTTAGTAGTTCGACACTATAACCACTCACCCACCGTGGCAAGCTACCTTGAATAGTGAACTGCTATAAGTTAAAAATTGCCGGGGTTGGTCCCTAACTATAGGCCACAGCCGCTTCCTTCCAACTCCTCGTCCTTACATTCAAACTTTCCTCCCCAGACAACACTCCACACGCGAAGGTACTTGTAGCTCACCCCATGGGTCTCCGCATAGAAGCAGCTACAAACTGGCGAGCCAAACATGTCCTCGGACACTCCCGGCACTAAAATCCATACGCTAAAAAATTAAATTAAAAAATACAAGTTAAAAATTGACCTTAAATAATTAACTGATGAAAGTGCATGATAATTGATGAAAATATTAGACTAACTGAGCAAAAGTTATAAATCGAACTTTTAAATGATTAACTGATAAAAGTTCATTGCTGACAAAGTGGTACACAAGTTAATGTTAATTAAAACTAACATTAAAATTTAAAGCTGAAAGACGGTAACTTTCCAGTAAAAATGTCAGGGTTGAAAATTTTGTAATTGTTTTAACACTGAAATAAAATTTTACAAACAGCATATTTTTAAGCCACAGTTTCATTGATACTAACTAGGTACAATTTTAGTAAAATACAGTAACTAACCTTAAATTTAGTCCTTGAGATATATAATAATGCTATTGATTTTACGTCCCTTTTAACTACCGGTACCATGGCTTTTAGAGGCGTCGGAGTGCCGGAATTTTACCAGAAGGGGATCTTTAACTGCAAAACGATAAATGTTTATTCGTTTTTAAAGTAGCAAATAACTTAAAACTTAGTCAAAATTTTAACGAATTATATTAATCATTCATTCTTATCGTTAATACAAAGTCTGTCCAGAAACACAGGTTATCATTAAATTAAACACCCAAGGACCAACCCACGATGTCCCTAGAAAAATGATCCATTAACAACAATAACAAAACAAATGTAATTTAATGAAGTGGAGACCCTCAACAAACAATTCGTGGCCAGTGAAAGTTAGAAGGTTCAATATATACCAACGTGTATCTGTCTTCTTCAGTACAGTACTTTACCTGCCACATTGACTTCTAAATCGTTTCGAAACTTCCCCATTTATGGAGCTTTTATTTATTTCCCTCCAGTCTCTCTCTCTGTCTCTCTCTCCCGGAAATGACAGGCTGATGTGATCATCGTGTACCAGGCCTGCCCGAGCAAGAAAAACGGAGAGAATATTAAAGAAAGGCTGGCTGGAGCTTGCCTCACTCCATAAAAGTCAGAAGGCACACAATTATTATATAAGCTCACCCTAATTATAGGACACTTTCTATCATAAGCAAATCTGTAAGGCTTCTCTTCTCACGCCTTGCCAGGGGTCTTAATCTTCATCCACATCAAGACGCTGCGAGCTCCAAATAAGAAGAAAAAGGAGTGTTCACGACCATTTAGATAAAGAGATGATGAGGCTTTCTTGAATAGAGAATTGTGCGGCGGGGACAGTATCTGTGGCTTTGAACTAGTAACTCATAAGCTGTGGCCTCTGACCACCAGGGATTATTTAGGGAATAGAGATGGTTCCGTAATTGTTTGTGATGCTATATACATACAGGATGTAGCCTATCAGAAATACCTTTAACGAATATGAAGACAGACTGTGCAAGCACATGTCTGGGTAGTGAGGCGTTTTGAAGAAATATGTGGTTGTAAAAGTAGGCGACTTCTGAAACTTAGGGAGAAAAATCGAAATAGTACATTATGCAACGAGCCTATAATGGCAATAATTAAGCCACGCATACGCTCGTTTTATTATTTCCATACGAGTGTCTTAATTTCCATTATAGACGAGTTGCATACAACTGTTTATGTTCGACGATAATTATTATAACTATTTTATGCTCGAACATAAATATTCATAAATATCTGTTGAGATTTCGCCAGTTTTATGTACTGAACAGAGCACATGGGACGCACAGAATACCTTGTATTTGACCATGGCATCCTCGATTACCCTACTATGACACTAGGCCACGCAGTGAAATTTTAATTAGAAGGCCGTGGAACTCAGCGCAAGCTTGATGCTATCGTTATTTAATTGGTCAAACAACTGTTTCTTGAGCTCTGATTGGTGGGAGAAACTGTTTCATAATGAAAAATAGTGTTATAATGAGCCTCATTGTTGTACAGTTTACTGACATATAAGCTTCATTCATTCCACTCCTGACCCAGTCGGAGACTGAAAGCAGGCTGTGGATTTTCATTTTCAATAGTCAGAGTCGAACATAAAATATAATAATGCTTTTGATATTACGTCCCTTTTAACTACTGGTACCATGGCTTTTAGAGGCGCCGGGGTGCCGGAATTTTGCCCGAAGGGGATCTCGCTTTTGCGCACCCTCAAATGCCCACTCACTGCACCTGGATTCGATCCTGCAAATTGGGAACAGCACGCTAGAACGTTACCGCTGAGCCACGCAGCCAGTCTTGAATCAAAAAGAAAGCGAGTAAAGTAACAAGCACATTTTGGCTGTTTTTTTTTTTTTTTTTTTTTTTTTTTTTTTCCAGGAACTGCATTTAGGCCGCAAGTAATTTTCGAAATTTGATAGAGCTCTCCAAGACTCTCAATTAGAAACCTTTCCAGGCCCTTTAGCCCTTCGACTTTTGACACAATTGAGGAAATTGGTTAATTTTAAGTTTTTGCTACTTCGTAATTATTGAGGATAATCTAAATATTTCGGATGGTTGCCATGTTGGATTTTTATATAATTATGTAGGCCATAGAGTTATGTACTATTATATGAAGATTATTGCATAGGTTTATTCATACGCATGATTAAGACACAAGAAATAAAAACGAGATTTCAAATTTCGCACAGCCGTCATCTTGAGGTTATTTAAACAAATGAACTAAATTAGATGTCAGTGCATTACAATGTGTGTAGACATTTGCTGTAGGCCCTACCTTGTTTCACTGTGCTCGGGTGGTTAAATCGCGAGGAAAGTCTATTTAAATGTTTCAACTTCGCTTGGTCGCCATGTTAGTTTTGTGCTCAACAGGTTTTTGAAAGTCATATAGGTGAACTTCTAGTAGTACCCTTTATCACCGTACAAAATTTCAGGTGATATCAGTAATAGTTTCAGATATATAGAATGCCGATGAAATATTTCGCACAGCCGCCATGTTGGATTGGTGAGACGTAATAAAATTTGAAGGTCAGGGTCGGACAAAATAGTACTACATCCTTACAGAGTTTTGTTGAAATCTCTCTGGTTTTTTAGGGACACACGTCACACACACACACATACGCGCACACAATCACACATAAAATAACCTCAATTTCCTGGTTAACGACCGGCTCGTCTTTGAAACCTAGCTGAACGGATATGTTTACATTCCATAGCTGCGGGGTGCCGAGGCATGCACGGCGTAAGGCCGGTGAGCAGGTAGACAGGACTGGCGGCAACACCTTGTCTGCACACTCGTGGACAGATGGAGGATGCATCTTATTGGTCAAGAACCGTCATGTACTTGTCAGCCATAAATAATGGCTATTGTCAGCTCGTGCTAATGCTTAACGTTTGAGTCGTTAACCAGGAAAGTGAGGCTACTATACACACATACACTGACAAAAGGTGATATCATAAGCCTTTTTTTTTTTTTTCATAAAAGAAAATAGGCTAAAAATACGTAAATGTTCGAGATAAAGAACACGATTAAGTGCCAGGGAAATAATTTTAAGCTTCGAGATATCGAAAAATTCAAGTTATAGAAATTCGACCTAAAGAGAAAAGATTATTTGTAAATTATAGAAAGTTTGTTCAAGAAATATTCATTACTACGAGAAATCGAAATTTCGAGTAATAAAGTTTCGAGATATCGAGTTTAGACTGTATACTATAAATCACCATATTTCTTGTGATGGGGAACAAATGGTAAAATTACATGTTAGATAATGATTTAAGAGCGGCTTCGGTGGCGTGGTTGGTAGCATGCTGAACTGCTGTGCCCAAGTCCGCGGGTACAAACCCGGCCGAAGTCATCGGATTTTTTAAAAGAGTTAAAATCCTTCAGTATGCCTTCCTTCGGAGGGAAAGTAAAGCCGGCGGTCCCATGTCATAGATTTATGGCATGTAAAAGATCCTCCCACTAACTAAACTTGTGTGAAGCTAACTTTCTAGGTTAGATTTTGTTGAAACGCTCTATCAACGTTCCAATGTTCACCACCAGATGTCAGTGACATCTGGTAGTGAAAGTTGTAACTACTTGAAATTGAACGGAACTTGTAGCTCACCCCATGGTTATCCGCTTGAAGCAGCTACAGCCTCTGGCGAGCCGAAAATGTCCTCGGACACTCCCGGCACTAAAAGCCATACGATAAATATATATGTAAATGCGAATTACTTTGATAGATGAATATTAATGATTAATAATGAATAGATTTTATTTTAATTAAAGTAATTTTAGAGGAGAGTTTTTTTTTATAAATAACGATTTAAGATGTTCACGTGGTTGCCAAACACAGTCGTGAATACTAATTCTCTCTTTGTTCCTGAACAGTTAAGGATGTGACCTTCAATATTGGCAACACTGACTAGCCAAGTACAGTATCCACTGCTGTAGCGAGATGAAATAGAGAACGAGAGAAGTGTCTCTAACCTGTACTTTTCTCAGAATTGCGATCGTTAACGACCTACATCTGCGGCAGACTGCAGCTGACCTATCGCATCCCAGAGCATGTCTCAACAGTGCACTGCGTTTCTCAGGGAAGATACTCCTTCCTAGTACTAATGGGCAGTGGGATGGAATACACGCTAGGCAAATGAGAGGCTAATGGCCCATTCGTGTTGAAAACACATTCTCACGTGCTTTATAAAAGAAAGGTCCTAATCAATGTCTACACATGCCTGGTTATGGTTTTGCATAATGACATAAACAGGCACACAATCAATTGTCCATATACAGTAACAAATAGTTGACATTGCAACTTTTCAATCGGTCACCACATACAATCCCAATTACTGCGGCCGGGCGATTCGTTCATCCCCCCCCCCCTTTCGGAGCGAGCAGCACTAATGCAACGATGGTGGTTTCCGTAGAACAGTCAGTTTACGCTTGCCTGTGCATTGTAGAAGACGTGTCATAGGTGTATTGTAAAATCCATTTAGGGGAAACTCGGTTAAATCCGCAATAATAAGGGATTGATGCTAAATAAAGGGAACGGGTTTCAAAAAGTTAACATAGAAATTAAATGATTACATATTTGTTATACATTCCGTTCTTAAAATTTCATCTGGCATCATCTAATATGTAAAATAACAATTAAGAAGAAATTTGAATTTATAATAATACCATTTTAGGGATTTTTGGTTGATACTAGTGTTTTTTGTGGGGTTTTTTTGGTGGTCTCCTGAGAGGCCGAGTGCAGGTCTTTCTAGGCGACGCCCGTGGGCGACCTACGCGTCGGGATGAGAGATGGAATTGATGAAGATGAATGAAATTGGGCAAGGATGTGGAAGGAAGCGGCCGTGGCCTGTCAGTAGGCACCGTCCCAGCATTTGCCTGGTGTTGAAAATGGGGAAACCACGGAAAGCCATGTCAAGGACGGTCGACGGTGGGGCTCTAACCCACGCGTCTACCGAGTCAGCAGAGAGCTTGGCCCAATGACCTAACGCTGCGCTTTAGCGAGCGTAGCCACTGCTGTCGGTATACTAGTGGCACTAGTGCTAAATCCGTGGTACCTTGCCTAAATCTACAATATGATAAGTCTAATAATGTGCTTCATTACTACACGTACCGAATAAATGAATCACCGAACACATGTGATTTTATAAATACTTCACCAACAAAATACCACATTTCACGTTTTTCCTACGAGGTGGAAGGATCCCTAGACGATGATGGTAGCATTTGTCGTTTCGAAATTCATAGCCAAGGAAAATTAACTAGTTGACTCAACACAACTGGTGAGATGAACTCGAAATCACCAGCTCGCCCGCTTTTAATCGTACGGGCTAGAACGCACAAAACCTCCCATTAATATTACTCTTCATAAATTAATCATCACACTGTACGTTTACAGTGGTCGTAGTTTCCGATAATTACGAATGAGAGCTTCAAAATGAGACCAAGTTTCCTGCTGTACGTTTATCCTGGGCTGAGAAAACGTTACGTCAGAAAAAGTATAATAACTTTTTATTGACAAGAGTTTAGTGCTTTTCAGTCGGTCAACACGAATGTACCCAAAAGAGATGGGTTATGCCCGAATCCTGAAATAAATTACATGGGATTAATGTAATTTATTTCAGGATTAGGGCATAACCCATCTCGTTTGGGTACATTCGTGTCGACCGACTGAAAAGCACTAAACTCTTGTTTACTAAGGGAACACTGAAAATATGGCTTCAAACACCACAATGTTTTATTGAGTAGTTGAAAAAAATTGAAACTTGAGATTTACACTACCAATACCTGTGCCTATCGCATATAAAAATTGCATTACCCTCAGCCAAGTAGTTTTGCATGTACTGTATATAGTTTATAGTTTAGAAAAGACGTCAAAAACACGGACAATTTTTCATGCAACCACAAATAAATAAATAAATAAATAACTTAACAATAATTGGCTTATATAGTCTAACGTAGAATTCAACAAGGAAAATATTGGTATAACTCGTTTTTTTTTTCAATAAGTCTGTTGGTTTGCTTGTAATTAACGCCTAAACTCGAGTACCCATAGTAAAAAAAAAACCGATAGTTGTCTCTTGCACTGGGATGTCTCAGCATAAAAGGTAAATTTCAAGTACTGCGTAATTAGCAAAGTCTCCTCCTATATGGCAAATTAAGAGACATTCCCGCTTGAACAAAGAGTGTTCATCTATGACACGTAGACTATGTAAAAACGGAGCCATGCAGAGTGGTGTGTAGGAAATTTAAAAGACAAATTCCCTACCGTTCCATCTCCAAATAGAGAGACTATCAAGCGTCTGGTTAATAAATTACGTACAAGGTGAATCCTAAACGCTTTATGACCTAAGCCAAAGAGAAGGATCCTGACGGAGGAAAAACTCGTTGAAATTAATGCATCATTCTCTCGCTCTCCAAATAAGTCTCGAAAACGCGTTGCACAGCAAGTAAGTGTTTGAAATTCTTAGTCCACACGGCTACTGAAATTTTGAAACTGAAACCATAGAGAGTAACTTTAGTCCAAGAATTACGACCTCTCGACAATGACAAATGCATCACTTTCTGCAATTGGATTTTACACAAAATTGTTGACGGCATTGTTGATCTGCAGTTAATAATTTTCTATGATGAGGCGTGGTTTCATTTAAATGGTCACATCACTCACTAATAGCTTTCCACGGTGGATGAGTGGTTATCGTGTCGGTCTACCAACCCCAAGCTTGCAGGTTCGCTCCTGGCCGTGGTAAGTGATAATTTTTTTGAGAGGCGACAAAAATCACGACACGCATGTCATACGTTGTTGGCATGTTAAAGAACCCATTTGAATTCAGTAGGCCGTGTTCATAGTGGCAAAATTCATCTCGGGTTTTTCCACCAACACAAAAGTTCCTCCTTTCTCTACTAGAAAGCGCTATAGAGTCAAGTAGCTTAGGTACCTAACCTCCTTGACTTTCATAGCGCTGCATGGAACAACAAAATTCGACATGCAAGCTGCCTTCTGGGCGTCAAATAGGCCTAAAGCTTGCACCTGGCACCCAAGGTCATACGATATTATTATTATTATTATTATTATCGCTTTCTGATGTTTGTATGTGAAACCCCGGCCGCAGAGGGAAGCGAACGCACTGGTTTTATTATACAGAGTTTCTCCATTTAAAAACTTGAAGTTGGTTGTTGGCGATGATGTTTATTCTACGGCCTGCGACATCGTGCTCATTTAGCCCCATGTATCTTGGGTGTGTGTGTATTCTGCCCGATAACTTGCGTCACTGTGATGACTGTAATAGTATTTGCAATTAATAATAGTTTAATGCAGCCAATGGCCAGAAAATACAACTTACAGTAATTTCATGAAAAGTAGTCTAACGGTATTACAAATGTTAATATGCATTAATCGTGCTCTCTGTTATAATCCAGCAACATTTTTGTTCTTTTGACGCATTCATTAAAATGGTATATTGCACATGGTTGGTCACATAATATAGCCACACATGCATTCTGGTGAAGGGTCGTGATAGTTAAAGCCGAATAAACCCGCGGATATCCGCAAAAATGTTTCGCCATGCGGATATAGTTCGCATGACTGTGTGGATAGCGAATAAGCTGTGGATAATACTTGGAGTAAATTTGCGGATAGTTTTTAGAATACAATCCAAACTTGTTGAATATCATTACTAAGACCCGGATGTTTATTACATATCATATTTTCCGGTTATGTTTTTTTTTTTTTTTTTATGACAAATGTAAGACGATGATTTACGCCAACCTCATCCCTCCCTATATTATTCTGCTCAGTTTTGTGCCGAAAATAAGGTCCCATTAACACCAACCTATCCCCACCCCCCTATATTATTCTGCTAAGGTCCCATTCCAGTTTTGTGCCGAAAATAAGGTCCCATTAACACCAACCTACACATATGGGGTACCTACAGGTTCAGCATAACCCAGTGCGTAAGCGAAACGCACTCCTTACTCTTTAAATGCCTCAAAATTAAATAAATACCTTAAAACATGTATTGGTTGGTTGGTTCTTAAGTTTAGGGGCTGCGACAACGTGGTCATGTAGCCCCGTGTACTCTGGGTGTGTGTAGAATCTGTCTGATAACCGGTGTTAATTGTGATGACTGTATTAGTGTGTGTTATCTGTTTTTTTTTAATTTAAGTACTGCAACTTAGAATTTTTCAAATAGTTCCTACTTTTGCCGCCAAGCGTCACCGTCAACGATTACTAGGCCAAGTTCAGAACTTAGCTACTAGACACCACCGCAGTCGGCTCTTGGCAACGAACATAGAAACCTAAGAGCGTTGTTTACATTCTTAACCTATCCAATTTAGCTTCAAACAGGTGCAATTAGTGGAAGGTTCTTTAACATGCCATAAATCTATGACATGAGACCGCCGGCTTTACTTCCCCTCCGAAGGAAGGCATACTGAGGGATTTTAACGCTCTTAAAAAAAATCCGACGGCTTCGTCCGGGTTTGAACCCGCTATCTTGGGCATAGAAGCTCAGCATGCCACCGACTACGCCACCGAAGCCGCCTTAAAACATGTATATTTACAATGAAATAATGAAAGAATGCAACACGGTAACCATGGTAACAGAATCTCACAAGTCCATCTATTTCTGTAAGACGCAACGCAATTCCAATTATTACATTACTGTGAAAGTTTCCAGACGGTTATAAGGTTATCACTGAACCAAATTAAGCTATAAAATTCATCAATACATACAGTATAATGCGCTTAAGGGGGTCAAGGGGCACTCTAGAATTTTTTCACGCAATTTTCACGTGTGAGTGTGGTACGAAAGGTCTTTTTCACCCGACTATAAAGGGTCTCCGAAAACCACATTTAAAGGCCCTTAAATTAACAGTGTCTGTGATATTCCCATAAAACTAACTTCGCTCTGATATACCTATGAAGGAATGACAAACCCCTAACCACTGCACCAGTAGCTGAATTGATAAAGTCTGATTATTCATACCAAGGATAAATCAGTCATAGCATTCATAATAAATTGAACTGTCCGAACTGAAATGGGTTGCAATTTTGGCTGTATGACATTCACTTTAAACATAGCACATGACACACATAGTCTAGGGGAACGACTTTCTCCTCAAATGTTTAAATGTGTTGCTTTATTATTTTATCAAATTGAAAATATTATTGTAATGCCAGTAGATTCGGATAACAAACGTTCCGATGCGGGGCGGATGCGGATAATGTTTTGTTTATCCACGCAGGGCTCTAGTGATAGTCTGTTGTCCTACAAAGTTTATGGTGGTATCCATGTAGGCCTACCGCCAGTCTTGTCACTGCGCTGCGGATCTTGTCGTTATGTCTTTTCCATGTCCGGTTGATCATCGCATTGAGACTAGGATTTGGAAGGAGATAACCGTGGCCTAAGTTTGGAATCATCCCGTCATTTGCCCGGAGCAGAAGTGGAAAACTACGGATAAAGATTGTTGTTGTTGTTGTTTCATTTAGGGGCTTTGCGATATCTTGGTCATGTAGCTCTGTATACTTGGGTGTGTGTAGAATTTGTTAGATAACCTGTATTCTTGTGGTGTCTGTAGTAGTGGGTGTACGTATTTGTAATTCAGGTGAGGATAGAGACGAAGGCGGCCGTGACTTTTAGTTTGCCTGGAGTAAAAGTCGGTGGCATAGTTGGTAGCATGCTGAGCTTCTATGCCCAAGTTTGCAGGTTCAAACCCAGCCGAAGTCGTCGGATTTTTTAAGGGCGTTAAAAATCGCTCAGTATACCTTCCTTCAGAGGGTGGTGTATTCTTTGGAATACACGGTCAGTCAGAGCTAGATTTTGCTGCTCTTTGATCTATTTGTTTCATTTAATTTCTTTTTCCCTGTTCGCAGACACCAACAGTGATTCCTTACGTTATATTTTTTCCGTGCCCTTGCTTATGTTTTTTATAAGTCTGTTCTAGATATATATCTTCCATGGACAACCTAGCGGCATCTGGCAGCTAACGTCTGAAGTTCCTCAATATCTCCATGCTCAAGAGGACTTCCTTACCAATCAAACCACCAGGCTTCGTCGTTGTCGCCAGCTAACATCTCCTTGAAGACACCGCTCTAAGAAGAATTCTATGTTCTTTATAAGAATTTTATTTTTCTTATGTTGTATACCATAATGTACACTCTATTGTCTAGTACCCCCGCCCTTTTCCGCCTCCTTAGTCCCTTCGTGCTTCGTTGAGCCACTCTCACGTTTGCGTCAGACGTCAAACATACAGTTGGGGCTCTCTCATGAGCTTGTCTCCTGTGCTCGAGAGACATTTTAAATCAGACGCTATGTCTGCATTTTAGATCAACGGTTACAAGGAACCATCGCCTACTCTACAAAAATGAGCTAATTACAAAACTTCAATGTTTTTCAATGCATTTTAATTGTTTTTAAAAGGGCAAAGTGATTTTAATACAATTTTATAGACAGTGTGAACAATTGCAAACTATTGTGCAATAACCGTCTTCAAGGTATTTTTTTTCTTGTCATGCTTTAACTATCTAAGCTGGCTTTATAAAGTGAAACCCAGTACTTCTTGTACTAAATGATTGGGATTACCTTCCCACTACGAGGGATTTAATTCATACTACCCACTGTCTATAAAAACTTAGCTTTTTCCTCAGTGGGACCTCTCTTGCCCATTTAACTGTCATCATGGTTCTGGAACATTCCACATGAACCAATATTTCTACAAGTAAAGCAATCTAGTATTTCCCACTCAAGTATGGGAATGCTTTTCCTCACTGAGGAATTAACGTCACATTTACTGCTTTTCAAACCCTAATTTGCTTTCCACCGTGGGAACTGTACCTCATCATTCAACCGCAATCTATAAACATTCCAGCGCAATAAACTTGTTCAAGCTAAAATTCAACTAATTATCTCCATAACTACAATAACTTTTCTCTTTACAAACTTTCTCTGCTGCAATAGTGAATTTTTCAAATCCATCAATTGACTATTGTGCAAAACAGTGCCCGTTCAACTACCAACCGCGTCGCGTTCAAATGAGAGCAATAAATTTGGCCAGGACTTTTTCCTAAAGTTCCCATTTCTTCCTTCCCAAATACCCTACTAACTCAATCTAATTAAACTTTAAATTTAAGTCAATCTCTATGAGGCCTCGCTTGCTAGCAAGCGCCCTCCCATGTTTGTTCTATGTCCAATTCTGTAATTCAGCTTAAATTGAGGCTAATCCACACTTTAATACGTATCTTTCCCTTCTAAACAATTGGGGAACTGTACTTTTTCTAATAATGAAAGAGTTGTCTAAGCTTTTTCTCTCCAGGTTTCGTGAATACGACCTGTACATTTTTTGTATTTCGCATCTATCAATTACTGTTTCAAATAGCGGCAATATCCGCTTGTAATATTTTCTTCTTTTCCTGTTATAATCAGGAATTCTATATACTTTTTACAGCCTTTTCGATTTCCATAAAGGGATCCTAAAAGTGCCTACATTGTACCTGATCTAATTATCAAAGTTATAATTGCTTCATAATTGTTGTAATAAACGTTAAAGTTCTTAATCTTGAGCACATATTTTGAAACCTTTGTATAGGTTTAGTGCGTTCACAAGTTTGAAACTTGCAATTTAAAATTGTAAACTTCTTATAATTACGGTAGGTCTAAGACCTTGACATTTTATAGATCTAAATTGTTATTCTCCACTTAAAACCAAAATCAAACTTTAAGTATCGTTATTTAGTTTACCGTTTGAAATTGTTTAAATAAATCGTTAGTTTTCTTTAGTTCCTTATCTTTATTGTTAGAATAACGATTTGGCAGGACATTTACTTCCCTAATTCTTGCTATAGGCTTAAGCCCTCTTTACGAAAACGAATTATCACTCAAATAATAAGAGTCTTTACTACTTGTTGCATTTAAACTAAACTTCAAGTAACAACATTTTCAAAGTTTCTCTTGGTTTTCTTAGCCAATCCTAGCAAGCCATTTAGGCAAGAACGGCTCTGCAAGCTTCCTACTTGTTGAGATTTTTTCTCTTACTTGTGACTTGTTTCCAAAATTTCAGTTTTGTTTGAGTTAGGTCTGAGGTTCGCCTCTGTTCTAAACTTTAAGTCGGCACTCAGCTGGGTAAAAGCTTAGCCTTTCTTAAGTGCAACAATTGGTATTCTTATTTTAAAAATCAAGACAAAAAACAGTAAAATTATTACAAAAAGCATTAAAACTGCTTTATCGCTTTCCTCTCTGTGAGCATTCGGTCGTTTGCCGGAGATCCAACGGTTCCCAGAACTAAAAAATATTACGGCGAATTCAAATTATTTCAACCTTTCAAAACATTCGATTAAATCTAACTCCTTTGAAAGGAGAAACAGTAAATCTATATCCCTTAAGACACTTTGTCTTGCCAGACTACCACCCGTCCCCATAGTACGGGAATACCGGCTTGGGAGGAATAGAACGCTTTCCGCTTGCTTGCAAATAGCCCAAGCTTCAGCTGCATTTCCCGTTAGCTGTGGTCAGGTCCCTACCCACTTTAGGTGTATCACGGGCATTGTGCGGTGGAACTTTTTACTGAAGACTTATTCCAGTTTGGTTTTATGTTTTTGTATTAAGACTCCCGTCCTATCTACCCATACTTGTTCTCCACCCCGAAACCCAATTCCTTTTTTTTCATTATCATCATCCCTTAGGTAGCGTTAATCCTCAGCTAAAACCTACCAGAGGGTAAGTAAAGCCGGCGGGCCCAAGTCATAGATTTATAGCATGTAAAAGAACCTGCCACTAACTTCCATTGTGTGAAACTAAATGTGTAGGTTAGATTAGATTAACGCTCCATTAAGTTCCAACTATCGTCGCCAGGTGCCAGTTGTGGTGGTATCTAGTAGCCAAGTCTGCAGCTAGGTGTCGTTGACGGTAGCATTTGGTAGCAAAAGTAGTAACTACTTGAAATTGATCGTATGTAGTCCTTACCTGAATTACAGATAACACACACTAATACAGCAATCACAATTATCACCGGTAATCAGACAGATTCTAAACACACCCAAAGAACAAGGGGCTACATGACCACGTTGTCGCAGCCCCTAAACTGAGGAACCAACCGGAGTAAAAGTGATAGAGAAACCAGGGAGAACTACTTCGAGGATGGCTGAGATGGGAATCGAACCCACCTCCATCTCAGTTTTGCCTCACGAGGTTGAGTGTACCCCATTTCAGCCCTCAGACCAGAATTATATTTCTTGGCAGAGCTGGGATTCGAACCCGGACCTCTGGGGTGACAACCAAGAATGATAGCCGCTACACCAGGAAGTGGACACGAATAAAGCACTTTTATGGCCGTTGAATCGGGAATTGAACCCAAGTCTTCTCAGTTTTGACTCACGAGGATGAATGTACACTTTCGTGTCGGTCAAGCCTAACGAAATCAGTGATAGAGGCCTACGGTGCGTGGTGCTCCTTGCCTGTGCTAAATGTCCGACTGATGCCCACGTCTGCTCTGAGTCACAAGAACTAATGTCCTGTTAAGTAGCCAAGCAATCAACGCAACTCGATAAGTAGGTTAACTTTTAACACACTGACTAGATTTTTGGCCCACGTAGTAAATAAAAGCTTGCATAATATAACATCACACACGAGAGTGCACAGACAAACCAGTAGGGTACACCTCCTGGCGAAGTGGCTAAAGCCCGTTGCTCACGGTAAAATGTTTCTTAAAATTTATTTTACAACTAATTTTATTAAAATTTGACAAAAGCAAGCTGTGTTATTCACGGTAAAATTATTTTATAAAATCTGTGGATTTATCAGGATCGCCATCTACCGATAAACTTCTGAACCAAGAATCAGCTGTTCAACACACATTGGTTTGAAAGTATGGCTCCAACTAACAAAGCAAAAATTGCTACTTTAGCTACAATTTTATATGTCGTACAGTGGTAAAAAGGAAGAAAAGAAATGCTAGGAAGTGCTGGACTCGGGAATGGATAAAAGAAGAGAAGAGTAGAGGAATGCTGTCCTTGGTCGAAAATGAGTTGAGGTTAGAAGATCAGAATTCATATAGGAATTTTCTAAGAATGGAGGAAATCAGTTTTAAAAAACTCCTAGATCTTGTTGGTCCCAAAATTATTTGACAGGACACTAACATGGGGTAAGCCATTTCTCCTGAAATGAGACAAGTGAGTTCGAAGCCCGTTTATCTTCGCCTTCACAACAGCCTGACTTGTGTTCGGTCGAATTTGTGAAACATATTCGGCGATTGAGATTTCTGCCTCCCTTCTTGCATTTCTATTGTGGTATATGGGCGTTTTAACCTCACAAACACTGATATTTCTGGTACTCGTCCAGTAAAACACCAACAGCCTCCTTAGTCCAGCCTGCCATTTTCGAAGTGTTTGTTTACAAGCGAGCTTCACAATCTTCTCACCACGTGGCGCCAGCATCATCTTCATGTCAGCTTCCCTGATTGGTTCGTTTCGTAAAATTAATTTTACGGAATAGAACATGTCCTATTTTATGGAAAGTTTTATCAAAGGTTTTATAAAACTTGAATTTGACCGTGAGCAATAGAAATTGTGTAAAATTAAATTATTGTACAATAAATTTGAAGGAAAATTTTACCGTGAGCAACGGGCATTCATTCATGGCTGTCCCCACACATATCCACAGATATATTTCTTGGCAGAGCCGGGAATCTAACCCGTACCTCAGGGGTAAAAGGTTGATATGACAGTTTGCTCACCTGTTGGTTTCAGAACAATATATTATGTTCTAAAATTAATACCATAAATTTCTAACAACATAGAAGGTTATTATCATAAAATTAAATTAAATTTAAATGCTTTTCAGTCGATCAACAAGGTTGTACCCGAATTTTAATGGGTGTTCTTACATATGAAACAAGTAGTTCCGTGACGAACTAAAGAACCTACTTTTCTTAAATGTAAGATTCATGCCAATGAATAATCTATATATTGGAAATGAAATGTTACATTGGATCTATCAGCGCGCGTAAAATCATGTTAGCAACAGTGTATTGTATGTGTTGCTTAGAATTAATCTCAAATATTATGATCTATTATTGTCCCAATTTTGGATAAAATCCATTTGGCAATATGGATGTTAAAAGTATTTAAAATTGGACCTGTCATTAGCTTTAGAATCATGTTGGCAACACTGTCATATATGGGCTCCTGAAAATTAATCTGGTATGTCACTATCTCTGTGTGTGGCAAGTTTGGAACACCTCGCATGTATAACTTCTGAGATATCCACATAGACCTCAAATTTCAATTGTGATTTTTCAGCAGTTGGTTGCACTGATGTCATTTTCAAATATAGCAGTGAGATATTCTGGTAAACAAAAGATATTTACTAATTCCAAATTTTGTTTTGATAGCTGCAGCCGTTTAGGAGTAGATAGGGGACACACACACAGACAGACAGACACACATTTGCCCGGATCGATCTTATACCGGTCGCGGTGGCCGAGAGCGCTAACGCGCTACCTCGTGCTTAGCTGGCATCGGGAGAGCGTGGGTTCGATTCCCACCTCGGCCGTCCTGAAAATGGTTTTCGTGGTTTCCCATTTTCACTACCAGGCAAATCTTTTCAATAGGTCTACGGCCGATTTCCTTCCAATATCCCTTCCCTGACCCGTCCTGAAAAGAAAAGTACATGGCCATTGGCTGCATTAATTAATAAAATAAGTCTAAGTAGGTTAAATGTATTGAGGTTCTTTAATCGCTTATCCTGCTAGTAAGGCTTCACGCACAGTCGCAAAGACGGTGTCTGGGAACTGAACACACTTTGTCAGCAGATACAACTGGGGATGGTGACAGGCCGCTAACTTGGCTCTAAAGGAAGGGTTAGAGAAGCTATTTTGAAAGGAAGTTGGCCGTGGACTTATAGAAAGGAACCGTCCTGGCATTTGTCTCAAGGTTAAAATGGGAAACAACGAACACAATGTTCAGGACGGATGAGGTGAGATTTGAACCCACATTCTCCTGATGCCAGCCTGGCACGAGCTAACGCGTTAGCACTCACCGCCTCCGTAGCCGGTGATAACGTTCAATACAAAAACATAACGACAATGTAATACCTACCGTACTTGAAATGTGACAAAATTAAATAAAAAAAAGTCCTCTCGGCACGCCGGAAGGCGGAGGTAGATTTCACCGGACAAACTTGGGGAGAGGCGAAAATAGGCAGAATATGCAGGTTTTCGCAGAAGGATCAGACCTCATTTATTGAGAGAAGGTATTTTATAATTGGAGCTTAATTAACTTTGTTTTTCGTCCTTTTATGCTTATTTTAAACATTTTATTGTATTATGGGAACGGTAACCTTCTTGTCATTTGGGGTCCATTTTTATATTTGTGGTCACACTGTCCTTATGCAAGGTTTCGACACTGATGTGTAACTATGTAACGGTCTGTTACTTCTTCACGCAAAATTATATCTCCCGCAGAGATTTTGGTTGGTTCCTCAGACTAGGGGCTGCGACAACGCGGTCATGTAACCCCGTGTACTTAGGGATGGCTGTATTAGTCTGTAATTCAGGTAAGGACTGCAGACGGTCAATTTCAAGCAGTAGTTCCTAATGTTGCTACCAGGTACTGCCGTCAACGACACCTAGCTGTGAACTTGGCTACTAGATGCCACCCCAACCAGCAAATCGCAACGAACGTTGGAACTTCCCCTCCAAAGGAAAGCATACTGAGGGATTTTAGCGCTCTTAGAAAATCCGACGACTTCGGCCGGCTTTGAAACTGCGACCTTGTGCATAGACATTCAGCATGCTACCAGTTACGTCACCGAAGCCGCTTCCCACTTAGTCAGAAGGAAATACTGAATCTGATCTCGTGCAAGTGCGTTGTCATGGCAACGTCTGATGGCTCATCCCTCATCAATTTAGTAGTGTTGCCATGGCAACCACTGATAGCTCTTGGCATTTTCTTATAATTCCGAAATCATTTTTCTCATCCCTTGGCGTAATGGTGGGTCATATCAAAAATTCTTTCAGACAAAAGTTTTAGGTAATTATTAGAGGAATATTGTACAGTTTGTACGGTTTTGATATTGTGCCTATTAAGAGAGATATGATTAATGTTTCCCGAAAAACCCACTTTTTCCCACCCCTTTGGTCAATGGTTGGTGCTATAAAAAAATCTTCAAACATAAAATTTTGGGCTTTATCCGACACATAGTATGAACGTTGAACGGATTCGATATTTCACATATTAAGAGAGTTATAGCAATATTTCACTTTTTTGAAAAAAGCCCCCCATTTTCAACCCCTTCGACCGATTTAGCCCAGTAACGAACTCGACCGAGATTTTATAGGTATACATATTCGGTAAAAAATTCAATGTGATTGGTGCAAAATTACGGCAGTTATCGTGTCCACAAGAAACTGATATACATATATATATACATATTGAACCCGAGGGTGTTATGCTGACTGATATCGAACGTGGATCTCAGAGACTGTGATCTCAGTACAAGGGTTCCACCAGGGAACGAACCCGAGGTCTGCTGAGGGAGTTTCATGGTAAAAAACCCTAGAGGAAAGTGTATATTTAATCACTGGTGTGATTCCAGTTGATCATGACATTATTTATTAAAATAATGCAGGAAATTGAGCGAGATACAGCATTATTAGACTACTTGAAGTAGGCTATACTGGACTTGGAGCACGGAAAGTGCAGAGTTTGACGTTTAACTAATTGGCCCAGAATTGTGGGAAGTGCAGCAAGGAGCCACGTCCATCTTGCTGACCTCGTTATGTCATCTGGAGGAGGTTGGGGGCCTGAGTAATGACCCAGTTTTTCCCCGACTGAGAATGGATGTAAGAAGGGGTGGGAAGATCCCAAGGAAAATCATTGATTACTCATGATTGGAGTAACACAATGATATGAGAGTGGCACACAGATGAATCTTTAGCCAGGAGGCTAATTTTAGAGCCTTTAATCTGCGAATTTGACGCATATTTAATGAAGTGCGGAAGAACAGAGACTATGGTTGTTCGCGGCTTGGTTTTAACGAGGTTGTCAGGGATTCCCAGTAAGATAGCGTCCCCACGCTATGGAGAAAGGAATTAATATTAATTAATTGGCCGAGCGATTCTTCAGCACGCAGACAGTTCTGGGATCAGTGAAGGAGAAGGAACCCGATGAGCATGGTTTCGAGACCAGAATCGTGCTGGGAGAGGAGTCGAGATAGCGCGGGAAAATTTAGCTCTACTTTTCGAGTGAATCCAATATAAGGGAGTCGACCCTTGGCAGAGCCCAGTAGCACGTCAGTCTTTAGCCCAGTCTTAACCCAGTCGCACGCCAGTGTTGCAGCCAGTCTTAACGCAGTTTACACAGTTGGACACAGTTTGTCACCGAGAGTCGCAAACAGTCGTCGCTACACAGTTTTTTGTAAACAGTACGAACAATGTGTGTTCACTTAGGAAGCAACGTGTGAGATAAGTTGCAGAACTATAGTAAATAATAATCTATGTAAAGTTATGCACAGTGTTAAGCGCAATGTATAAAATATTGACGGATCGTACATGTCTAATTACGATGGAATGCGCTAAGAAACCTTACGAAGCATTTGGTAATGTCTTTGAATACCAAATAATAACGCTCAGGACGGAAGTTAGCATATTTATGCGAATCAGGAAGCTTACCGTAGGAGTATGGATAAACTGTTGGTGAATTCCGAGGGCAAGCGAACCAGACTTTCAATCAGGAGTTGGTAGGAGTACGGGAGATGCCGTCGACACCTGCAATTTTGGATATCTTTGCTAGGGAATTTCAACCAAGGAAAAGTGTACGGAGTGACGTGTGTTACGTAAATTATATGTGAAATGTCTTTTAAATTAATAGTTTAATAAGTGTTCTAAAGTGTCATGTGTTTTGGAAGCAATAGCTTCTTTATAGAAATGCAAAGTGTCGTGTGGTTAACGAAAATATGTGTCAGAAAATGTGTGTATTCAAGATGAAAATGTCGCACTAAAATCTGCATATGGCAGGCGACCAGGAAGGATATGAGTGGTTGGAGCCACCGTGACGAGCCTTAAGATATGTAAGTACCCCACAAATTATGTTTAAGTAGAGGTATAGGCCACTGCATGTAGTGTGATTTCAGAATTATAAAGATGCCAGTAAGAATCAGAGTAGGAGATAGACTCTCCAAGTTTACTCATTAATATGTTGATTTTAATAGATTTGAGATGTTATTTTGCATCAGTGAGTGGATTAATCGTTACCACTATTAATTAAAATGGCAAATCAGTTATGTAAATGTCACGAACATGGTTGTTCGATTTGTAAGATGGAGTTGTGTCGGAATTTGGTAAATTTATGTCAGTGAGAATAATAATAATAATAATAATAATAATGAATATAAAGGTATGAATGAACGCATCAGGCAAAATGTTGTAATCAAGAAATATTTACGCTAAAGGGCAAGACTTATCGATCTAAGCAGTAAGATTATACAGTAAGATTACGTTAGGGGATTAAGAAAAGAGTTTCATATCAGAATATTGTATTAATGGGAATATAATTATGCCAGGAAATGGAAGGGCTTTTAGTGAATTGAATTTGCAGCTTATGTGAAAAGCTTATAGAGTAATTGATAGATTTCTCTTGGTAATTATAGGACGCAGATCATAGCATTAGGAGGGACCAGGGTATCTATTCTTCGTATAAAATCTCGTATGCCGTGGGCGTAATGAGAGATGTACTTTGTGCCAGAGCGTATATAGTGAATGGACCCTAGCTCTGATGATGGATATGGAATGTTCCGGGTTCGAATCCCGTGATAGGTGGGAGGAAAACAATGGACACCTCTGCACACTATCTGATTCCCCGAGAACTATTTGTTGAGTGATTCGGCTCGTTGAAGCGAATCCCAGACGGCAGCATGGGCTGGCCGCAATATTTATTAAAGATACCGGTTACCTAATGGACTAATGTGTTATGAATCTCGTGCCTTCATGTTGAAATGGGCCTAGTTTGGAGCCAATTATTATTATCCTCAGTGCAGGAGTAAATGTGAAAGCTCATCCAGAACCTATTTGCATAATATTCAGTTTAAATCCATTGAGACATGTGTGTCACTGGGACCACAGTGTTTGTCTTGTAAAATCTTTTACTGCTTGGTGAGAAAGAAGTCAGACAGGAAACGAGGGTTGAGGCGCTGTAGGACCTCACTCCACTTCTATTGTGTACCGGCCGCTCGGGAAGAGGGTCTGGACGGTCAAGCGAATCGTGAAGGCAAGTTTTAAAGGAACAGGTTTTAGACCCTGTTAATGACATGAAATGAAATATTGTTATATTGAGTAATGAAGTCATGTGGTTTAAGAACACATTGATAATTATAGATCGCCCTGATGGTTCATGATTTTAGCTATCTAACGAATGGTTAGACGTTGCATTTGTACTTTCACTGACATCTTTTTCTGAAGTGGGTTACCAGATGCCACAGGCTACTCGCGAAAAGTTAGTTTAATAGTACCGTCCGACACAGCGTTAATTAATGTTTTTAATATGAAATCACACACGGCACGCAGTGGAACTATATAAATAGAGGAAGTGTAGGGGTAGCTTACATAATTATGGAGTTGTACGTAGACTGCTGTGCAACACCGGAATAGGCTAATGCATGTAAAGCATTTGGTGGGAAGAGAAAGATCAAAACACACACACGATACACATTATTGTCAAATTAAGACAAGGTTCAAAGAATAATTAATCTTGTAGAGTTAATGAAGTCACATTGGATGACAGAAGAATTAAAGTACAGTTTGTTCTGAAGTTGTATGTGCATCAGCGCACTAGAGTACTTTGTAAAGTTCACATAAGGGTAAAGGTTTGTGTTATAATATGATTTTATTATGATAATATTATGTTCATATTTGTGGATTGTGGAAATAATTTTTGTTTGTTTGTTTTTGTGGTTGTGGGATTTGTTTTGTTTGTGTGAATTCATGAAGTTTTTACTGAATTAAAGTTTTAGAATAGAGTTGTGCCTTATCATTGTAGAGTTGATACCTTTTAGCCTCAAATCCAAAAATATGCAACTGCTACATGGGAGAACGGTACACGCCCGAGCCCTGATGCTAGCTGGAGGCAGAAGCATATTTTCCATCGAGATTACTCACATGGGTACAATATATATATATATATATATATATATATATATAACTTTTGAACTGACGGTGGTTTTGGAGTCTGGGGGATGTGAAACGCGAAGATATGTCGAAATTTTCCGGAAGTCGAAACATGGGACCCATTGCAATAGTTAGCTTTCTAATGAAATCTACCTAAATCTAGCGATGTCTAGTATTGAATCTAAACGTAAAAATGAATTAACGAACAAGGTATGTATCTCTAAATATAAAACAAAATCCCCGATTCTTGGATATACGGGCAATCTCGAGAACCACGGGATGGATTTTGATGCGGTTTTCACCATTCTGTAAAGAATTTGTCGAGGAAGGTTTCTGTACAAAAACATTCATTTATGATCAAAGGAATCCGAGCAATAATGATTTCAGTAAATCGAGACGAAGAAAAACCTGCTGTCCGTGCGCTTTTTAAGCTTACGCTGGGTAAAACGTTAACAACATCTATATATCGTACTACCCACAGTACTCATGTAAGGTGCGCGGGTCAAGACTGCACGCGGTCAAGAATGCGTGATGCAGCATGAAAAGTTCTACAAAAAAAGGTCCGCAACAGTATATCTCTATCTTTAATAAATCGCCCACTGTAAGTGTATTTACGTTTTCATTTCTTCCAACAATCTCCATTGGAAATTTTAAATTACTATATTCGGAGCGAGTTTACAAGCTAGCCTTTTATCCCAGCTTCGGCCAGCATCAAACTGTCGAGTTAAGACTTCCTAGTAGATGTGTTCGAAGTTTTGCTGTTCACCTCGGTTTTTCTGGATTGCACCGTCCCGTGCGCCATTTTAAGCTTACGCTGGCTAAACCGTTAAAGATGCCGAGCGAAGCCAGGGCCGGGCTACTAGTGATATATAAAAGCTGTAGAGGTAGTTCCGCAAGATGGTTACAGATCCCTTGATAGCGTATGTGGCTATATTGGTTATCACTGTTTTAGATATTCCCCAGGACACGAACTGGGAAATGATCGTTCCACGATCTCGGATCATCAACCCAACCACCCCATTTCATCAAGCTCATACTTTTCCTTATAATAAGGGCTCGTTGGCTCGTATGTAGCTTTCTTCTCATGTCAACAACGACGTGTGGTTACGTAGAGCTGACTACGAAACGGACCTTTGTATCTAAGATGAAAAATGCCCTGGGCTGTATGATGTAGGTGCTCCTTTGACATTCTGGGGTTAGACAATTAGATTGATTCCCGTTAGGTCGGTGAATGTAAGGTGCGCGGGTCAAGGCTGCACGCGGTCAAGAATGCGTGATGCAGTCGGGTGGGAGTGAGGATGAGTGAGCTGCCGCCCATCTTGTACGCTCCGCCCTGGAACATCCTCAAGGTCTTACTTAACAACGTGCTGGGTGGTGTTGTTCTTGTCTCGTGTGGAATGGGCACAACAAAGGTGCTATTGTGAAATGTCGCCATCTAACGAAGTAATTCATGAAGAATGTCGATTGTTATGGCCGTGACTTCCCCCCTTAAAGTGCAAGCGAGGGTTTCTCAACCACAGTCACACCAGAGGTCGGCCCTGGGGGTTGCATGATATATTGTGATATTAAAACAAGATTGAGTAAATCACTTCTCAAGGTAAGTAGACTACGTTATTATCAGGGCCCGGATTCTGATGACATGTCATCTTTTAAATGCTTCACCACAGACATTGCTAACTTATATACAAATCCTGTTCATGGCCCCCACATTACAGAAATCCATATTTATTAAGTCATTTTTTTCGTCATTTTTCTAAGTATTTTGCTTTTAGGTCATTTTCTCGCTTTTCGCGTAATTATTATGTCATTTTATGGAATTTATTAGAATATTTTATACGCTTTAAGTCATTTTCTCACATTTTTATTTAATGTTTGTGATTCAATTTTTGTGTAGGCTATGGTACTGGATATTAACGGAACTGAAAGTGAGGAT
Organism: Meconema thalassinum; assembly: GCA_946902985.2. NCBI lineage: Eukaryota > Metazoa > Arthropoda > Insecta > Orthoptera > Tettigoniidae > Meconema > Meconema thalassinum. Next base: position 78,005,626 of record OX336396.1, on the reverse strand, counting down.
GAATACGAAGACATGAGAATCTTCACAACTTTGTTCAACCCTTATTTCTTGGAATATCCACATTTCAGGAGACACACTAGACTGAAATAATAAGCAATATTTGTGTGCAAATAATTTGTATTTGTCAAATAATAATTAAATTATATTAGGTAGCTATTAATATCATTTCAGCATACAATGACGTAGTCTGTTTGCATTGTTTTGTATGATGAAATTATATCAGTCCCATTCAAATTTTTAGGTGATTTTTGAAAGTTATGGCGTCATTTTATGGGATTTTGCAGTTATTTTATAGGTCATTTTTTAAACATTTCCAGGTCATCAAAATCCGGGCCCTGGTTATTAGGCTATCGATAATAATCTTAAAACTCAGCAATTTTTCTAGGTTTGTGCCATGTCTTGTGTGGGGTTTCGCCTAGAACACCAAGCTGGCTCATCAGCGGGCCCTTGGTGTCCCGACCCGGACCCTCACAGGAGTAGCGAACTGCGCGCTACCTCCCTTTTTATGAAGCGCACCTGATCCTCTTATCTGCGAGAACTAGAACAATTGCTGAGTTTTAATTCACTGGCCGTGAAATCCAATATACCATCTCTTTGGAAGCCTTCATAGGGAGGTTATGGCTGCTTGAGCTTTTAATTCTCGCAGATAAGAGGCGCAGGTGCGCTTCATAACAAGGAGGTAGCGCGAAGTTCGCTACTCTTGTGGGGGTCCGGACGGAGACACCAACAGCCCGCTGATGAGCCAGCTTGGTGTCCTAGGCGAAACCCCACACAAGACACGGCACAAACCTAGACAGATTGCTGAGTTTTAATTCACTGGCCGTGAAAGCAAATATGCCAATAATAATGTTATTGGTTTTACGTCCATTTTAACTACTGCGGCTTTTAGAGACGTCGGGGTGCCGGAATTTCGCCCCAAAGGAGACCTTTAATGTGCCAATAAATCTACTGACACGGCTCCCTCACATTTGCGCACCCTCAAATGCCAGCTGACTGCGCCAGGATTCGATCCTGCAACCTTGGGATCAGCAGGCGAGAACGATACAGCTCAGCAACGTAGCCAGTCACTTCATTATCGTGATGGAAGCTCCTTTTCAGTGTTGCTTTAGTCATCCAAATTTAATGATTTTCAGTCGGTCAACGCTTGCCACGGTGGGTGAGTGGTTAACGTGTCGGACTACTAACCCCAAGCTTGCAGGTTCGCCCCTGGCCGTGCTAAGTGATTTTTGAAAGGCAACAAAAATCACGACATGTATGTCATACGTTGTTGGCATGTTAAAGAACCCATTTCAATTCAGTAGGCCGTGTTCATAATGGCAAAATTAATCTCGGGATTTTCCGCCAACACAAAGTTCCTCCATTCTCTAGATATCTAACCTCCTTGACTTTCATAGCGTTCAAAGGAACGACTAAATTCGACATGCAAGCTACCCTCTGGGTGTCAATTAACAAAGCTTGCACCCGGCACCGAGGCCATACGATATTATTTATTTATAGTCTGTCAACACGATTGTACCCATTTGTAATGGGTGGTAACATAAACCTGAAAAAATAACATGAGATTAATTAATAATAATAATAATAATAATATCGCATGGCCTCGGCTGCCGGGTGCAAGCTTTGTTATTTGACACCCAAAGGGTAGCTTGCATGTCGAATTTCGTTGTTCCTTGAAGCACTATGAAAGTCAAGAAGCTCCTTGAACACTATAGCCCTTTCTAGTAGAGAAATGAGGAACTTTGTGTTGGCGGAAAATCCCGTGATTAATTTTGCCATTATGAACACGGCCTACTGGATTCAAATGGGTTCTTTGACATGCCAACATCGTATGACATGGTGTCGTAATTTTTGCCGCCTTTCAAAAATCACTTACCGCGGCCAGGAGCGAACCTGCAAGCTTGGGGTTAGTAGACAGACACGTTGACCACTCACCCACCGTGGCAAGCATGAGATTAATTAATACACTTGGATGACCAGTTTCGATCGTGAAGCGATGGGTTACTTTGCTCTTATACACTAAATAAGGCATTTAACGGAAAAAACATTATAGCAAATAAAAAACTTAACTCTTAGGAATAACAATTTTGAATTTACAATTCTAATAAAAATGGACATCTTTACAATATCATGTATGAAAGCTTTTTGAGTTCAACACATGGAGTTGAAAATGGTAAACCCCAGTGGCGTGCGGTGGTAACTACAATTGCCCAAGTTCCCCCCGGGGGCTCAAATCTAGTGGGACGTAGGTTGGCGACCACGGGACCCTAGCTGAGTTCGGCATTGCTTCCACTTACTTATGCCAGGCTGCTCTCCGTCTTCTTTCCTGTCGACCTCTCTTAATCAACTCTTGTTCTCAACCAATCCCGACGATATTAGGGAAACCGAGGCCTAGGGAGTCTTTCACTTTCTTGCCTTAATTGGCCCTTGTCTCCTATTTCCTGATAGCCTCATTCATCGAGAGATCAGCCTTCTTTTTCTCTTTCCATGTGTGTAGTCCCGCCACTTCTGGTGTACCCTGGATAGTGCTACACCCTCAAGGGCTCACGGCTGGTGAGTTTGGGAGTTGACAACCCAGAGGGATTCCTGAGCTGGGTCCGTTTTGTCCCCTTTTTCCTCTGACTTTGGGGCGAGCCCTCTCCTCTTTCCCTTTCCCATCTGCCTTTCATGGCTCTCCTTCCTCCCTTCCAAGTCCCTCAATCCGCATTCTCCGAGGGTTGGGGGCCTTTCTTTTCTTCCTGTTTCTTATTTGTTTACCATTTCTTCTCTAGTATATAAGTTAGTAGTTAGTTTTAGTTATAGCTTTCATTCTCACCTCATCTTTCACTATCACCCAAACAATTAGGGGCCGATAACCTAGATATTAGGCCCCTTAAGACAACAATTATCATCATCATCATCATCATCATCAATTGCCCAAGATGTAAGGCAAACTTTCGAACCCACAAAAATACCATTCTTGTCACGCTGTACAGGCCTAACTCGTCTTCCGAGTCTGGAGATGATCTGGGCTAATTGCCTTGCGCTTTATCTATCCTGATCGGTCCATATACTATCAATATGAATCTAAAATTTAATGAAATCTGTGTTCAAAGGGTATAACTTTAAAAGAGAAATATTAAACAATTTCACTTGTATAAACAAAGAATTTTCCATGTGCAATACCCAACTTGGGAGTCACCGGGTGTTCACCTCCTATTCTGATTCTCACTTCTTCCTCTTACACCTTTTGCTCTTCACGACCTATAACCAGGTGAAGTAAAAGAATCCATTCTTGTAACCAGTTTCACTCTCTATAATGTGTTTATTTTTCTGGAGGCGCACTGTTCAAGGCCATGCGCGGAGCATCGAGGTGGCGGAGGGAAGCGAAAGGTTACGTCGCGGGACTCACGACCTCAGACGACTGCTATCTCCTGGATCAGGATTACCTCAGAGTTCTGGGAGGAAAAAACTGTAGAGTGAAGATTTATTCTCATCCCACGTTCGGTTTTACTGTACACTTGGAGAGAGGCGATCTAGTGCACTGATACGAGATTCTCTTAACTTCTTAACTTCTAACTACTGGCTACACAGTCGCCTGAACAGGAAGGGAATTGCTTACAAGAAGACACCACACCAATCTTGTCAACCCTTGTCGGGCCAAAAGAAAAGAACTGTCACTCATGAAAGAAAGAGATTTAAGTAGATTTTCCTTTATTTTATTTTTTATTTTTTGTTAATATACACGGAAAATTGTAAAATATAACGTTCATTTATTTATTTTGAAATTTCAAGATGGCAAATGAGCACTGTATTCATTGTGCTGATAACCTAACACAAGTGAGAATTCTAATATGATGCTCACCTCTTTGCAAGTATCGTATTAATTACCCACATTTATTCTGAGATGTCAATTTTAATGATCTAATAGTTCGCACAACCGCCATATTGAATGTATGGGGAGTATGTTCTTTTGCCGTGGTCATACAAGGCCACATATAGGTACCTACCTTGTCACTAATCTTCGTTAGCTCGTAAGTCTTTAGAGTTATTTATTTTCGTATTTTATAATTTTAAGATGGCGGCTGGGCGTGACATACAGTCTCATGTTGTTATCACGTCGACAACAGAGGGTCCTAATATAAAACTATCAGAATGCTAAATACTGTGAACATTGATTCATTGGATCATGAGTTATGGATAAAATGCTTGCATGATTCACACGGCCGCTATCTTGGAATTATTTGGATGATGACCTTTCGGTTAGTTTACGAGCCTGACGCTTCCCACATGAAGGTATACTTTCCCAAAATGTAGTAGAGATCCGATGTTTAGTTCAGTTGCAATTTGATTTAAGCTTTGAACATTTGGGTAGCCACCAATTTGTTTTGGTTGAGATGGCGGCGATATAAAACATGACACTGAGGTGTTCTTTGCTAGTGCCTCTGTACCATTTTTTTTTTCAATTCGGTTTCGTCGTGTTTGATTGATGAGGGGGGAGGGGAGGCGACATACACAGAGAGACAGACAGAAACACGACATTCGGCCCGTTTAGATCTCATAAGTCTATTTTCTTTTTTGCAAAAATGGAAAGTAGGCTAACAAGAGGTGTGACCCCTCGAAGAATAAGGGTATCAGGAAAGGTGAGACAAGGGCCAATTAAGGCGGAAAATTAAAATACTCCCTATACTTAGGGTAAACTAATACTGTCGGGCTTAGAAGAGAACAAGGGTTGACCAAGGAAGGTCGACAGGAAAGATGATAGAAAGGAGAAAGGAAGCTTGTAGTTGTAGGTGACCATTAATCGTGCGATCATGAGCCACCGGGACCTCCCTTTTACGTGGATTCCGAACCACAGAACATGGCATTTCACTTCGAGAATCTCACATGCATTGACCGGGAATCAAACCCGGTCCATCTTGGGGAGAGGCACTGCGCCACCAAGTCTCCTTGATAGAGAGGAGCCTGGCACAAGTGGAAGCAATGCCGGACTCAGCTGAGTCTTGTGGTCGCCAACCCACGTCCCACTAGTTGCGATCTTCCGGAGGAGGGGATAGTCAAATGTTTCTCAGGTGATTGTAATTGATCCCAATCACCTTTATTTTGTACTTTTCCCATCAGTGTGCGTAATACACAGTTCGCACCATCTATGTGGGCCAAGAAGGTGACAGTGGTGCAGTTTACCGAACTCTAATTAATTATTAACACATCCTATATACTGCTATAAAAACCATAAGCCCTAAAGTAAGATTATGCACATTTGTGGTTTTGGACCGACTATATCTATTTCTATTTCTTTAATTTCTGTTGATGATGATGATAGTTGTTATTTTACGGGGCCTGACATCTAGGTTATCGGTCCCTAATGGTTTGGGTGATAGCAAAAATGACAATGAATTAGAAACCGTAACGAAAATTAAGTTAGACTGAAAATACTGACAAAAGGGAATTCAGAGTGAAACGACTCACAAAATGTAGAGTGGAAATACTGACAAAAGGTACTTTAGAAGGAAAATACTCACAAAAGGAAGAGATTGAAAAACACGCACAAAATGTAGTTTAGGTTCAAAAGACCTACAAAATATTATGGAGATTCGAAATACTCACAAAATACAATTGAAATTCAAAATACTTACAAAATGCAATCGAGGTTGAAAATACGTACAATATGCAATTGAGGTTCAAAATACTTACAAAATGCAATTGAAATTGAAAATACACAATCCAAGTTAGATTGAAAAAGGCCGGTTCAGATTCAAAATACTCACAAAGTGCAATTGAAATTCAAAATACTTACAAAATGCAATTGAAATTGAAAATGCTTAGAAAATGTATGGTAGCCCGCGATTCAAAATACCGTACTGTAAGATACTGAAAAAAAGCAATTTAGATTGAAAATACTTACAAAATGGAGTATAGGTCGAAAATACTTACAACAAGCAGATTGAAAATACTACAAAATGTGGTTGAGATTCAAAATACTCACAAAATGTAATTTAGCGACACGGGGAGACAATTCATAAAAACAGGGCGGGAATCGTAAAGAGAAAAGGAACTATAATGAAAAGAAAAATAAGGCTGATCCCTAGAAGAATGATCAGGAAAGATGAGAGAAGGTCCAATTAAGGCGGGAAAGGAAGAGACTCCCTGGGCCTCGGATACCCTAATACCGTCGGGGTCGGAAGAGAACAAGAGTTGACCAAGGGAGGCCGACAGGAAAGAGAACAGAGAGGAGCCTGGCACAAGTAAGTGGAAGCAATGCCGGATTCAGCTGGGGTCCCGTGGTCGCCAACCCACGTCCCACTAGATGTGAGCCCCTGGGGGGGGGTATTTTCTGTTATTCTTCAACATTCAGAAAAATTCAATTACTCTTGTCACGCCATCATTGAAGAGAGCCATTAGCTAATAGCATGGAGAGTTGACGCCCAGATGATCTCACTCGAATTCTTCCCGAAGGGGCGGATATTACATTTACTTTTACTTTCTCCATCCCATGCAACTGCCGCCGGTGATGGGGAAAGAGGTTCTTCACCACCAGCAAGAAATTAATAGGTAAGCATTCAGCCTGGGGGCGTGATAGCGTAGCCTTCCCACCTAATGTAATTCGATTCCTGTATAACCATAGAATTTTTTCGAAATGAAAAGTCACGTCTAGTGGTTCAGATTTCACTTGAAGAGTCAAAATAATAACAATAGTAACAAGAAGTTCCGTAAAGAACTATACAGCCTTCTTTTCATGCCAATGATTATTCTACAGTATATGAACCTATCTAGAATAATGACAAAATTAAGTTGGTAATATCGAAATATCAAATTAGTTCAAAATATACCTGGTATAATTTAGCCTAATAGACCACTACAGTTGGCAGCCCTGGTGACTGAATATATTCCTAGTTCCATCTCTTAAGGTACAGAATACAAAATTAGGTTAAGTCCAATGAACGTTACATGCAGTTAGACACTGGATCTATCAGCACGCGTAAAAGCAAGTTGCCAACAATACCATGCGTGTGCTGGTCAGAAATAATCTGAAATATTATGATATCTTGTTGTGCCAATTTTGGATGAAATCCATTTGTTAGTATAGGAGTTACATGTATTTTAAAATTGGACATATCAGCAGGCATAGAATCATGTTGGCAGCACTGCCTTGTATTAATTACTCCAAATTAATCTACAATGCCAGGTGCTATACGTGTGCAAAGTATAGAGCTGTTGGCTTGCATACTTTCTGGTATATTGATATTAGTGTAAAATAAATATAGACAGCATTTATTAACAGTTGGCAGCCCTGATTGCTCTTAACAATACTTACAGATATTCTGTTATGGTACACATAGCACATACGAAATTTGGTTGTAATCCAACTGATAGTATAGAAGTTACATGTATTTAAAAATTGGTACTATCAGCAGGCTTATAATCATGTTGGTAGAACTGACGTATATAAGTTACTCAAAATTAATCTAAAATGTCAGAATATACGTGTGCATAGTTTAAAGCTGTTGGTTTGCATTACTTTCTGATATATTGGTATTTGGATAAAAAATACTTTCTGATATATTGGTATTTGGATAAAAAATAGAGAGAGCAATTATTAACAGTTGGCAGCCCTGGTGGCTCTTAAGAATACGCTCAATCATATCTGTTTATGTACAGATATTACATACAAAATTTGGTTGAAATACAATTGATAGTGTAGAAGTTGTATGCATTTAAACATTGGACCTATCAGAAGGCTTAAAATTATTTTGGCAACACTGTCATTGTTGGCCTCCTGAAAATTAAACTGAAATAGTATTATCTGCATGTGTACCAATTTTGGAATAGCTCCCATTCATACCTTGCGAGATATCCAACATGGAGCTCAAATTTCTAGTGCGTTTTTTCAGCAGTTGGTAGCACTGACATCATTTTCAAATATGGACGTGAGCTATTCCGGTGCACATATTTACTCATACTAAATTTGGTTTTGATTGCTGCAGCCGCTTAGGAGTTGATAGGGACACACACACACACAGCCAGCCAGATAGACAGACAGACAGACAGACAGACAGACAGATAGATAGACAGACAGACATTTTCCCGGATCGATCTCATAAGTCTACTTTTTCCTCATTTTTGCAAAATGTGAAAAGTAGGCTAAAAATGTGGAAAAATGGATAAAACAATAGTTATGATTGACATTTTCGACAATTATTCTGGTAGCAAAGGTGTTTGTGTTCCTTGGAAATGAGTATAACCCAAATAAATCAATTTCTAATACAGTATACAATAGTGATTGGCAAAGGGCAACAAGAGATGCCTTATTCTTATTCTTATTCTTCTACTACTTCTTAATTTGTAACATTCGTAGAATAATAATTTATTAGTTGATTTAAATTATTCCCGTTTCTACAGGGCCATTGAAATGTGATATGAGTTTCCTTTATGGCAGATGGTTTTAGCGGCTGGATGCCCGTAGTAATGACAACCTCATTGAAGATTTAATGAGAAATGAATGAGGATGAATAATAAGAGATAAGGCAGTTGAGGTTTTGAGAATATAATTATCGTTCTGGTATTTGCCTGGAATTGAAAATAATGGCGGGTAGACACACATTATTATTATTAGTTATTATTCTTGCTTCGTTTCGGCCAACTAAGGACCACGTCATTTCAACTGTTTCCTTTTAGCTTTAAAATTAGTCCAGTATTCCTTCATTCGTTGACGATGTTGTTTCTTTCTCTCTACTTTCCACGCCTTGCCAGTTTTCAGCATCGGCTTTGTTTTATACTACGTAGGGATACATAGTTGGTGTTGTTTCATTTCAGGGGCTACATCGTAGACGTTTAGCCCCGTGTACTTGAGTCTGATAACTTATGTTATTGCGGTGTAGCTAGTAGTAGTAGTAGTAGTAGTAGTAATAGTAGTGGGTGCATTTGTAAATCAGCAAGGATTGGGAAGGAGATGGCTTTGGCCTTGAGTTAAGAACCATCCCAGCATTTTCGCGGAATTAAAGTGGGAAATCACGGAAGACCACTTCCAGAATAGGTAAGGTGGGAATCGAACTCACCTCTCGTCAGTTTTGCCTCACGAGGCTAGGCGTGCCCCGTTCCAAGCCTTAGATCAGAATTACATTTCTTTGCAAAGCCAGGAATTAAACCCGGTCCTTCGGGATGACAGTCAAGAATTCTAGCCGCTACACCACGTGGAGGTCGAATAAATATTTCCCTCTCAATAACTAGAAAAATAAAATTTTATTTTAGATCCTGTTTTCATAAAATTAAGGGCAATTTATTGATAGTTTTAAGTGATATTTTAGATGACCAACATCCTCCCCCTATTAATCAGTGTTCAGGTGTGGCAATCATTTATATAGCGTGCCAGAAAAAATACCACTTCAGTTCATACTATTGGGACGGTCTAAATCCCAGAGGCGGATCAAGGGGATGGCCTTTTCGGAGTGGGTCTATAGCGTTTAATCATCTTTATTATTATTATTATTATTATTATTATTATTATTATTATTATTATTATTAAGCCTCCGTGGCTTAGGCGGCAGCACGCCGGCCTCACGCCGGTCCGTGGTTCAAATCCCGATCACTTCCATGTGAGATCTGTGCTGGACAAAACGGAGGCAGACACGTTTTTCTCCGGGTACTCCCGTTTTCCCTGTCAAAATTTCATTCCAGCAACACTCTCCACCGGCACAGTTCCTATCCTCGCCGCTAGTTGGGGGCTTCATTCATTCCATTCCTGACCCGGTCGGAGACTGGAAGCAGGCTGTGGATTTTCATTTCATTATTATTATTATTATTATTATTATTATTATTATTATTATTATTATTATCATGCTTGCCACGGTGGGTGAGTGGTTAAAGTGTCTGACTACTAACCCCAAGCTTGCAGATTCGCCCCTGGCCGTGGTAAGTGATTTTTGAAAGGCGGCAAAAATATTGGCTCGCATGGCATACGTTGTTGGCATGTTAAAGAACCCATTTGAATTCAATAGGCCGTGTTCATAATGCCAAAATTAATCTCGGGATTTTCCGCCAACACGAAGTCCTCCTTTCTCTACTAGAAAGCGCTGTAGTGTCAAGGAGCTTAGACATCTAGCCGTCTTGGCTTTCATAGCGTTCCAAGGAACGACAAACATTCGAGATGCAAGCTGCTCTCTGGGTGTAAAATAACAAAGCTTGCACCCGGTACCCGAGGCCATAAGATATCATCATCATCATCATCAGTGATTGTTGGGTACACCAAAGATATTGCTGCAGTGATTGTGACCCGTGATGCGGTTCTGGCTCAGTGGAAACTCAATCAAGTAATGCGGTGGGTGAGCGGTTGGATGAACAGTCATGGCCTGACATTAGCTATGACAAAAACTGAAACAATTATGCTAACTAGGAGGAGATTGAACACTTAATCCCCTTGAAAGTTGGAGAGACGATCGTTCGGACATGAACCTCTGCTAAGTAGCCTACCTAGGAATCACTATATATACGAAATTGACATACTTATCACATGTAATGAATGCATCAGACAAGGCGGAAGTAGTGACAGCTGTCATTAGTAGACTCATGGCTAATGCACATGACTCTAGACAAAGCAAGCGTTGACTACTGATGTTCACAGTGCAGTCTATTCTCCTGTATGGAGTGGAGACTTGGTCGGATTCGCTGAGGATATAGAAGTAGAGGAAACGCTTGGCTGCAATTCATAGGAGAGGATCTCTGAGAGTGACGTGTGCTTACCGTACAGTTTTGGAACCTGCAGTTCTGGTTGTCTCAGGTGTTGCGCAAATTGACTTACTCGCGCAAGAACGTGAAGAAGTATTCTTCCGACGAGTAGAACTGAGCAAGCCTCAAGCCCGGAAGGAAGCCGTGGCATGCATACCGAAGAAATTGAGACAGCTAGCATTTGTGATTACATGCCAATCACAATTAAAATATTATCTACCCGAATACAAAGGTCACAAACAAAAAATACTAATCAGACATTGAATCAAGCAAGCAATATACTCAATATGCGGGACCATTCTTCCTCGCTCAATTATCAAATGAAATAATTTTGCCGTATGTCTTTGAAGGCGAGTGGCACAATCCATCACCCTCTTTTCGCACTCGAAACAGTAATTGTTCAGGAGTGGTGAACCTGACTTTTACACTTGCACTTTGATAATATGAGATTTTCACGTAGAACCTGAATTTACTGACTCCTTGGAGGAAAAGAATCTTAAACTACTGAAATTAGCCAAAATACCTGTAGTAATGGTTGGGAAAAAAATTGGAGATGATAGTAATGGATGCTTACTCCTCCGCTATCTATAACCCACCCAACGTCCCGTTTTTTTTTTATCACGACTTATGTACTGTAGATGAAATTCCAGCTGAGTCCGCCATTATACGCTTAATTTAGTAACAAGTACAGTATTGCCAACCTCGCGCATTCAGTACTATTTCATATCCGGTATCGTAAGACAATCTAACCCAATATTTTCATCCAGACCAATAGATTTCTGCCTAGACTAATAACTGTTAGGTAGCGCGGCCATAGACATCTTATCATACTAATATATAACAAGATGTTCAGTAAAGAACATATAGCCTACTTTCTCCTAAATGTATGAGTATAGTTATAACTCGTTGTTATTATCAAAGAGTATAATAGAACTATTCTTTGTTGAAGACCTTAGAAACGATTTACCTCTACCAAACGCCACAACCTAGATAAAAACTGCTACCATCATTGAAGAAAGAAAGATAAGAAGTATCTAAAGAATGTTATGGATCTGGAGACATAATCGACCGGACTGGCGGCGTGGCTCAGCGGTAACGTTCTCGCTTGCTGGACCGTATGTTTCAGGTTCGTATCCTGGCGCAGTCAGCTGGCATTTGAGGGTGCACAAATGCGAGGGAGCCGTGTTAGTAGATTTACTGGCACGTTAAAGATCCCCTTCGGGACAAATTTCTGGCACCCCGGCGTCTCTAAAAGCAACAGTAGTTAAAAGGGACGTAAAACCAATAACATTATTAGTATTATTATTATTACATAATCGGCCTGACGCGGGCAACATCCAACTTTGAGTTGAGGCATGTCTTTACACGTCTGGCTGCGTGTGACTTTCACAACCCTAATTGAATTAACAAATCTTTCCATGACCCTACAGAGACGTGTGTATACCAACTATGTGGATATTTTCGATTGCTATTTGGCTGAAATAAAAGTATTAATTAATATCCTGAACTAGCACCAACGGTAGAGTTCAGATACTATGTGAAATCGTTTTGTTCTTTACTTCAATTAACATTTTCAAATAACGCACAATAGGCTGTTACAAACCCTTTAAAATAAAAAGTAAAAATGTATCGTAGTATCATCTTGTCATTCTTCAAATTCGATGCGCATAGAATGCCAATGGTATAGTAATCAATAGAGCCCCACGTAGACTAGTCGTGACATCTAGTGGTGAAATATCGAACAATATAATCCTAACAGAGCGAGTGCATTCTAGCGGCCAGAAGAAGAAACTTTTCAATAAAATCTGTTACCTTTTTGTCAGCTAGATGTCTCGAGTAAATCTGCTGGCGAATTATGTTTTAATTAAATATATATTTTACACCATAATATGCACAATATAACGCTTAATTTTAAAACATCTGAGTCATTACAAAACAATAAACATATAACATTTCAAGCAAAAATCCTAGCTCTGATCGGGTTTGAACCATAGGCATTTGAGCGATAGGCTAACGCTCTACCACTGAGCTAATTGTGTCAACGAATATCGTTCTATATAAAATGACTTACATAGAACTTGTTAGCAAATAATGATTTATACTAAACGATTTCATCACTGGAGTATATTATATATATATAAAGCATTTCATACAAAGTTTATTTATTTTGTATCAGTACGCTATATTGCATGCAATACTCAAATTAGTGAAATATAAGTCAGGCACAAGATATCCGCTGCCATCTTGTCTTAATACTGAATCGGCTCAGCTTTTTAAAATCACGTCTGCACTATAGTATTACAAATTAACCTTTTAATTTCGAACGTGCCTCTTCCTTTAGAACAGTTAAAACGATTCTCGGCTCGATAATCGGAACTGGTGGGTCCCATGATATGGATTATAAAGTTTGCATAATTCGCACGGCCGCCATCCTGAATGGTATGGCGGACGACCTTGTAGTTTGGTCACAAGACGCATCCTATACGAAGGTATGTTGTTACCAAATTTGGTAGAAATCGGATGATTTGGTTAGTCGTTTTTTGATTTTACGTTTTGAACGTTTGAGTGGCCGCCATTCAGTTTTAGTAAAGATGGCGGCGATATAAAACATGACACTGAGGTGTCCTTTGCTAGTGCTACCTTTGTACCAAATTTCGTTCAATTCGCATTCACCGTGTTCGAATTGATAGGGGGGGACAGACATTCAGAGTACACACACACACAGACACACACACAGACTCACACACACACATACACACACACACACAGAGACTCACACACACACATACACACACACAGACAGACACACTTTTTTCGCCCTGTGTTGATCTCATAAGTCTACTTTCATTTTTTGCAAAAATCGAAAGTAGGCTAAAAATGAGATGGTGTGTGTCTGTCTTTCTGTCTGTCTGTCTGTCTGTGTGTGTGTGTGTTACTCAATAACGCAAGAACCACTGGTCCGATTTAAATGAAATTTTGCATGGATGTAGCTCATTTACCATGTTTACATATAGGATACTTTTAATTTCGATATTTTGCATTATTAAACAAGATATTCAGTAAAGAACATATAGCCTACTTTCTCCTAAATGCATGGGTATTGTTATAACGCTTTGTCCTTTTCAAGGAGTATGATTGGATGTTGGTTGTAGTAGCTTGTTGAAATACAACGTGCTATAGGGATATTAAACATGAATATGAGGTGCCCTTTTCTAGTGCTATCTCTGTACCAAATTTCGTTCAATTCGGTTTCACCGTGTTTGAATTGAAAGGGGGAATCGATTTGCACACATACTTGGCCACCATCTGCAAACTATTGGGCTGATGTTCTTGCAGTTTGGTCAGAATATGTTTCCCACCTAAAGGTATGGTGTTGCAAAATTTGGTAGAGACTAGATTATTAGGTTGGTCGTAATTACATTTTAGCTTTTAACATTCGGGTGGCCGCGATTACGTTTCCGACAAGATAGCGGTGATATAAAACATGACACTGAGGTGCCCTTTGCTGGTGTTACCTCTGTACCAAATTTCGTTCATTCGGTTCCACCGTGTTCGAATTAATAGGGGGAATCAATTTTGACATAAAGATGGCCGCCATCCGCAAACTATTAGGCTAATGACCAATTATATTGGTCAAAGGATGCTCCCTCCGTAAAGGTATGTTGTTGCAAAGTTTGGTAGAGATCGGATGGTAATGTTAGTCGTAATTTAACTTAAGCTTTGAACATTTGTGTGGCCGCCATTACGTTTCTGTCAATATGGCGGCGATATTAATCATGACACTGAGATGCCCTTTGCTAGTGCTATCTCTGTACCAAATTTCGTTCCATTCGGTTTCGCCGTGTTTGAATTAATAGGGGGAATCGATTCTGACACAAAGATGGCCACCATCCGCAAACTATTAGGCGAATGACCTATTAGATTGGTCAAAGGATGCTCCCTCCATAAAGGTATGTAGTTGCAAAATTTAGTAGAGATCGGATGATTAGGTTAATCGTAATTTGATTTAAGCTTTGAACATTCGTGTGGCCGCCATTACGTTTCAGTCAAGATGGCGGCGATATAAAACATGACACTGAGGTGCCCTTTGCTAGTGCTACCTCTGTACCATATTTCGTTCCATTCGGTTCCACCGTGTTTGAATTAATAGGGGGAATCAATTTTGACATAAAGATGGCCGCCATCCGCAAACTATTAGGCTAATAACCTATTAGATTGGTCAAAGGATGCTCCCTCCATAAAGGTATGTTTTTGCAAAGTTTGGTAGAGATCGGATGGTAATGTTAGTCGTAATTTAACTTAAGCTTTGAACATTTGTGTGGCCGCCATTACGTTTCTGTCAATATGGCGGCGATATAAAACATGACACCGAGATGCCCTTTGCTAGTGCTACCTCTGTACCAAATTTCGTTCCATTCGGTTTCACCGTGTTTGAATTAATAGGGGAATTGATTTTTACACAAAGATGGCCGCCATCCGCAAACTATTAGGCTAATGACCTATTCATTTGGTCAAAGGATGCTTCCTCTATAAAGGTATGTTGTTGCAAAATTTGGTAGAGATCGGATGATTAGGTTAATCGTAATTTGATTTAAGCTTTGAACATTTGTGTGGCCGCCATTACGTTTCCGTCAAGATGGCGGCTATATAAAACATGACATTGAGGTGCCTTTTGTTAGTACTATCTCTGTACCGAATTTCGTTCCATTCGGTTGCACCATGTTCGAATTAATAGGGGGAATCGATTTTCACACAAAGATGGCCGCCATCCGCAAACTATTACGCTGATGACCTATTGGTATGGTCAAAGGATGCTACCCCCATAATGGTATGTTGTTGCAAAATTTGGTAGAGATCGGATGATTAGGTTAGTCGTAATTTGATTTAAGCTTTGAACATTTGTGTGGCCGCCATTACGTTTCCGTCAAGATGGCGGTGATATAAAACATGACACTGAGGTGTCCTTTGCTAGTGCTACCTTTGTACCAAATTTCGTTCAATTCGCATTCACCGTGTTCGAATTGATAGGGGGGACAGACATTCAGAGTACACACACTCTCACACACACAGACACACACACAGAGACTCTCACACACACATACACACACACACAGACTCACACACAGACAGACGCACTTTTTTCGCCCTGTGTTGATCTCATAAGTCTACTTTCATTTTTTGCAAAAATCGAAAGTAGGCTAAAAATAGCGACCATTTTAGTGACGTCACTACACCCTTTGGTTTCAAAATTTCATATTTCCATATCAAATAAAAAGAGAACGCTAAGAAATAGCAAACTTTTGATGGCACACACGAGCTTCAAACTTAATTTCCTATCCGAAAGGTCCTTATCACTTTTCGTGTATCTCCAACGGTTAGCGAGTAAAACCCACATATGTGACGTCACTACACCCTTTGGTTTCAAAATTTCATATTTCCATTTCAAATAAAAAGAGAACGCTAAGAAATATCAAACTTTTGATGCTTACAAAAGATTTAGCATTTAATTCGCTATCCAAAAGGTCCTTATCACTTTTCGTGTATCTCCAACGGTTAGCGAGTAAAACCTAAATTTGTGCAATAAAACACGGTCAACACCGAGTGGTGAAGTATATCTCTACATACATAAAAATTAAAGTTTGTATGTTTTTTCGGAATTTCTACGGAAATTTGAGTTATTTACGCGTTTCAGACTGTTTTATTATGGATGCACGCGAAAATATTTTTTTGGTCTGTCTGTCTGTTTGTTTGTGGACAACTTTGTTCCCTTATAACAAGAGAACGGCTGGGTGTATCAACGTAAAATTTGGTACAGATATCCATCAGAGGCACGACACTAATCATTGATGTAACCCTTCTCCGTACCTCTCATAAAAGAGGGCCTACCCCCTTAAAATACATGCTGAAATAGGAGTAGAAGGACGAGACAAAGATCATTTTCAGCCCCTCAATGTGGGAGACAAAACTCGGGGGCCCTAAATGGTCCCCGAAATCCACATTTTAAGGCCCTAAAACCAACCGTTTTTGAGATATTCCCAGAAAACTAATTTCATTTAATAAACTAATGAACGAATTCAAGCCGGTAACCATGGCGACAGATTCTCAGAGGTCCGTCTATTGCTGTAAGACGCAATGCAATTCCATTAATTACATTGATGTGAAAGTTTGCAAACGGCTAGAAGGTTATCTCGGAAAGAAATTAAGCTGTAAAATTCATCAATACGTATAAAGCGCTTAAGGGGGTCAAGGGGTACACTAGAATTTTTTCACGCGATTTAAACCTGCGGGTGTGGTACGGCAGGTCTATTATATTCCTATCCCTATATTATATTATTTTTATTAGTATTATATTATGGCGTACAACGAGGAGACAAAGCCCCTCGGTGCCAGAAACAAAACTTGGGGCCCTCGAAAACTACATTATAAGGCTCTAAAACCAACAGTATCTGAAATATTCCCAGGAAACTAATTTAATTTAATTCAATTTAACAAACTAATGAAGGAATGGAAATCGGTAACCATGATAACATTATCTCAAGGGGTGGCATCCAACTTTCCATCTATTTCTGTAAGAAGCAATGTCACTCCATTTATACCTTGCCACGGTGGGTGAGTGGATAGCGTGTCGGTCTACTAACCCCAAGATTGCAGGTTCACTCCTGGCCGTGGTAAGTGATTTTTAAAAGGCGGCAAAAATACGACTCGCATGTCATACGATGTTGGCATGTCAAAGAACCCATTTGAATTCAGTAGGCCGTGTTCATAATGGCAAAATTAATCTCAGCAGTTTCCGCCAACACAAAGTTCCTCATTTCTCTACTAGAAAGTGCTATAGTGTTCAAGGAGCTTAGATATCTACCCTCCTTGACTTTCATAGTGATTCAAGGAACAACGAAATTTTGACATACAAGCTACCCTCTGGGTGTCAAATTACGAAGCTTGCACCCGGCACCGAGGCCATACGATATTATTATTATTAGGCTACTCCATTTATTACATTTCTGTGAAAGTTTGCGAATGGCTATAAGGTTATCACGGAACCAACGTAGACTGTATAATTCGTCAATGCAATTAAGGGGGTCAAGGGGTAACCTAGAATTTTTCCATGCAATTTCACGTGCGACATATAGTACAGAAAGTCTATTATATCTCCAAACAGCAACATTATTTTCAAAAATTCCTGAATTGAATCAGCATTTTTTGCGGCTTTTAGGAATTTGGGCCATTTGAGGCTAAAGAACCTGAATTTTCATGCACCACAAGCCTTTATAATTTATGAAAGAGGTCTTCCTGTGTATGGGGACCTAACACAACGTAGAGGGTAATTTTTTATGTGAGGTGTATTGCGTTTCGTCTACAAGGCTTTCAAATCTATTTCACGTCAGGAAGTACACGTTAGGTGAATTTAGTTTGAGAGCACATTTTAACTAATCTTTTTTTTTTTTTTGTCGACATACGGGTTCATCGTCTGTCTGTCTTTCTGTGGATCTTTATGTACGCCTATAAATCGTGTTCGGATGCTTGGTGCATCGTAAAATTAGGTATGGTAAACATGAGTCAATACACCAATCATTTATAAAACTCCTCACCGTACTTTTCATACAGTAGAAGGGTGGATATAGGGAAAAACTTCTCAAAATACATGCTAAAATAGGCGAAATATAAAAATTATCCTAGATGGACGATCAAAGCATATGTTGCGCTTCTCATTGTGAGAAATAATCTGAAATTATTTTGAATTATTTTGAATGAAATCCATTAGATAGTACAGAAGGTACATGAATTTTAAAATTGGACCTATCAGCAGGCTTAGAATCATGTTGGCAGCACTGACGTGCCGTATATTAATTACTGCAAATTAATCTAGAATGCCAGGTACTATACGTGTGCTTAAAGCTGTCGGCTTGCATACTTTCTGATATATTTATTAACAGTTGGCAGCCCTGCTGGCTCTTAAGAATACGCTCAGTCATATCTGTTTATGTACACATAGCACATCCAAAATTTGGTTGAAATCCAATTGATAGTGTAGAAGTTATATGCATTTAAAAATTGGACCTATCAACAGGCTTATAATCATTTTGGCAACACTGCCATGAATGACCTCCTGGAAATTAAACTAAAATGTTATTATCTATACGTGTGCCAATTTTGAAATAGCTCCCATTCATACCTTCCAAGATATCCAACATGGAGCTCAAATTTCAATTACGATTTTTCAGCAGTTGGTAGCACTGACATTTTCAAATATGGCTTTGAGATATTCAGGTATAGATCTTTACTCCTACCAAATTTTGTTTCAATTTCTGCAGCCGTTTAGGATTTGATGAGGGACACACACACACACACACGGCCAGACAGACAGACAGACAGACAGGACACACATTTGCCCGGATCGATCTCATAAGTCTAGTTTTTCCTCATTTTTGCAAAATGTGAAAAGTAGGATAAAAATCAACCAGGTAGGCCTACAAGTGTAAAAAGCCAGGAGTAGGTACCGACAAGAATTAATGATAGCCATACCTTATTTCATATTCTGGGAGTTATTAGCAATTGAAATTACTGTCAATTATCACTACTGCACTGGAAATGTGTGCAAACTTACGTAAATATGTGTTTTTGTTTCTTGCTCATTCAACAACAATTGCCATGTTTGAATGGCGCATCAGGTCTCTTCAACTGTTACCGATGCGCACACATTGACGTCACATTACTGTTGCCAACATATGGGATACAAAATACACCTTTTAAGTATGTGAAAAAGCATTAATTGGAAAAACTAGGTAAGAGTGGAGTTGACTTGAACCGAAGTAAAAACTCAAACTACTGAAATTAGCTAAAATATAGTACCATAATAGATGTTTACTCCCCCGCTGTCTATAACCCGCCCAGCCGTCCCAAATAGGATCACGACTTATATAGATGAAATTCCACCTGACTCCGCCATTCTTAGCATCATGTACAGTAT
Source organism: Meconema thalassinum (assembly GCA_946902985.2). Taxonomy (NCBI): domain Eukaryota; kingdom Metazoa; phylum Arthropoda; class Insecta; order Orthoptera; family Tettigoniidae; genus Meconema; species Meconema thalassinum. The sequence goes on along the minus strand of OX336396.1, from coordinate 77,985,960 downwards.
TGCAAACCCCACGCATTCGGTACTATATCGCATCTGGCAGACCAATGGCTTTCGCCTAGAACACGCACAGTGGGGGTAGTCACGCATCAATAATCTTTATCCAGGCCAATGGTTCTGCCTAGACCGATATTTTCATCCAGACCAATGGTCTTAGCCTAGACCAATAATTGTTTAGTAGCGCGGCCCTGCGGGCCGCATTACATAATATAAATCACACCTGGTTTTTATCACGCATCAATAATCTTTATCCAGGCCAATGGTTTTGCCAATTATTTCTTTTTTCACATAATTACAAAGTTACGTGTGTCGTGTGGTGTACTTTATATCGGACATGTTGGCAACGCAATATGACGTCAATGTGTCGGCCACAAACATCTGCCGTCGTTGAACAAGCAACAAATAAAAACCTTCAATTAAGCAATAGGCTATTAGTGATATTTGACAGTATTTTCAATTCCTAATGCCTCCCAGAAACGTATGTGAATTATATATGTCCAATAATCTACCACGTTCTGGTTTGGTTCCAGTTCTGGTGGACTCCATAATAAATAATACGATTGGTCTGGATGAAGGTTACTGACGCGTGAGTACTCCCACTGTGGGTGACAAAAACTAGGGGTGTATAGGCCTATATTAGCTAACGCGGCCCGCTAGTCTGCACTACCTAGCAATTATTTGTCTAGGCAATAACCATTGGTCTGGATAAAGATTATTGAGGGGTTGGCAATGTTTTATTTGTCCAAACTTCTCGCGTATTGTGGCGGACACAACTGGAATTTTACTAGATAAGTCGTGATCTAAAAAGGGGATGGCGGGTGGGTTATAGACAGCGGAGGAGAAAACCTCTATTACCACAGCATTTCCACAATTATTAATCATCTTTACAAATGGTAATTTAAGTAGTAGTTTTGTAGGAGGTTCACCCACCACTCATCGTTGTTACCCACGAAACAATACTGCTCCAAAATCGATTAGCAACAGAATATGACAGATAATAACAATGGAGTATTTTACAGCTCACTTTAAGTAAGCATTGTCATAGACATATAAAAGAAACAACAGCATTTGCTCTCAGCGACAACAATGATGTAAACAGTCTACTCTAATTAAACTAGAATTGTGTAATGCCTTTTTTTCTTCAAGTAACAATAGAAGTCCACTCACCGCGAACATCACACGAGATTTTCTCATGTTGAAAGTACCGCTATTGCCAAGTTAGATGAGTAATTTAACCGGTTGGAGAAAGGAAACGGATATCGCACTTTTTTTGATTTTATGTATTGGTCAGTTCTCCCAGGATTGTTTACAAAACACTGGTTATTTTATTAATAACAATTGACACTCGCTGGGTAATCACGAACAGTTGCGAAGCGATAACCGAAATGTTTTGTTGAACGAAACTTTAATAAGAGTTCCTTTATCGGCGCGATTTCACTGTTTATAATCTGCAAACAGATGGTATGGAGGACAGAGCTGTTGGAACTCACGGAGTGAAATGTTTAAATGCCAGTGAACGTGTGAACGCCTCATTCTACCCCCAGGTAAAGGATCTGAGAAGCAGACGATAGGCGATTCATCTGGACAAGCACTTGAGGCACAGTGATTGGTCGATGTAACTTGCACGGCTGAATTACGTCACCTGCCTTCGTTCAGCTAAGCAGCCGGTTTATACACAGCGAGTATCTCTTGGGAAATAAGAATGCTCCAACTCTTTTAACATTTGTAATCAGACTTTTAAATCGTTTCTTGTTTCCTTAAGATCCACTCCCCTAAAACATAATACACGATATAACAATTGCATGGACGATTAATGCAGTAACGTTACTCTATTCCATGTGTAGAAATGCAGTTCACGATAAAGTAATATAAATAATAGATCCAGTAGTTGATTAATTGGAACGTACTAACAATAGCAGTAATGAATCAATAAGTATCCTTTCAACATAGGAACATGATCCCATTCTGTTCCAATAACGCACAACTGTGAGAAATTCACTATTGGTTTCAGAGGTCTTCAACCTGCTGCCCTTGTATTGTCCTCTCAGGGGCTCACATCTAGTGGGTCGTAGGTTGGCGACCACGTGACAACATCTGAGTCCGACATTGCTTCCACTTACTTTTGCCGGACTCCTCTCCGTCTTCTTTCCTGTCGACCTCTCTTGGTCAACTCTTGTTCCCTTCCGACCCCAGCGGTATTAGGGTATCCGAGGCCTAGGAAGTCTTTCACTTTCCCGCCTTGATTAACCCTTGTCTCATCTTTCCTGATACCCTCATTCTTCGAGGGATCAGCCTTCTTTTTCTTTTCATGTTATATCCTGCCTTCTGCACAAGGCCCTCAATGAGGCAGGGTGTATGTAGCCCCACCACTTCTGGTGCACCCTGGATATTGCTACACCCTCAAGGGCTCGCGGCTGGTGAGTTTGGGAGTTGGCGACCCCGAGGGATTCCTGAGCTGGGTCTATTTTGTCCCCTTTTTCCTCTGACTTTGGGGCGGGCCCTCTCCTCTTTCCCTTTCTGCCTTTCGTGGCTCTCCTTCCTTCCAAGTCTTCCACTCCTCATTCTTCAAGGGTTGAGGGCATTTCTTTCCTTCCTGTCCTTTATTTGTTTAACATTTCTTCTTCTAGTATATAAGTCTGTAGTTAGTATTAGTTATAGTTCTCATTCTCAACTCATCTTTCACTATCACCTAAACAATTAGGGGCCGATAACCTAGATGTTAGGCCCCTTAAAACAACAATTATCATCATTAACTTGTATTGTGACCTCCTCGAGTTAAATCGCGCAACATGATCACGATGGGGAGTTGCTACAAGTCTGAAGATTGGAGGTTCTTTCCACACTTACTCCAGGAAAATGCCAGGATAGTATTCTGCTGGGTGACCTGTTGCTAATATTTAATTAACGTTAGAGAGCCAACATTGAACAGCTCGAAATGCAGAGGGTTTTTTCTTGTTGTTGATTTTAGGGACTTTGCGACATCATGGTCATATAGCCCCATGTACTTGAGTGTGTGTGGAATTTGTGTGATAACCTGTGTTATCATTATGGCTGTACTAGTTTGTGTATTTGTAATTTGGGGATAGGATCGGGAACGAGGCGGCCATTTGCCTGGAGTAGAAGTGGAAAGCCCACGGAAAACCATTTCTAAGATACCTGAGATGGGAATGGAACCCTCCTATCTCAGTTTTGCGTAACAAGACTGAGTGTACCCCGTTCCAGCCCTACCACTATAATTAAAATTTATTGGCAGAGCCGGGAATCGAGCCCAGACCTCCGGGGTGACAGCCAAGAATGCTAGCCGCTGCACCACGAGGCGGTCTGGGTTTCTTATGTCCTCCATAAATTCGACTTCCTTGGCTGGGAATCGAAGTGCGTTCTATGAATCACTGGTCTAACAAGAAACCAGAATATAACTTAGGAGATACGAGGCACGTCCAGAAAGTAAGTTCCGTTTGGTAATAAAATTAAATTGTGTACAGATAGAGAAAAAGTATTTATTGCACAACATTCTACACCTCTTAAACTACTTTTCCACATAACTGCCGAACTTTTGCAGGCATTTCTCATAGCGTGGCACAAATTTTTGGATACCTTCTTCATAGAAGTTTGCCGCCGACACGTAAACGAGAGTGAAAACTCCCCTGTAAGATATCCTACTGTTTGGCCACCACTGTTAGGCAAATTGCGTATGTGGTCAGGAGAACTCCTAAACATACGCAGTTCTCCTGGTAAGCACGCAATTTGCCTAACAGTGGTTGCCAAACGGTAGGATATCTTACAGGGGAGTCTTCACTCTCGTTAACGGGTCGGCGGCAAACTTCTATGAAGAAGGTATCCAAAAACTTGTGCCACGCTATGACAAATGCCTGCAAAAGTTTGGCAGTTATGTGGAAAAGTAGTTTAAGAGGTGTAGAATGTTGTGCAATAATTTTTTTCCCGTATCTGTACACAATTTAATGTTATTACCAAACGGAACTTACTTTCTGGACGTGCCTCGTATTTATTATGTTTTCAAATTACACAACTGTATATTTGATTAAATATTTACAAGAAAAGACGCGTAGATGTTGATTCCATTGATGTTTATTCATATATGGGGCTTGGGGTACCTGGACATCAACCCGTGTACTTGGGTGTACATTGAATTTGTATGATAATCTGGGTTTCTGTGGTGGCTGTAGTAGTCTGTGCAAGTGCAATCGTTTGGATCGAGGATTGAAGCAAGTACCCCGTGGCTTAAAATAAGCTGCTATTCTGGCACTTTACCTGGAGAGATATGGATACCCTCCAAAGGGAAAACCTCATTGAGAATGGTCACTGTAAGTGCCAGGATTTGAACATCCAGCTCTCCGTTGCAATTATGGATGATTAAATATTCAAGATCGGAAAATTATTAGCTTTGCTAAATAAGAGAAAAATATTATTTGAATTCCAAATCATTGTTTCATTTACTGAAGTTACGAAGTTAGTTATTCTTTTTTAATACAACAACAATGTTTAATATGAAAAAATGAAACTCCACAGCCTACTTCCAGTCGACCGACCGGGTCAAGGAATGGAATGAATGAAGCCCCGATCTAGTGGCGAGGATATGAACTGAGCCGGCTGCCGAAGCCTGTCGCACTCCCCTAGGGCAATGAAATGTTTAATCTATGTTATGCAATTTTCTATATTTTAATAACTACGGTACTTTGTGTTCATGTTTGATAAATATGTTGTTGTTCACGAAAAATAAAAAAGTGTCATGTGAAATAATGATGTTTACCCTACGAAACTTAAATAACTTAATTCGGGGCGTTGCGTCATTAAAGGCTGAAAGGGCCCCACCTACCCAGGGTTGTTAGGCTGTATTGCACAAAATGTGTTTAATCAATTTCTTTAAAAAATACTTTAAACTGCAGATATTCTACTTAAAATAAGAGTTTTTCCCTTCCCGAATCTCTAAAATGAATTGAGTATCCGTAGCTCAGTATCGCACGGTGTATTGTAAAAGCGAGGGCCTCTCTACAAAACCTTGCATGTAAAGTATATGGAGTGAAGGGCTGAGAGAGACAAAACTGGATATAGCACTGTCTTGCACGCGAATACTCTGTGCCATGAAAGGATTTTCTTTGCTCTTCAAGGGTCTGAATAAATTGGCCCATAACGTTCCGTTGGAGTGAAATAGAAGATCTCACCATCTCACTTCCTGCTTCTGTCTCAGTTTGAAGGGCAAACTGGACTGTGGGAGATTGGTCTACCCCACACCCTTCAACCGGTACTTAGCCGTTGTTCACAGCTTACTGATTTTACACAAAAAATATACTATATATTTTCAGTTGTCTGGTTTTCCAAGTACAGTACAAGTGTGTTAGAGCTCGGGTCAGCCGAGAAGGCGCTTGGCTCTCCTGGAACTGCGCATAGAGAGACTAAGATACATGTCCACTGTTGCAACAGGTCCACCAGGTCCGAGTCCCCACACCGCAAGCTGGTGCCGTGAGTTCCTGCGGTGTGGCAACACCGCCGCTTAGCTCATCGAGCCCGTCTCTTTCACGCTGCTTTACACTTTTAAAGTATTCGTACACTTTGTAAACTATTTCTCGGGCTTGCCTATGCACAACCTGTCGTTTACTTCCCTATGCTTCCATAGCACTCAAAATGTACACAATCGCTTTCACTGGATCTTTAAATATTACGATATTCACTTCGCTTTCCTGACAACACACTAGCTCAGATTCTCAAGACAGACTGAATGTGATTGGTGGAAGTGAGGCACTACGTGATTGTAGCATTGTGTTCTGCGCATCGCAAAAAATGTGTTTTTAACTCTTGTGGTACGGTACGTAGTTATTTAATATGCTGGTGTGTGTGACATAGGAAAATTAATGAAGTCGATTTTTATTAACAAATCCATTTATTTGTATATTTTGAACACAGATTATTTTTAAATAGACCCTCATCAACCAAGCTGGTAAATCAATTTGATTCATACGAGCACAGGAGAGGATAATATATTTACAAATAAGGATCCATGGGAGTACAGTTTTAATGCATCAACTATTTATTAAAATTTGTTTCAAATGTTGTGTTGTGTGGAATGATGATAATGGCAATACTAGCAACAATAAATGTCAAATCTGAAAGAACAATAAAATCAGGAACCGCACCTGAACTGAATTATCACTTTCCATGGGCATACTAACTAAACGCAGGTTAAGGTATTCGTAGCTCATTTAGGGATGTATGTATGTATGTATGTATGTATGTATGTATGTATGTATGTATGTATGTATGTATGTATGTATGTATGTATGTATGTATGTATGCATGAATGTACGTATGTATGTATGTATGTATGTATGTATAAGGTGCGTTCAAAACGTAACGAGCCGGAGGCATAATTACAGAAACCAGTACCTGTATGTTAGATGTATTGGCCCTGGCTGTTGAGGCACTTGTCCCACTGTGACACGAGGCGGTCTCATAAAATTCCCTGGGCTGCGATGTGAACCAGCTCCGCATGTACAGCTGGACGTTGGCATCCGAGGTGAATCGTTGGCCCCGCAGAGCCCTTTTCAGGGAACCAAACATGGTGTAATCACAGGGAGAGAGGTCTGGACTGTATGGAGGGTGGCCGAGAACCTCCCATTTGAATTTCTGCAGGAGTGCCGCGACTGTGTTGGCCGTATGAGGTCGTGCACGGCGGCTATGGCGTTCACTGTCACCCGGCGGTCCTGGGTAATGAGTGCATCAACCAGCTGGACGTTGTCATCGGTAATGCAGGGGGTGCCCCAGACCGGGCATCATCGGCTAACGACACCCATCCTTCCCTGAAGCGATTGTGCCACGCCTTGACCCTTGTAAAGGACATGCAGTGTTCGCCGTACACTTGTGACATTTGGCAATGAATGTCCGTTCCCCCTATTCCTTCCGCGGTCAGAAACTGAATAACACCTCTTTGCTCTTTGGTTGACGCCTCCATGTCACTGTTTGCAATGCGACTGGCAACGTTGGACGATTGATGCATGCTGCTGCTCGCTTTGTAATGTCACGTGACGTGCACGCGTGCCCTCTAGCGACGGGCTGTGACCTTCCACGCTCTGGTCGGAACCACACCTCGTTACACACGCCACGATTGGCCGATGTCGTCACCGGTTTGCGCATTCCAGCCTCCGGCTCGTTACTTTTTGAACGCACCTCATATGTATGTATGTATGTATGTATGTATGTATGTATGTCTAGCTCTTATTACCTCCATTTCCAACGGGGTCGGGGATGAGATGCAATGAAATTATATGTGGCGGATGGTTTTTACGGCCGGTTACCCTCCCTGACGCTAACGTTTGAGAGGAGTTAATGAGAGATGAAATGAATGCAGATGGATGAAACTGGGCAAGGATGTGGAACGAAGCGACCGTGGTCTCTCAGAAGATACCGTCCCAGTATTTTCCTGGAGTTGAAATTGGGGAAACCACGGAAAACCCTTTCAAGGACGACCGACGGTGGGGCTCGAACCCACATCTACCGAGTCAGCAGAGAGCTTGACCTAACGCTGCGCTTTAGCGAGCGTAGCTACCGTTGTCGGTTAGCTCATTTAGGGTTAGGCTATCATATCTGTTGTGACTTTAAAAGTTTAATATTACTGTGAAATTAGGAAGCTAACCCGAGAACGTGTTTGTAGGTTTATGAGTATTTTTGAATAAGCCCCCGGCTTTTTAATTGAGTGACCGCGAGCGAACTATTTTCATGATATGGTAGACTGTTACAGATTGTACAAGAATGAACAACACACGGAAGAAAATCTCTAAAATTCCAGCTGCTTGCATCCTAATACGTGAATTATGTAAATTATTACGTTATAAGCGATACATTGATATTTTGAAGAAACTCGACATGGTGGTCAAGCCATTGACGACTTCGCCCTCCTGTAGTCAATACATTAATTGCCTCTTGTAAGGTTAATGGTTGACTTAAATCCACAACTAAGCAAAACTGCTACTGAAACACATGTGTATTGCACAATTCCCTGTCAATTAAAGTGCCAATGTCGAACAGACGTCGAACATAACCTTACACCAGTCACCATAAAAATCATTACAAAATTGACATGGCTCCAAGCATACATAAAGTTCAACTGCTTTCCAGTTACTAATGGTTTCCAGATCCAGATACCTGATCGCTTGTAAGCACTGGCAGGGCAGCCAATCAAGGAAACAACGCAAGACCACTTCACCTAACCTGACCACTCCATCTCTGCCCACCCCTTCCCTACTACTCAAATTTAATAGTGCAAGAGTGTACAAACTTACATTAAACAAGGTTCCACTTGCCATGTTAAAACACACTCCAGCTGTGTTGCAGTATCTAACCAGTGTTGCCAACTCATATTCACTTTAGTCACTAGATTCCTATATTATCAATAAAAAGGAAATATTTATGTCGGTCATGGGGTTGTACAAAGTCACTAAATCTCGATTTAAACAATACCAAAATTCATACTATTTTGCCGCCTAAACATTGTCACCATGTTGACAAAACTGCTAACTCTGATGACAAGAGCGTCAATTTGCGGATCAGGATGTAATTAATATCCAAGGTTCGAATCCTATTGCTGACATTGGTCATAATGAATGGGTTCTATTTTAACAGATTGTTTTATATTCTTCATACGGCGTGTTCGTCATCGTGCGTCATTGAACTGTCGGACCCATCTCCTTACCATTGAATCACTCATCACATTTCCTCCGTGCATCTCGCAAATCTGTCCATGAATGTCGACTATAGTATTCTCCGCATTCAGTAAACGAATGACAGATCAAATCTAACAACCGATGGGATCTTCATTCAGCTTTGCCATTCTAACCAAACACTATAAAGCGTAAACAACAGACAGCGATATAAAACTGGCGTCATCTCCTCGACTCAGTGCGTCTACCGCGCATGCGCCGAAATGCGATTGCAGTGATGCCGGGGCAACGTATATAAACGGAACTTACTTTCTGGTCGTGCCTAGTATATTCAAGAGTTGACACGTATAAACGTGGGATATGGTAGAAGGAAAGAGAGGAGCTCCCACAACATTATCTCCTGCCTATAGAGGAGCTTTTGCCGTGTCATTTTCTGGGTTTCACTTAGGTGCACCAAGTCAGGCTCTTCAACAGGCTGTTGGTATACCCTGCCCGCACCACCGCCGGGGTAGCGCTACCTATCATTTTGAACTGTGGTTTCCAACCCACCGTTCAGTAAGTACTTTCGGTTCTTTTATGACTTGCAAGTAGATTAGTACTTCTGGAAGTATTCCAAAGAAGAAACTTTACCCCCAGTCCGCCTACTTCCGTACAATAATAAGCCAGTTGCTACCCATGGTAGTAATAATATCGTATGGCCTCGGATGCCGGGTGCAAGCTTTGTTATTTGACGCCCATAAGGCAGCTTGCATGTCGAATTCTTTTTGTCATTCCTTGGAATGCTATGAAAGTCAAGGATGTTGGATATCTAAGCTCCTTAACATTATAGCGCTTTCTAGTAGAGAATGGAGAAACTTTGTGTTGGCGGAAAATCCCGAGATTAATTTTGCCATTATGAACACGGCCTATTGAATTAAAATGGGTTCTTTATCATGCCAACAACGTATGACATGCGTGAGGTGTATTTGTCACCTTTCAAAAATCACTTACCACGGCCAGGAACGAACCTGCAAGCTTGGTGGTTGGTAGTCCGACACGATAACCACTCACCTACCGTGGCAAGTACCCATGGTAGTGAAACGTGGCTACTCATCAAAAGTGGAGAGGAAGTATTGGATACGTGGGAACGGAAAATTCTTAGGAGAACATATGGACCCGTCCAGAAAAATGGAAACCGGCGGGCACGATGTAACGAAGAGTTATAATAGCCTGTATGAGGAATCACAACTATCAGTAGAAGTCAGAAGAGGAAGGCTACGATGGGCAGGACACCTACCTAGATAGGATGGAGGAGAAGCGGCCGCCTCGCCAGATATTTTACCGACATCCGGAGGACAAGAGACGGCAGGATGAAGACGTAAAAGATGGCTGGCTAGATGAGGTAGAGAATGATCTACAACAACTACGAGTTCGTAGGTGGAGACGGCTCGCCTTGGATAGTAAAGCGTGGACTGATATAATTAAGAAGGCCCCGGCTCTGCAAGAACTATAGAGCCTATGAGTAAGGTAAGTCGGTCAACTTCAAAGGGGTAGAATAGTACGTCAGGATATAAGAAGATAAGATGATTCAAGTGACACGTGGCATGTAGTTGTGAAAGTTCGTGCAGGGTGCATTTTCGGAGTGAAATCCGCCTAAGATTCCACTTTCCGTACCGCCTCTGTTTATATGAAGTAGGTATCAGTTCATGTTGAAATAGATTACAATACGGAGGTTAACACGTATACAATTTACATTGGTCAATTTGCAGTTCGGGGCGTGGTGGCGCAGCGGTCAACCTGTTGGCCTCTCACCAAAGTGGGCCGGGTTCGATTCCCGGTCAGTGCATGTGAGATTTTTGAAGTGAAATGCCATGTCCTATGGTTCGGATTCCACGTAAAATAGGAGGTCCCGTGGCTCATGATCGCGAGATTAATGGTCACGTTAAACTACAAGCTTCCTTCCTTTCAATTTGCAGTTATGTTGGCTATCCTGTTGAACAAAAAACCATTCTCTTCGAAAATTGGCAAATAATGTAATTAGTAAAAAACAAAAAGTAATGCTCTAGAGCAGGAGTCTCCAAACTTCATAGTCTTAAGAGCCACATTGGCTCCTCCATTAACTCCCAAGGGCTAAGACCTAGGCTAGCTCTCATACCAACATACTGTAGTTTAGAATTACGCGCCAAGTTTCGTTTCGGGACTGGCCGGCGAGTGAGATCTATGGCGCACTGCGCGGTGGGTAATTTGCAGCGTAATGATATTTTAAAAGAAATATACACAGTATTTAAATACATAATTGCTGGAATTTTGTAAAAGAGTCTTCCATTCACACAGTTTGACCAGTTGCGTAAAATAATGTGCTTTTCAGCTATTTGCACTACTTACGTGTTTCTTTAAAATAAGATAACTTATACACAAATTATTTACAGATCCAAATTAACTGATGAGCATTTGAAGCCGCTGCTGATAATTTCCAGCAGTAAACTTGATACTGAACTGCAAACAATTGTCAGTGGAAATTTACAGCTACTGAACATAAATCACATTAATCGTAGTAATACTAATTGCATTGTATGTCTACCCCTTATTACTCCCGTTTTCCAACGGGGTCGGGAATGAGATGCGATGGAAATCTTTGTGGCGGATGATTTTTACGGCCGGATGCCCTTCATGACACCAACCTCATGGGAGGAGTTAATGAGAGATGAAATGAAAGATGGTGAATGAAACTGGGCAAGCATGTGGAAGGAAGCGGCCGTGACCTGTCAGAAGGTACCGTCCCAGCATTTTCCTGGAGTTGAAAATGGGAAACCACGGAAAACCATTTCAAGGATGGCCGACGGTGGGGCTCGAACCCACGCGTCTACCGAGTCAGCAGAGAGCTTGTCCCCATGACCTAACGCTTTAGCGAACGCAGCCACTACTGTCGGTAATCATAGTAATACTAATAAAAATGAATAATTTAATTATATGAATTACCTGTAATTAATGACATAAGATTTACCCTAAAAACTTAATATATGTGAAACACAAGTTCAATTTCACTAGATATGTCAGTAGTTGTGTTTCTTAATTAGTCGTTAAAGAAAAACACCCTATATTCTGGTTATAAAGCCTAATACGCTAAGGTGTATGTTTCACAAAACTCAAGCTCCTAAACCAGAGGGAGTTAGAAGGTGTGGTTTGTACGAAAATCTTCCAAATCGTCTCAATAGTACAGGAAAAATCTTGCATTTCTTGAAAAGTCAGCGGAAATATATTTATTTGTTTATAAAGTGCTTTAAACAAATAAACAAGACGATAGCCCCTGCCAGAACTGTGTCGCGTACAGCCCGCATAGCACTAGAGCCTGGCAGGTAGTGTGTACACACGGGGCGCACGGGTCCGCCAGTTAGTATGATTTACTTACATTGTAAGTTTTACAATGTAATTAAAATAAGTTCTGACGGGCCGAATTGGTGGTGCTCGCGGGCCTTAGTTTGCAGACTCTTGCTCTTGATCGCTTCGATAGGATACATATTTGAAAATGAAAATCCACAGCCTGCTTCCAGTCTCCGACCGGGTCAGGAATGGAATGAATGAAGCCCCCATCTAGCGGCGAGGATATGAACTGTGCCGGCTGCCGAGGCCTGACGCACTCCTCTGGGGCAATGATTAAATGAATGACAGATGAAATGAAATGACAGAGGAGAGTGTTGCTGGAATGAAATTTTGACAGGGAAAACCGGAGTACCCGGAGAAAAACCTGTCTGCCTCCGTTTTGTCCAGCACAGATCTCACATGGAGTGACTGGGATTTGAACCACGGACCCAGCGGTGAGAGGCCGGCGTGCTGCCGCCTAAGCCACGGAGGCTTACGATAGGATACATATTTACATGTTCATAATATTATTATTATTATTAATCTTGATTGATCACATTGGACCACTTGAGTCGTTCCACAATCACTTCTTCTTTGAAGGTAGTACTGTTTGGTTCTTACGCTCTTTCCAGTACTGTTTAATTCTTTCAGATCGGGATTTTCTCAACTCATCTGAAATCTCCATAGGCTTTCTATGTGTAATTTCTGCAGAAAATTTGTTAGTTTTAAGAATGGTGTTAATTTTATTTTTCTCCTCGGCATCTGTTATCTTGAGTCCAACTGCTTTGAGATATTGTTGGATTTCTTGGATCCATTTTCCTTAAGTTTCCTTTCCTAGATTTCTCATCACCAGTTGGCGTACAATTCTGTTTTCTGGAAGCGTAAGATGTGAAAAAAATATAAAATATGTTCATAATAATAATAATAATAATACATTAGTAATAATCCTTTAAAAACGGGACAAATCCTTCTCTTGCTTGTAACCAACGTGTCAAGACTAGCTGCGTGGCGCAGTGGTAACGGTCATGCTTGCTATGCCCAAGGTTGAAGGATCGAATCCTGGCACAGTCAGTTGGCATTTGAGGGTGCGCAAATGCGAGGGAACTGTGTCAGTTGATTTACTTGCACGTTAAAGATCCCTTTCGGGGCAAAATTTCTGGCACCCCGGTGTCTCAAAAACCCGCAGGGACGTAAAAACAATATCATCAAGCGACAGAATTTGTCACCCTGGATATCAGTGAACACGCCCGGGCAAGGCCCAACTCATGCCCTAAGCACGACCCTTGGCTCTTCCTCTTGCTATAGAGACTACATGAAGTATTGGCAGTCCTGACGAAAGAAATGGGTAAAATGTATCGTAGCCACACTACCATGCTTGTGTATGCCTAAGGTTGCTCTGTATGGGTTATTTAAACGTATCAGTAAATCTATTTAGGAGGACACCTCACCTTTTAGTATCCTTAGAACCTGCTGGCCCAGAATGAATGCAATCCTCAACCTTGGGTGCATGTAAGTGAGTGCCTCAGGTCTTACCAACTGTGGCACACTGCCGATCAAAATTACATTATGAACATAGCTTTTATGTGTGGGTAGTCAGGGATTTAAGTCATCTAAAATGAGTTCTTAAATACAACCTAGCTGGAACAGTGCAATAGGCGTAAGTCAAGGTTCAAGGGTCTTCGATCTGAGGCCAGTGGGAACTGTTTTAAAAGACCAAAGCTGCGGACTCCTGGAAAATAAGCATATTTCAATTATTTAAATTTACAGGGAAATACGGAGCTTATCAGAAAGGACTTTACAACTTTGAAAATTCGTACAAACTTATCCATACGATTTAAAGACATGTTTTGGTGTTATTTTATAGCAAACATCAAGTTTTTTACCTTATACCTAAAATAGGTTCAATGTGACTTCCATTTGCCATGGGGCACACACCCCATCTGAAGTCAATCCACAATAAAACGACGAGTTTTTTAGCCTATTTTGATTTTATGAAAAAATAGGCTTATGTGATCACTTTTCGTCCGTGTGTGCATATGTGGTGTCTGTGTGTGTGTCGTCCCCCCTCCTAATAACTTCTAAACGGCTGGAGTGATTTCAATGAAACTCGGTAATGTCATAGTACTATTTTGGCCGACCCTGACCGTATCCTTCAAATTTTATTACGTCTCACCAATCCAACATGGCGGCTGTGCAAATTATTTCACCGTCATTCTATATCTCCGAAACTATTACTGATATCACCCTGAAATTTTGTACGGGAATAAAGGGCACTAATTGAAGTTCACCTATGTGACTTTGAATATCCTGTTAGGTACAAAACGAATGAGTCACTTAGGGCCACGCGGAATCAACATTTTGCGAGCTTCCTCCTTACCCAATAGTTCTTCATTTTCACTGATTGTTGTAATCTCTGTTCCTCCGTCCAGATACGACATTTTGGTCTCTTCCCATCTTCCTCAAATCCCCTTGTGTAGACAATTTTCCTTATTATGTCTATATCCTGAAGATTCGGTGATCCTAACTCACGGATGTCTTTCCTCACGTGTTTATACCATTTTGATCTCGTGCGTTTGATTTGTAGAAATTTGTGTATTATGAAAGTAAGTCTGGTATGCTTCATTCTTTCTAAGTGACTAAATAATTGAATTCGGCGCAGTCTCATTGTGTCAGCAATAATATACTGTAATTTAAAATTACTTCTTTACTGCAGCTTTGAGCTCTTTTAAGCATAATGCCTTACATTAGTATCTTTGTTTTTTGTAGTCAATCTCTAAATACATTGTAAAACAATGGGATTGAACAAATTGAACTGTATAAGGTGCGTTCAAAAATTAATGAGCCGGAGGCATAATCACAGAAACCAGTACCTGTATGTTAGAAGTATTGGCCCTGGCTGTTGAGGCACTTGTCCCACTGTGACACGAGGCGATGAATGGCTGTCTCATAAAATTCCCTGGGCTGCGATGTGAACCAGTTCCGCCCGTACTGCTGGACGTCGGCGGGGCGTCCGAGGTGAATCGCTGGCCCCGCAGAGCCCTTTTCTCCCTCACAGGGAGAGAGGTCTGGACTGTATGGAGGGTGGCCGAGAACCTCCCATTTGAATTTATGCAGGAGATTGGAAAACCGATGGATCGGTCGTGGTGGAGATCATGATCAGCAATTCATGTCATGGCCTCCACGCTCTCCCGAGGTCCTTTGGACTGGCCCTTGCATTTTATCCAAATTATGTCAAAGGGGACCCGCCACAGGGACCCGTCAACAAGGACCCGTCCTCCGGGGCCCGTAAAAAAATTACTCCCTTCAAAAAGACCCGTCCAAAGTGTACGTGCGGGGAACATACGATTACGTCAACAAAACATCTCATCTAGAGTTTTAAATTTAGCCACGATGACGCGCTCAACACAGGAAGTGCGAGGAAACATACGATTACGTCAGCGAAACAGGAACTCACTTGTCTGTTGTAAGAGTATCACTTTAGTAGTGACATCAAGCAGCAAAAGACGTTTTCTTACACTCAATCCATCATTATGGTAAGCTCTTTTTTCTTATCATCATGGAAAGCTCTTAGAACAAGTAGTTCCGTAAAGAACTATACAGCCTATTTTCATATATCCTGCTCATGTTAATTTCTTCTAACAACATACAAAATTTCAGTTTAATTGCTGTAACGGATCCGTAGATATTGAGAACCGTCTAAATATTTCAGATTGTCGCCAGGTTGGATTTTTATTTTTGTACTATTACATTAAGATTATTGTGTACGTGTGGTATTCAAACTTCAATCGCATGATTAGAACACAAGAAGTAAAAACGAAATTTTAAAATTACGCACAGCAGCCATCTTGTGATTATGCAAACAATTGAAATAAATTAGATGCCAGTGGATCAACATTTGTATACGCATTTAACGTGCAACGTTTCACAGCACTCGGATAGTTAATTCGCGAGAATCGTCCATTTAAATATTTATACTTCGCGTCGCCGCCATGTTGGATTTGTGCTCACCAGGTTCATGAAAGTCCTATAGGTGAACATATGTTCATAGTCTCTATGAACATTAAAAAATTCAGTTTGGTTGCTGTAAAAGATTCATAGATATTGAGAACCGTCTAAATATTTCGGAAGCTCGCCATTTAGGATTGTTATATGTATAGGCCATAGAATTATGTACCAATCAAGGACAATTATTGCCTAGGTTCATTATTCAAACTTTCACTTCGATCGCATGATTACGACACAAGAAATAAAAACTTAATTTAAAAATTTCGCACAGCCGCCATATTGAGGTTATGTAAACAATTGATTTAAATTAGATGGCAGAGCATTACAATCTGCAAAATCATTTACTGTACCACATTTCACTGCGCTCAGAGAGTTAAATCACGAGAAAAGTCTATTAAAATATTTCAAATTCGCTTGGTCGCCATGTTCGTTTTTTACTTTACAAGTTTATGAAGTATACATAGATAAACTTGTACCAGTACCCTTTATCACCGTACAAAATTGCAGGGTAATATCTGTAATAGTTTCGGAGATATAGAATGTCAGTGAAATATTTCGCACAGCCGCCATTTTGAGGTTATGTAAACAATTGAACTAAATTAGACTCCAGTGCATTACTATGTGTATAAACACTTGCTGTACCTAGTTTCATTACGTTTGGATGGTTAAATCGTGAGAAAAGTCTATTTAAAAGTCTCAACTTCGCTTGGTCGCCATGTTCGTTTTCTACTTTACAAGTTTATGAAATATACATAGGTAAACTTGTATCAGTACCCTTTATCACTGTACTAAATTGCAGGGTGATATCTGTAATAGTTTCGGAGATATAGAATATCAGTGAAATATTTCGCACAGCCGCCATTTTGAAGTTATGTAAACAATTGAACTAAATTAGACTCCAGTGCATTACAATGTGTATAAACATTTGCTGTACCAAGTTTCATTACGTGTGAATAGTTAAATCGCGAGAAAAATCTATTTAAAAGTCTCAACTTCGCTTGACCGCCATGTTGGTTTTGTAGTCTCCAGGTTTTTGAAAGTCTCATAGTTGAACTTCTAGTAGTACCCTTTATCACCGTACACAATTTCAGGGCGATATCTGTAATAGTTTCGGAGATATTGAATGCTAGTGAAATATTTCGCACAGCCGCCATTTTGCATTGGTGAGACGTAACAAAATTTGAAGGGCACGGTCGAGGTCGCCGGGAATAGTGCTATGAACATACCGAGTTTCATTGAAATCGCTCCAGCCGTTTAGATTTTATTAGGGGGGGACACACACACGAATCACACACACACACACACATACACACACACGCACACACACACGGACAAAAGGTGATCTCATAAGCCTATTTTTTCAAAATTGAAAATAGGCTAATAAAATGATATATATATATATAGTGGTTCTGGTCACTTAAAAAAACCTACTGCACAGTTTTTGTCCTAGGGACCTGAAATTTATGTTTTGGGTAGAGGGGGGGTAAAGACCTTTCATTTTCGTTAAACAAACTTTTTTGTAAAATTCTTAGTTCCCAAAATATAGACAATTTTGGAAATTGGACTTTTTTGGAAAAACTGAAAAATGTTAAGTTTTGTTTTACCAATTAAGGATATAAAAGCCATTGGTTTGAGTCTATATATGACTTTTTAGGATGATTAGTTTTCAAAATATCGCCTACTTTCCAAATTGAACTTTTTTTGGATTTTGTCCCAGAGACCTGGGACTTGGTTTGTTGGTAGTGGGGGTAAATACCTGTCATTTACGTTAAACAAACTTTCTTGTAAAATTCCTAGTTTCCAAAATATAGCCCCGTTTTAAAATGAACATTTTTGGAAGAAATGACAAAAATTCCATATTTTGTTCTTACGATTAAGGATATAAAAGCCATTGGTTTGAGTCTATATATATGACTTTATAGGATGATTAGTTTTCAAAATATGGCCTACTTTCCAAATACTGTGTTGGAAAAATTTGAAGAATATTATATTTTTTAGACTGAGAGTGGGATAGACGTAGGTGTTGGAGTTAGCATATGATTTGATATGATTTTTAGTTTAAACATATAGCCTACTTTCCCAATTAACCTTTTTTTTTGAAAAATGTGAAAAATATATAATGTTTTTGACTAGACGTTGAATGCAGTTGAGAGACAATCATTAACCTTAGAGTACTTTGGATTCTTGGAATTTTAGTGTGTTGTTGTTGCTTACAAACATGGCGGTAAGCATTATGCTACCATAAAAAAAGGGTTGAGATACTTGCCAAGACCAAGAGAAAAATCCTCTAAATACATTGACAACAATAACTTGTCAAATAAGCCATTACAAATCAAGTATTAACGTAAACCACCAAAAATAAGCCACCAACATAGGCCACCACTATAAGTCACTACCATAAGCCATCACCACAAGCCACCATCATAAGCCACCACAAGCCACCACCACAAGCCACCATAAACCACCACCATAACCCACCATCATAAGCCACCACCATAAGCCACCATCATAAGCCACCACCATAAGCCACCAACATAAGCCACCAACATAAGTCACCAACATATGTCATCAACATAAGCCACCACCATAAACCACCAGCATAAGCCACCAGCATAAGCCACCCCATAAGCCACCAACATAAGCCATCAACTTATGCCATCAACCTAAGACATTAACCTAAGCCATTAACATAAACCATCAACATAGACCAGCGACATAAACCATCAACATAAGCCACCACCATAAGCCAACAACATATGTCATCAACATTAGCCACCAACATAAGCTATCAACATAAGTCACCAACATATGTCATCAACATAAGCCACTAACATAAGCCACCAACATAAGCCACCAACATAAGCCACCACCATAAACCATCAACATAAGCCACCAAAATCAGTCAACAATACATGTCATCAACATAAGCCACCCACATAAGCCACCCGCATATGCCACCAACATTATCCTGCATAAAACGTCAACACAACATCATTCTTTCACCACAAGTGTTCAGACCTTTGTAGTAGGCGGATCGACTATACAAGTCAGTGGCTACTATGGAATATACTATAACCAATAAAGGTAAACCACGTGCCCTGTATCATGGGTACTCTTATAACTATAAGCGAGAAAATGCGAATGGCATCATATTTTGGCAGTGCTCAAAACAAAGAACAACAAAATGTCTAGGTCATCTAAAAAGTAAACATAGTGAGGTCTTAAGTGTGGGTACTCATCAATGTGGTATACCAAATGAAACACCGTTAGTGTTAACAAAACATGATCAAAAGAACAAGAAAAAGCAAGTCCAACAAAAACATAGTGTTACTCTACATAGTGACTTCCTTGTGAAAAAACATTTATCTCCTCAAAAAGTCATGTTAGGACAGTTGTCAACGTTCAATAAAAACGTAACACTATCAAAAGCAACACAGACTCTTCAAGAGGCCCCTTTTGAAAAGGAAAAAAAGGAATTGGATAGTTCTAGTGATGTTGAGGATGATGATGATGATGATGATAATGATGGTGACAATGACTATAATAATTATAAAGATAATATTTATAATGATGATGATGATGATGATGATGATGATGATGATGATGATGATGAAAAAGAAGAGAATGAGGGTTTAATGTCTATAAAACCATTGCGGCTTCCCCAGTTTTTAAGAACAAGAGTACCTGGAGAAAGTTGTAAAAGGATCTACAACAAGCGTTGTGTTTAAAATCTATATCAAACAATGGTAAAGAGATAAAATGTTGTATTCAGTGTGTAACTATTGTAAAAAAAACTAAATGAATAAAAATATTGTATGGGTATTGGCTGTTTTTTCTTAATTGCTATCCCCATGTCCCACTATTAATACAATTGTTAACCATCAACAGTCTCTGACTATGTTCAGAAAGGGAGTGGCCTTAAACAATACACTATATCTATGGTTTGTGTACCGAGTATCATAATAATACAGTGTGGCCAAGCCATGTTAAGGCAATAGTTATGTCAGGTAAGGGATTCGAACCCTTGCTTCCTTATACAGAAATTTGATCTTAAGTCAAACACCTTAACCACTCGGCCAACCTGACAGTTACTAATTTAATTGGTCTTGAGGACTTGAGTGTTTACAAAACTTTTTTTCCAGTATACATTGCCTAAACCACTTGCTTGTTTTGAAATATAGATTTTGTTTTGTTTTACCATAATATTGCAGTTATGAGTCTTGTGAACTGGGTGTTCAATATAGGGTTAAAGGCATTTTAAAATCATTTTAGAAAAGCTCTTAGGTATCGTGTCATGGGTTTTAGTAATGCATTACTGTTCGTTGACTAACATTTACCGTTACACAACATTATTTTGGTGAACGTATGTGTTGTTGTTTGAGTCTTTAGTCCTTTGACTGGTTTGATGCAGATCTCAGTGTCTATCTGTCCCGAGCTAATCGTTTCATCTCTATATAGCTACCACATCCTACATTCAAGGCTATCTGTTTAACATATTCTAACCTTTGTCTCCCCCTACAAGCTCTTGGGTTCAATTCCTAGCTTTAACACAAAATTTTAAAAGTGGTATGAGGACTAAAACAAGTATACTCAGTCTCGGGTGGTCCAAAATAAGTAGGGTTTGATTCACACCTCAACCATACAGCACCATTTTTTTTTTTTTTAATAATGATAGCCATTTGTTCATTTTCACATTTCACACATTACAATTTGTCAATTTTCCATTTGCATTTCTTTTAAATGTCAGTTTAAAGTTTTTGAATTTCATGATATGGAAACATGGATTTTCCAATTTGTAGTTTACACATTTTATTTTTATTTTGTTTATGTCAAAAGTTCATATTTGCGAAACATGATTTTTTCATTTCAAGATTTTGTAAATGGTGTTAAAGTGAGTGCTCGGCCATTGCGATCTTACAGTCTGTCTATGTGTATGCAAAACATAGAGGTCTACTATTACTACTGAAGGTAAGGCTGTTTCTACACTCTCTCTCTCTCTCTCTCTCTCTCTCTCCCTCTCTCTCTCTCTCTCTTTCTGTGTAGTCATACATCCACACAACCTTGCCTGTCTTTGAGAACAAACACACAACCACTCTATTTATCCCTAAAAACATCATTGACATGCACACTCATCCCAAAGAACTTTAATTATACATTTAACATTTACCATTACAAAAATAAATGGTTTCCACTATTTACAAAAAATTAACTATTTACAATTACAAAAATAAATATTTACAAAATACTAAATCAATTAAATCTACTGGTTACAAAAGCCATGTCTCTAAACAATAAAATATAGAAATCACACCTCCTCCACGTGGTTATAACCCCTTGCTAGGCTAATGTGTAGGTCATTCATCTGCACACATTTGTTATCCATCAAGGCAAAAGTGCATTTTCTCTGTTCCACAAGATACGAATTATAGTTGCTGGATTGTATCCTGCACCGTTTATGCGACATAGCTATACCGGTTCATGAAATCGCTAGGTAGTTCTCTACATATAGCTCTACATATGGCTTCCTTACAGCTAGTGTGCGATAGACAGCATTAACTGTATATCACACCCAGTCCACCTTTGTATTTGTAATCCAAGTAATAATTTGAAAAGAGACGAGTGTAATCGGTTTAAAACATTATATCTGCTTTTTTATATGTTTATGACATGCGTATTAACCTGAAATCAAACCCTAGTCCACTTTAGTGAAAGGCTAACAGCTTAACCACTACGCCACTATGCCCTTTTTTCTTAGTTTGATTCGTTCTAGGACTTAGAGCTTGAAATCGAGTTAAACTCTCTAGTGTAAGTGGCACATGTGCGCGCCACTGCAGCAAAAAATGGTTAGCTGGTAACATTAGACAACCGGAAATGATTGTATTTCTGTTAGCCAAGCATTTCTGTCATCTGCCTACAGCGTGAGCACTGTCAGCAAGACAGCTTAGTTTAGAACAAGTGTGTGTGTATAGATTATTAGCCTCAGGTATTTAAAGCTTGTTGTGTGTAGTGACCATCTTGTCCCAGTAACCACTGAGCAAGTTTTAACAGTCAACCCATAAAAACTGCATAGGATAGATGGGTGAGGTTCATGTACTTGGGTGTGTGCATTAGCACCATGCACTAGCTTTACCTTACCCTCTATAGGTAGAGCGTTATCCCTTTCCTTTTTGACATTACCAATGACCACATCCACCCACAAGTTTTACACTTAAACCCTTGGCTCGTTTTCGATTAGGTTTGGTTCGGTTTGGTTGGGTTTGATTCAGCTTGGTTCAGTTTAGTTCAATGTAGTCACCATTTTGTTTCATTAGCTATCCTCTTTAACCAATCAATTAAAGATAGTCTACTCTTAATTCTTGAATCAATAAATCCGATTTTGTATACACCGTTTGTCATTTATTAACCCATGCCTGCAACCTATACTCTCTCTGTACTACAGTCTGATCTGAAAACAAGTTCCAATAGTGAAAGACTTGTCAGTCACCATCCATGTTGCCTACACTAGTTCTTTCTCTGCCTAGCTATGTTTCATCACTCACGGTAAACAACTCACATGTCCGTATCCAATTATTAATTTATAAAATCTCAGGTCAATGACCTTATTATTTTGGATATTTTAGGTAAATTCATTGGTCATGGGAAAGAGTTGACCATTCTAAGTCCTATGACACCTCATATGTCGATATCCGAGTATTAGTTTATATAATCTCAGCTGAATGTCCTTGTTGTTTTGAATATTTGGGGTAAATTCGTTGGTCATGGGAAAGGGTTGGCCATCCTTAGTATTATAACACCTCACTTGACTCTCTCCCATTATTAGTTATCGAGATATTAACAACAGTGCAATTAGGCCCTTTTGACAAACATTAAATATATATTTAGAAACAGAGCGTCACCCCGAGTGCTAGGACCCCACATACAAGTCCCTAGCCTTATTGGTTCGCGAAATATTAACAAAAGTGTAGTTAGGCCTTTGTTAAAATGTCAAAAATACATTCAAAAAGAGAGTGTCTGCTCAAGTCCAACGACACCTCACAGGTCAAAATCCCATCATGGGTTCAGGAAATATCAACAAAAGTGTAGTTAGGCCCCTTGTCAAAATTTCAACAAATACATTTAAAAAGGGAATGTCATCCCATGTGCTACGACCCCTCATACAAGTCCCTAGCCTTATTGGTTCACGAGATATTAACAAAAGTGTACTTAGGCCCTTTTGACAAAAATCAAAAATACATTGAAATACGGGGCGTCATACCAAGTCCAACGACCCCTCATACAAGTCCCTAGCTTTATTGGTTCATGAGATATTAAAAAGCCAATGACCTATTAGTTTTGGATCATTTGGTTATTTTTTAAATAACTCATCTATAAATCATTATTTAAAAAGTCCGCCCTCTTACGAAAACCCCAAGTGCGCATGCGTAAAAACAGAAAACAAACATGTTAATTCATAGTAGCAATCGGCTCTTCACATGCGTTTCATGTGGAACAACGTTTAATTTCATCATAGCATTAGAGACCATGGGTCAGTCCATAGGGACCAGTCCAAAGGGACCGGTCTAAAGGGATCAGTCCAAAGGGCCAAGGACTCGTCCACAAGGACTTGTCCACAAGGACCTGTCCACACAGACTTGTCCACAAGGACTCGTCCACAAGGACCTGTCCACAAGGACTCGTCCACAAGGACCTGTCAACAATAACCCATCCACAGGGGCCCGACAGCAGGGGGCTCGTCAACAATAACAGGGGCTCTCACCTCAAGGCCTAACATGCCCCTCTTTGATTATTGGTATGCAGAACATCGTTACATCCATATCGACATTCAAACTCTCACATGTTGCAATTGGAAAGAGAGATTCTCTAAAAAATTCAATTTCACCCCCTAGTAGGGTAGGTTTTATTTTAGGGTGGAGATATGTTGTCCAATGGAAAGGGAGGTTCGCCTAAGTAATTTGACACCTCGTACAAGTCTCTAGCCTGATTGGTTCGCGAGATATTGCCATTTTAGTATTCCAGCGGTGGCGGTGGCGGTGGATTTAAAACCCCCACAAAACCACTACTTTTGTTTACCATTTCTTCTTCTAGTATGTAAGTTTGTAGTTAGTATTAGTTATAATTCTCATCTCATCTTTCACTATCACCTAAACCGTTAGGGGCCGATAACCTAAATGTTAGGCCCCTTAAAACAACAATTATCATCATCAACTTGTATTGTGACCTCCTCGTGTTAAATCGCGCAACAAGATCACGATGGGGAGCTGCTACAAGTCTGAAGATTGGAGGTTTTTCCACACTTACTCCAGGAAAATGCCGGGATAGTATTCTACTGGGTGACCTATTTCGAGAGCCAACATTGAACAGCTCGAAATGCAGAGGGTTTTTTCTTGTTGTTGATTTTAGGGACTTTGCGACATCATGGCCATATAGCCCCATGTACTTGAGTGTGTGTGGAATTTGTGTGATAACCTGTGTTATTGTGATGGCTGTACTAGTTTGTGTAGGCCTATTTGTAATTTGGGGATAGGATCGGGAACGAGGCGGCCATTTGCCTGGAGTAGAAATGGAAAGCTCACGGAAAACCATTTCTAAGATCGCTGAGATGAGAATGGAACCCTCCTATCTCAGTGTTGCGTAACATGACTGAGTGTACCCCGTTCCAGCCCTACCACTAGAATTAAAATTTCTTGGCAGAGCCGGGAATCGAGCCCAGACCTCCGGGGTGACAGCCAAGAATGCTAGCCGCTACACCACGAGGCGGTCTGGGTTTCTTATGTCCTCCATAAATTCGACTTCCTCGGCCAGGAATCGAAGTGCGTTCTATGAATCACTGGTCTAACAAGGAAACAGAATATAGCGGGTTCAAACCCGGCCGAAGCCGTCGGATTTTTAAGAGCGTTAAAAATCCCTCAGTATGCCTTCCTTCGGAGGGGAAGTAAAGCCGGTGGTCCCTTGTCATAGATTTATGGCATGTTAAAGAACCTTCCACTAAGTGCACCTGTGTGAAGCTAAATTGGATAGGTTACGAATGTAAACAAAGCTCTTAGGTATCTACGTTCGTTGCCAAGAGCCGATTGCGGTGGCGTCTGGTAGCTAAGTTCTGAACTTGGCCAAGTAGTCGTTGACGGTGGCGCTTGGCGGCAAAAGTAGGAACTACTTGAAAAATTCTAAGTTGCAGTACTTAAATTAAAAAACAGATAACACACACTAATACAGTCATCACAATTAACACCGTTATCAGACAGATTCTACACACACCCAGAGTACACGGGGCTACATGACCGCGTTGTCGCAGCCCCTAAACTTAAGAACCAACCAACAGATATTTATTATGATTTCAAATTACGCAACAACTGTATATTTGATTAAAGATTTACAAGAAAAGAAGCGTAGATGTTGATTCCATTGTTGTTTCTTCATATTTGGGGCTTGGGGGACCTGGTCATCAGCCCCGTGTACTTGGGTGTACGTCGAATTTGTATGATAATCTGGTTTTCTGTGGTGGCTGTAGTAGTCTCTGCAAGTGCAATCGTTAGGATCGAGGATTGAAGCAAGTACCCCGGGGCTTAAAATAGGGTGCTATTCTGGCATTTTACCTGGAGAGATATGGATACGCTCAAAAGGGAAAATATCATTGAGAATGGCCACTGTAAGTGCCAGGGTTTGAACTTCCAGCTCTCCATTGCAATCATGGATGATTAAATATTCAAGATCGGAAAATTATTAGCTTTGCTAAATAAGAGATAAATATTATTTTAAGTCCAAAACATTGTTTCATTTTACTGAAGCTATGAAGTTAGTTATTCTTTTTAATACAACAACAATGTTTAATATGAAAAACTGAAACTCCACAGCCTACTTCCAGTCGACCGACCGGGTCAGGGAATGGAATGAATGAAGCCCCCATCTAGCGGCGAGGATATGAACTGTGCCGGCTGCCGAAACCTGTCGCACTCCCCTGGGGCAATGAAATGTTTAATCTATTTTTATGTAATTTTCTATATTTTAATAACTAATTTGTGTTCATGTTTGATAAATATGTTGTTGTTCACCAAAAATAAATAAGTGCCATGTGAAATAATTATTTTTACCCTCCGAAACTTAAATAACTTAACTCGGGGCGTTGCGTCATTAAGGGCTGAAAGGGCCCCGCCTTCCCAGGGCTGTTAGGCTGTATTGCACAAAATGTTTTTAATCAATGTCTTTAAAAATATTTCAACAACAGATATTCTACTTAAAATAAGAGTTTTTCCCTTCCCGAATCTCTAAAATGAATTGAGTATCCCTAGCTCAGTATCGTACGGTGTATTGTAAAAGCGAGGGCCCCTCTATAAAACCGTGCATGTAAATTATATGGAGTGAAGGGCTGAGAGAGGAAAAAACTGGATATAGCACTGTCTTGCACGCGAATCCTCTGTGCCATGAAAGGATTTTCCTTGCTCTTCAAGGGTCTGGAGAAATTGGCCCATAACGTTCCGTTGGAGTGAAATAGAAGATCTCACCATTTCATTTCCTGCTTCTGTCTCAGTTTGAAGGGCAAACCGGACTGTGGGAGATGGGTCTACCCCACGCCCTTCAACCGGTACTTAGCCGTTGTTCACAGCTTTCTGTTTTACACAAAAATATATTATATATTTTCAGTAGTCCGGTGTTCCAAGTACAGTACAAGTGTGTTAGAGCTCGGGTCATCCGAGAAGGCGGTTGGCTCTCCGGGAACTGCGCAGAGAAGAACTGAGATACATGTCCACTGTTGCAACAGGTCCACCAGGTCCGAGTCCCCACACCGCAAGCTGGTGCCGTGAGTTCCTGCGGTGTGGCAACACCGCCGCTTAGCTCATCGAGCCCGTCTCTTTCACGCTGCTTTACACTTTTAAAGTAATCGTACACTTGGCAAACTATTTCTCGGGCTTGCCTATGCACAACCTGTCGTTTACTTCCCTATGCTTCCATAACACTCAAAATGTACAAAATCACTTTCACTGGATCTTTAAATATTTCTATATATTCACTTCGCTTTCCTGACAACACACTAGCTCAGATTCTCGAGACAGACTGAATGTGATTGGTGGAAGTGAGGCACTAGGTGATTGTAGCGTTGTGTTCTGCGCATCGCAAAAAATGTGTTTTTAACTCTTGTGGTACGGTACGTAGTTATTTAATATGCTGGTGTGTGGGACATAGGAAAATGAATGAAGTAGAATTTTTATTAACAAATCCATTTACTTGTATATTTCTGAACACAGATTATTTTTAAATAGGCCCTCATCAACCAAGCTGGTAAATCAATTTGATTCATACGAGCACAGGAGAGGAGAATATATTTACAAATAAGGAGCCATGGGAGTACAGTTTTAATGCATCAACTATTTATTAAAATTAGTTTCAAATGTTGTGTTGTGTGGAATGATGATAATGGCAATACTAGCAACAATAAATGTCAAATCTGAAAGAACAATAAAATCAGGAACCGCACCTGAACTGAATTATCACTTTCCATGGGCATACTAACTAAACGCAGGTTAAGGTATTCGTAGCTCATTTATGGATGTATGTATGTATGTATGTATGTATGTATATATGTATGTATGTATTGAACCCATGTGCCATCAGGTCCATGGATGGTCGAATCCATGCATTTGAGGAAGAAATCAAAGAAGCGTATAGTTTCTAATGTAACTTTAAGAAAGATCAAGCTAGGAGGCCAGTATAAGGTTGTGCAACTAACGAGGACCAGGTGTCAAGAGGATGATATCACCCCTCTTGACATTCTGAAGGGAGCGAGTCACGAGTATTAATAACCGAGTGGAAATTTCCCAGGATTAAACAAGGAAGCCTGACTCGGAAATCAAGCTTACGTTGCTGGAAAATGACAACACCGCTTATGCGCCAGAAGAGGAATAATTAAATTTAACCCGTTTACAAGTATAATAATGAGTAAACAAGTACAGTACAGTGAATCATTTTGAATGAGAGATTTTTCAGTAAAGAGAAACCATTTAATAATTGCGCAGAAAAAAACTGCTAACGTAAGACGACGTCATTGGGGAAGTCCCACGGCCTGTGTGGTGGGGAGAGAGCAAAAGAAATGCAACACCCACACAATTGAGGACGAGAAATTAATTAATATCTCCGAATTGCACGATCGATTCTTAGGTGCAATGAGATTATGTGACATTGAGAAGACGAGCTTTCGGAAGGTATAATTTTTATATTTGTGGCACCATTATTTTAGAAGTTGACCACAGAAAGGGCTAGAGTCTTATTTTTTTGTAGTAAAATAGTATAAAGCTTCGGGCTTCACCAAGCCAATCATGCAGTGCAGTCATTCCGACAGTCCGTGAGGGGACGTGACGCTGGATCATCAGCACATCAGTATTCAGACAGCCTTGTAGGGCGTAACTCTGCGTCACATCGAAAACAGCTACCAGTACTCCTTGAGGGGAGAAACGCTGTGTTACTCCGCAGAAGTAATAACCGATAGCCATAGGCATCGCAGTATTTAACGACTTGCTTGCCTCCACAAGGAGTGGTCAAGAAGAAATTTAAAGTATCGCCGTATTGAAATATTAGGAAAATCCTAATTACGGGATTTAGGCCCGACTGTATACAAGTTATAGTGAAAGTTCGTAAGATATAGTCAGAGCAGGCTGCGAACGTCGGACTTAAAGGCGATAGGTCGTTAAATAGACGAACGAATAGATCATAACGTACCGAAGTACCGTACCAGAAAGATCAACTGTTATTTAAAATTAAAGAACCCAAAAAGGGAAGAACAGAATAAGGTTCGGAACGTATATCAGAAACGTAGGAGTGCTAAAACAGTTCCAATAGAGAAGATAGGAGACTATAAACATTATCTCCAGAAAGCAGGCGAACTATTCTAAAAATACTAGAATCGAGAAGTACTAGCTGCTATAAACTAAATCTATAGGTCATTGAGGAGACCTCGATCCGAATAGACTTTCGTTAGGATCGACAGACAGATCTACAAAGAAGCCGTGCAAGCTAGATAAATAGCCGGTCATCCAGGATAGGAGTAGCAGAATTTGGACTCCAGGGAACAGTAGATGTTTCGAGACTTCGCATTCTGCAGGATAGAAAGCCGACATCGAATAAAGTTCACCCTTGGAAACGGGAATTTAAGAAGATCACGTGTGATAGGCTCAGAAATACGGCCTAGTGATCGAGAATTGTGAAGTGTAAAATAATCAAGATTGTGTGTTAAATTAATATTTTTAGTGTTTATTATGTGTTCAAAAGGGACACATCAGTGTATAAAAATGTCGTCAATGTTAAGTGTTTTAAATAAATTTCAAAAAGTGTTTATACATAAGATGAATTCTTTTAATATGGAGTAAAAAGTTCAAAGTGGGCCCAAAAATGAAGCACCACACAAGATTAAAGATCATGGGATGATCTTAAAACATGTGAGTACAAAATTTCATTCTATTTTGGTGTCAGAAATTGGTTGTGTACAAATCCACCGGAGTTTTTGAGTAAAAGGGATGTGTGTTAGTAAATAAATACTGAATAAGCCAGAACGCGGTCTGAACAATAATAAAAATGTTGAGAAATTATAAATGATTATGTAAAGAATAAATCCCGTAGAGGAAATAAGTGAATAAAGGGTTAATGTATTTAACAAATGTCATAAGAGCAAGCGAAATATCAATGATTATCATGAAAGATATTCAAGTAAAGTAGAGTTGAGATATGAAAGAAATAGCTTTTGAGCTTGTGTAAAGAATAAAGATAATAATAATAATTAAATATGGAAATATTAAATAAAGATCAAATAATTTGATGTGAACATAAGAGCGTTAAGCCTTAATGTATGTGTAAGATATGATGTTAATGAATGTTTTAAAAGGGAGCGATTTATCGGCAATGAAAAGATTAATATGAGAATAAAAATAATATGAATTGTTACTAATGAGATTTATCAGTTCTTGGGAAGACAATTCGGCTTAAAATGATGCATAGCGCATAAAGAGCGCAAATAATATTTAAAATGTCACGCTAGGAACGCGTAGTGGTTAAAATACTTGGTAAATTACTTATGGAGGGTAGTTGATTGCAGTGAATTGATAATTGTATAAGTCCTCTATTTGTGACATAGTATCACGAGGCATTGTGTGTGTATAAAAAAGGGAGCTAATATATGGTATTATTGAGCGTATGTCATATGGGCCACGGCCGACTCTAAATCGCATTTTGTATAAACCCTCTGTAAGGGAATGGTTCCCGAGGCACGTGAAGAGATTCGAACGCAGAATCTTCTTATGATAAAGCCCCTTAATTCTTCGTCGTCGTATGTGTATTAATCTTCCCAATCAATGAGGACCCTCTCATAATTAATAAATGCCAAAGTTACGAAAGTGGTCTTTGAACCAAAGAATAGTTGTTTGAATGAATACGGTATAGTAAAAGCCCGGTCTCTCCCCAGAACTGGATATAATGTGAAGGTTTGTTTTGAAAGCCTTGGAAATAAGCTACTAACGTGGGTTAGAAAGGGAGTCGCCGTCACCCTCCGTGTCATAAATCGCACCCGAGTAGAAGTGTCTAGTTCTCTTAAAGCGAGAGGGACCAGAAACCGTCTCGTAAGATGTTGTAAAGAAAATGAATACACCAGGAGTGTTTAAAGTTGTTAACGACCCGGGCGTTGAACCGAGGTCCTTGTAGATTGATATTTTCGTTTGCCTGTTCAGATCGTAGTTTCTTATATGATAATGGTCTATTAAGACATAAGATATAAATAACAATCCCTAGTGTAATGATGTATGGACGTAGGATTCCACGAGTTGATTGAAGGCGGCTAGGTTTCGGGAGTAACTATAGTTTTTTGACTGTGTCAAGTATCTTCACGCTCTGGAGTACACAATGGATTTCCTGATTACCTTAATATATTTGTGAAATAAAGAGAGATGATAACAACTGAATGTGTGGACATGCCCAAAATATTGAGTTAAGAGAATTAACATAGATTTTAAATATAATTATATATTGTTTTTGAGAAATAAGAAAATATAAAGGATAGTGTTTGAGGTGTACAAGAATGACACCATTATTATGAAAAATGCATGGAGCCAGAAGAGCTCGGAATTATGTAAAACTTACAGTTGATGCTTTATGGAAGTAAAAACTAAGTAGGAATTGTTGGTTTATATGGAAACCATATGTTTAATACAATATTTGTTTTATTATATTTGAGATTCCTTGTTCATTTGGAACAAGTAGATGATTATGGGTCAGTAATTAAATTGTTAAAGTGTTTGTAGCGCCATTAATTTTATTAATTAAATGTGTTAAATAGGAGTTGATTTTGTTGTTATTTTTGCAAGTGTATCCTCTAATTGATCCAAAATATGTGAGTCACAGAGTGGGGGAACATACCGCTGCCGCGAAAATTCCGAATTGAGCTACGCTGGTATACTGTGATTGGCATATTTCTTGCTAAAAGGGCACATGGGGGTCGTATAAGTAATGTGCTGGATTAATAACTAGAGGAACACTTAAGACGGTCATTTCATGTAAATTAAAGTAATGATAGGTGTAGCTACAACGTAAAATATTAACTGACCGCATGGGTCCCTAGAAACTCATACCGAGCAGCCCTGAATTATATAATAAACCCCCTAGCAAATCATAGATTTTGGCGCCCAGTACGCAGGGCTGAGTTTTCCTAGGGAAAACCCGAGTTTTCTCGAAAAATCAAAATTTTCATTTTTGAAAAAAAAATGGTTTCTCGAAATTTTGAATTTTAAATATTTCCATAAAGGTTAATGAAATTGAATAAAAGTAGTAAAAGGGTACGTGGTAAGTGAATACCCGTACCAAAGTAATATTTTAAAAGAAATTGGGACACACTAATTCAGAGTATCATCTCTCAAGCATGTACTAGTGTGGTGGCATTAGTGGCCCACTGTATTCTCATAAGATGGCATTTAGTGAAGAGATGCAACGGCTCTGGGAGGCCATAAACAATAAGTTGGATAGCCAACAGACTGAAAATAAAGAAGGGTTAGGAGCTATAAACAATACATTGAGTCTCCAAAAGGATGAAAATAACAAAGTGTTCGAATCCATAAATGAGAGTTTAGAGTCACTAAAAACTGATAGTGCTAATATGGGAACTAAATTAGTAGATATCGAAACTAACTGTGTAACAATGAACAATGAAGTCAAGGCTGAGATAGATAAAATAAATAACAAGTTCCAAGGTTTTGACACTAAGTTTGTGGACACGTTAACTGAGTTAAAAGGGGAAATCACAATTAAAATTGAAAATGAAAACAAAGCACTTCAGTCAGGATTGCAAGACCAAATAAATATCTTGACGGATAGCGCGGAAAAATCCCAAACAGCATGTCAAGGAAATTTTGAAATTTTGAATAAAGGTTTGAGTTCCATGGAAACTAAATTGAGTAATATGGAGGGAAATGTAAAAGCATGTGAGGAGAAACTTGTAACCCAGATCCAAGGTGTGCAGAAAGAATTGAAAGCTCAGATAGAATCTAACAAGGATATTTGTGAACGTTCCCGGGATGAAATAAAACAAAGCGTGAATGAGCTAGGAGATAGATTTAAAGGGGTTGAGAAAAAAATGGGAGAACTTGAGGGAAAGGTCAATGAAGTTCAAACCGAGGTAACTGAGATGAAAAATCAAAATATAAAGGATGCGCGGGATATGAAAGGTCAATTTGAGCTGTTTACCGGGCAGGTAGATGATAACTTAAAGAAGTATGAGGGTGAAATAAATCGAAGATTAGGTATCTACGAGGGGCATCTCCAGGGTGAAAGAAAACAACGAGAGGACGAAAAGAAGGATAACACCCATAAAATAAATGAAATAAGTCAGGGTATTAATGAGGTTCAGGAGACCATCGGAACATTAAAGGTTCATGTAGGAAAAACCAATAAGGAAGTAAATCAGGTCCAAGATGAAATGATGAAATTGTATAAGAGTCAAGAGAAAACTGAGGGAAAGCTTGAAGGAATTAAAGTAGATATGGTTAAAGGACGAAAAGAAGTGGAGAAGCAAATAAAGGAAATACGAGAAGGCCTGGAGACCATAGGTGACGTGAAACCAGAAATTAGAGACCAACAGGCTAAGATCATTAAGAAAGAGGTAGAAGACCAAATAAATGATTTCAGGGATAGCTTCAGGGATGAGAAATTCCAACTCAAAAAGGTAGAGGAAGATATTAAAAGGAATCAAGAAAGAATTCAGGATGAATTAAGATCCCGATTGGAGAGGACTGAACATAAGAATAGTCAAATGGAAATCCAACTCATGGCAAATGAAGAAAGTGCCCGAAGAGAAAGGAAGTTAGAATTCGAAAATCAGGAGGAGTTTCCAAAGACAGGATGGGTAGATTCCCGTGAACAAGGCACAGATACGGAAAGGGACTTAGGAGGGGAGAGCCCTTATAAGAACCCAGGATATCCAATGGCAATGTCAACCCCGTACACGAATCAGACAAATGGCCAAATAATAAACATTATTAAATCCAATGAGGACAGACCAGTAAAGTTTACGGGTAATAACATGTCTATTACTCCAAAATACTGGCTAAAAGAAGTGGCAGAGTATCTAAACGAAATGAAGGTTCCTCAGGATCGGAGACTGAGAGCTATTGAAAAACTGTTGGCAGGTGATTGTCTCACCTGGTTCAGAAGCTTCAGATACACCTTTGATACGGTGGAAGGCTTTAGGGAAGCATTTTTGAAGCGATATTGGGCAGCAGATGTCCAAGAAAATTTAAGGCTAGATCTGTACTCTAGGAAGTACAGCACCAATGCACCTACTAAATACTCGGAATTTTTCACCGCTCAGCTGTGTAAATTCCGCGAACTGGATATTGCTCCGGCAGAAAACGACCTGTGTGCCGCC
Source organism: Meconema thalassinum (assembly GCA_946902985.2). Taxonomy (NCBI): domain Eukaryota; kingdom Metazoa; phylum Arthropoda; class Insecta; order Orthoptera; family Tettigoniidae; genus Meconema; species Meconema thalassinum. The sequence continues at coordinate 77,952,060 of OX336396.1, read as the reverse complement.
ATTGCAAGACAGCTTCCGTATGAGATTCAGAGGCTGCTAATCTCATCCAAAGCCAGAAGTGCTGTGGAAGTGGAAAGTGTATTACGTCAGTTAGATATGACGACTTCGCACGTAACTCCTCGGCATCAAAGACAAACGGAGCAAGTACACATGGCCAGCAGTCAGGAAACTGGAGAAAAACCAGCGACCAGGAATCAGTCCACCAGTACGGATACTCAAGGACTAGGTCGAGAGTATGGGCACCAGGAGCCGAGAAGGATACAGCCATATCACAGGGGAGGATATCGAGGAAGAAATCCTAGAACTACGGGTTATAGGCAACAGGAAAGCCGACCCTATAACAATAACCATCAAAGGCCGGACAACAGAAAGAAATGGGAGAATTATCCCAGAAGGAATGTAAGGCCAGACGATAGGGATGATGAATATCGGGCCGAAATAGAAGAAAGATATCAGGAAAGTCTTCGTTATATGAACGAAAGACCAGATGAACCTGATAGGCAAAAAGTCCGTTGGAGTGAGGCAATCAAGAACCGGAAATCACCCGACCGACTAGATGGAGCTCAAAGCTTGGAACTACAAGCTCAGCTAAAGAATGAGGGAAAAGGGAGCCCTCAGGATAAAAAAAACTCCAAATTTAAATTGTCAAAAGTGGAAACATACCAGGAGCTGGGAGGAGGTAGAAATTGTAAATTGGATAGCTAGACCAGATGAGCTAATTAACGAGGATGTGGAAGGAATCCCACCTGTTAAAAGAGAACTACCTATAATTATGCTTAGGATAGAAGGATTACTGGTCAGAGCATTGATTGATACTGGATCCACAATAAGTCTAATTACACAACCCCTTTTAAATGAATTGGAAACAAGGGGCCGAGTACTAAAGATTCCCACATCAAGTGTAAAGATTAAGGGAATTATCCCTGAAAAATCTTTGACATGTAAATTTCAGGTATACATTGATCTGATCATGGGTAACGCTGAAATTTCGCAGTGCTTTTTGCTGGTAAATCAATTACCGTATAATGTCATATTAGGTATTGATTTTATCCGTGAGAACAAGGTCATTATAGACCTAGCGCAAAACTGCATTAGAATTCAAAGAGAGGATGGGGATGAGCAAAACATTAACCTACAGGAACAGGATGCGAAAATAGAAGAACAGGTATGGCATATGGAAGAAGTGATTGAGGAAGACTATAAGGATATAGAAAAGATATTTGAAGTCCTCAACATAGAACTCGAAGATAATGTGGAAAATGAGTTCGAGACCAACCTGTCAGGAAAAGTGGAGGAAGCTAAAGTCAGCCTCGAAATTAAGGAACAGTCAAAGAAATTATTATTGGATTATAGGGACGTATTTGATTCCAAGCCAGGGAAGATTGAAAATTTTAAATACGCGTTCCAAGTCAACGATTGGGCACCGTTCAAACAAAAACCATACCCGGTTGCGGAAAAACATTACCCACAAACCAAGAAAACACTGCAGGAGATGATGAATGCAGGTGTTATAGAAAAGATGGCGACACCATATGTTAGTCCATTAGTGATTGTGAGTAAACCGGATGGCTCAGTAAGGGTGTGTTTAGATGCCAGAAATTTAAATGCAAAAATCATACCAGAAAATGATTCGGCACCACCCATAAAAGAAATACTGAGGAAGTTTAAAGGCAAGAAGATTTTTACGAATATTGACATGACTTCTTCGTATCATCATCTCGAACTGGAAGAGAAAACCAGCTTGTTGACTGGATTTCAGTTCGACCAACAAACATACTGCTTTAGAAGATGTCCGTTTGGATTAAAGACTGCAGGATCTGCATTAATAAGAGCGCTTGATCGAAACCTGTCAGAGGAAGTGAAAGATTGCACTATCCGATACGTAGATGACATTTTGCTTACCTCGGAGAACATTGAGGAACATTTAGAAAATTTGAAGAAATTATTGGAAGACTTAAGAAGGGCAAATTTTAAGATAAATTTAAAGAAATCGAATTTTTGTCAAAGGCAAGTGACATTTTTAGGGCATGTGATTGACAAGGATGGTGTTAAACCAAATCCATGCAAATTGGAATCGATAAGGGATTTTCCAAGGCCTTTGAAAGTGAAGAACGTTCGCCAGTTTTTGGGATTGATTGGGTTCTTCTCAGGACATTGTCCATCATACACCAAAACTGTTGCACCACTACAGGACCTTCTGAAGAAGGGGGGCAAGTGGAAATGGACGGAGGAAGCAGAAAAAGCATTTGTAGAGGCCAAGGAAATGCTTTTAAATTACGTGAAGCTAGGATATCCTGATTTTAATCAGAGATTTCTCATTCAGACAGACGCATCCCAGATTGGAATAGGGGCAATGCTATATCAGGAGAACCCGGAAAACCCTGATAAGAAGAACTATCTAGCTTTCACAAGTAGGAGACTGAAACCACACGAGAAAAATTATACGATCAGCGAGATCGAGCTGTTAGCGATATTGCACGCGTTGCAATATTGGCGGAAGATCGTATATGGGTTTCAGGTCATTCTAAGGACGGATCATAAAGCCTTAACCTTTTTGATGAAGACTGATTTATCCAGTCAAAGGTTGATGCGTTGGGCTTTATATATTGAACAATTTGATGTCAAGATAGAGTACTGCCCAGGAAAGGAAAACATAGTTCCAGACTACTTAAGTAGACAGCCAGAGTCCATAGAAGAGGAAGTAATGGCTATAGATTTGGAAGACAGGGATCAGCGTACTCTTAATGAGTTAAGAAGCATTAGTCAAAGACAACGGGAGGATCCATGGATGAACATGCTCATATCATTCCTTGAGGGAAGCTTGATAAGAGGAACACCAGCGTACACGGAAGCTGAGAAGATAGCACAAGACTACACGTTTTATAATGGATTGTTATATAAGTTTGTGGACTCTGACCATACAAAATTAAGGATTGTTGTACCTGCAATTTTGCAGAGGAAAATAGTATGGTTAGCCCATAGATCGTTCGGACATATGGGAGTCGACAAAACAGTCTCGATGCTGAAAGAAGCATTTATATGGCCGAGACTGAGAGAAACTGTAAGGGACACGCTAAAGACATGTGATCTATGTCAAAGGATTAAACCTAATGCATTTCTGATGAGACAGAAGCCTATACCATTGTTGCCTGAAAGGCCCGGCCAAATCATATCTATTGATAATTTTGGACCTTTGCCAAAGGCAAGAAGAGGAAATCGACACATAATGGTGGCTATGGATGTCTTCACTAAAATGGTTGTCCTTGCTCCCATACAGAAGACTAGTACCAAACAGGTGTTAAAACGACTTAAAGAAAAAGTGATACCGATTCTGGGGAAACCTGAGAATTTGTTGTCGGATCACGGCAGTTGTTTCACCAGTGTAGAGTTCAGACGAGAATTAGAAAGACTTGGAATACGTCAGATTTTGTCAAGTATTCGCCATCCTGAGGCAAACCCTGTAGAAAGAGTTATGAGAGAGACGGCCAAGTATTGTAGAATATACTGTGCCGAAGAAAATTGGAAGTGGATAGATATCTTGGATATTATCGAATTCTGTATAAATAATACAATCCATGAATCCACAGGAGAGATACCCATAACGTTACATCGGAATGAGCAACCAGAAAGACCTTGGAGTCTGGTAATTCCTAGGCCAGCGGACGCTCAGCCTGGAAGAGATGTACGAATTAGAAGAGCCTTTGAGCATCTAAAAGCTCAAGCCGACAGGAGGCAGAGAATAAATAGGCATAAGAGGTATCATCGACCATTATTAGCAGGAGAAATGGTGTTAGTGAAAAGACCAGCCATTTCGGATCCAGGGAACCGTGTGTACAAGAAGTTCCAGAAAATGTACCACGGACCATATCAAATAATTAGAGATTTGAGGAATAACACATATAGAATTCGGCACTGTGAAACGGATCACGAAGTGACCATGAATTCAGCAAATTTGAAATTATATTACCCTCCCGAAGATTTTGATGAAGAAAATGAACAAGCCCTGGTTATGGAAACTTGTAGAGATGAATCCGCTTTTGACATAAACAAGAATAAGGAAGAAATAGAAAATAGAGCTCAAGCATTCGAGTGCGAATGCGAAGTGGAGAAATTATATTGGGAAATTAAAGAAATAATTGAATTTATTGAAGAAGAAAATTCCAATTTAAGAAAAGAAAATGATGAAATAAGGAAACGGGTAGGGATAGACCAAACCCGTAAGGAAGAATGAGGTTCTGGGGACTTAAAGACCAGACAAATAAAGAAAGAAAGAAAGGGTAGGGACAGAGCATACCCGACCTACACAATTACCGGATACGACTTTAAAGAAGTAAAAACAACGGAAGGTACGGACAACGTTATGATGGCTTCGACGAATAAAGAAATACAAATTTAATTGAAATAAATTTCCTCAAAAATTTTCGAAAATTTATTTACCTAAGGAGGGGAGAGATGAACCCATGTGCCATCAGGTCCATGGATGGTCGAATCCATGCATTTGAGGAAGAAATCAAAGAAGCGTATAGTTTCTAATGTAACTTTAAGAAAGATCAAGCTAGGAGGCCAGTATAAGGTTGTGCAACTAACGAGGACCAGGTGTCAAGAGGATGATATCACCCCTCTTGACATTCTGAAGGGAGCGAGTCACGAGTATTAATAACCGAGTGGAAATTTCCCAGGATTAAACAAGGAAGCCTGACTCGGAAATCAAGCTTACGTTGCTGGAAAATGACAACACCGCTTATGCGCCAGAAGAGGAATAATTAAATTTAACCCGTTTACAAGTATAATAATGAGTAAACAAGTACAGTACAGTGAATCATTTTGAATGAGAGATTTTTCAGTAAAGAGAAACCATTTAATAATTGCGCAGAAAAAAAACTGCTAACGTAAGACGACGTCATTGGGGAAGTCCCACGGCCTGTGTGGTGGGGAGAGAGCAAAAGAAATGCAACACCCACACAATTGAGGACGAGAAATTAATTAATATCTCCGAATTGCACGATCGATTCTTAGGTGCAATGAGATTATGTGACATTGAGAAGACGAGCTTTCGGAAGGTATAATTTTTATATTTGTGGCACCATTATTTTAGAAGTTGACCACAGAAAGGGCTAGAGTCTTATTTTTTGTAGTAAAATAGTATAAAGCTTCGGGCTTCACCAAGCCAATCATGCAGTGCAGTCATTCCGACAGTCCGTGAGGGGACGTGACGCTGGATCATCAGCACATCAGTATTCAGACAGCCTTGTAGGGCGTAACTCTGCGTCACATCGAAAACAGCTACCAGTACTCCTTGAGGGGAGAAACGCTGTGTTACTCCGCAGAAGTAATAACCGATAGCCATAGGCATCGCAGTATTTAACGACTTGCTTGCCTCCACAAGGAGTGGTCAAGAAGAAATTTAAAGTATCGCCGTATTGAAATATTAGGAAAATCCTAATTACGGGATTTAGGCCCGACTGTATACAAGTTATAGTGAAAGTTCGTAAGATATAGTCAGAGCAGGCTGCGAACGTCGGACTTAAAGGCGATAGGTCGTTAAATAGACGAACGAATAGATCATAACGTACCGAAGTACCGTACCAGAAAGATCAACTGTTATTTAAAATTAAAGAACCCAAAAAGGGAAGAACAGAATAAGGTTCGGAACGTATATCAGAAACGTAGGAGTGCTAAAACAGTTCCAATAATAATGTTATTGGTTTTACGTCCCTTTTAACTACACTGGCTTTTAGAGACGCCGGGGTGCCGGAATTTTGCCCCGAAGGGGATCTTTAACGTGCCAGTAAATCTACTGACACGGCTCCCTCGCATTTGCGCACCCTCAAATGCCAGCTGACTGCGCCAGGTTTCGAACCTGCTAAAACAGTTCCAATAGAGAAGATAGGAGACTATAAACATTATCTCCAGAAAGCAGGCGAACTATTCTAAAAATACTAGAATCGAGAAGTACTAGCTGCTATAAACTAAATCTATAGGTCATTGAGGAGACCTCGATCCGAATAGACTTTCGTTAGGATCGACAGACAGATCTACAAAGAAGCCGTGCAAGCTAGATAAATAGCCGGTCATCCAGGATAGGAGTAGCAGAATTTGGACTCCAGGGAACAGTAGATGTTTCGAGACTTTCGCATTCTGCAGGATAGAAAGCCGACATCGAATAAAGTTCACCCTTGGAAACGGGAATTTAAGAAGATCACGTGTGATAGGCTCAGAAATACGGCCTAGTGATCGAGAATTGTGAAGTGTAAAATAATCAAGATTGTGTGTTAAATTAATATTTTTAGTGTTTATTATGTGTTCAAAAGGGACACATCAGTGTATAAAAATGTCGTCAATGTTAAGTGTTTTAAATATATTTCAAAAAGTGTTTATACATAAGATGAATTCTTTTAATATGGAGTAAAAAGTTCAAAGTGGGCCCAAAAATGAAGCACCACACAAGATTAAAGATCATGGGATGATCTTAAAACATGTGAGTACAAAATTTCATTCTATTTTGGTGTCAGAAATTGGTTGTGTACAAATCCACCGGAGTTTTTGAGTAAAAGGGATGTGTGTTAGTAAATAAATACTGAATAAGCCAGAACGCGGTCTGAACAATAATAAAAATGTTGAGAAATTATAAATGATTATGTAAAGAATAAATCCCGTAGAGGAAATAAGTGAATAAAGGGTTAATGTATTTAACAAATGTCATAAGAGCAAGCGAAATATCAATGATTATCATGAAAGATATTCAAGTAAAGTAGAGTTGAGATATGAAAGAAATAGCTTTTGAGCTTGTGTAAAGAATAAAGATAATAATAATAATTAAATATGGAAATATTAAATAAAGATCAAATAATTTGATGTGAACATAAGAGCGTTAAGCCTTAATGTATGTGTAAGATATGATGTTAATGAATGTTTTAAAAGGGAGCGATTTATCGGCAATGAAAAGATTAATATGAGAATAAAAATAATATGAATTGTTACTAATGAGATTTATCAGTTCTTGGGAAGACAATTCGGCTTAAAATGATGCATAGCGCATAAAGAGCGCAAATAATATTTAAAATGTCACGCTAGGAACGCGTAGTGGTTAAAATACTTGGTAAATTACTTATGGAGGGTAGTTGATTGCAGTGAATTGATAATTGTATAAGTCCTCTATTTGTGACATAGTATCACGAGGCATTGTGTGTGTATAAAAAAGGGAGCTAATGTATGGTATTATTGAGCGTATGTCATATGGGCCACGGCCGACTCTAAATCGCATTTTGTATAAACCCTCTGTAAGGGAATGGTTCCCGAGGCACGTGAAGAGATTCGAACGCAGAATCTTCTTATGATAAAGCCCCTTAATTCTTCGTCGTCGTATGTGTATTAATCTTCCCAATCAATGAGGACCCTCTCATAATTAATAAATGCCAAAGTTACGAAAGTGGTCTTTGAACCAAAGAATAGTTGTTTGAATGAATACGGTATAGTAAAAGCCCGGTCTCTCCCCAGAACTGGATATAATGTGAAGGTTTGTTTTGAAAGCCTTGGAAATAAGCTACTAACGTGGGTTAGAAAGGGAGTCGCCGTCACCCTCCGTGTCATAAATCGCACCCGAGTAGAAGTGTCTAGTTCTCTTAAAGCGAGAGGGACCAGAAACCGTCTCGTAAGATGTTGTAAAGAAAATGAATACACCAGGAGTGTTTAAAGTTGTTAACGACCCGGGCGTTGAACCGAGGTCCTTGTAGATTGATATTTTCGTTTGCCTGTTCAGATCGTAGTTTCTTATATGATAATGGTCTATTAAGACATAAGATATAAATAACAATCCCTAGTGTAATGATGTATGGACGTAGGATTCCACGAGTTGATTGAAGGCGGCTAGGTTTCGGGAGTAACTATAGTTTTTTGACTGTGTCAAGTATCTTCACGCTCTGGAGTACACAATGGATTTCCTGATTACCTTAATATATTTGTGAAATAAAGAGAGATGATAACAACTGAATGTGTGGACATGCCCAAAATATTGAGTTAAGAGAATTAACATAGATTTTAAATATAATTATATATTGTTTTTGAGAAATAAGAAAATATAAAGGATAGTGTTTGAGGTGTACAAGAATGACACCATTATTATGAAAAATGCATGGAGCCAGAAGAGCTCGGAATTATGTAAAACTTACAGTTGATGCTTTATGGAAGTAAAAACTAAGTAGGAATTGTTGGTTTATATGGAAACCATATGTTTAATACAATATTTGTTTTATTATATTTGTGATTCCTTGTTCATTTGGAACAAGTAGATGATTATGGGTCAGTAATTAAATTGTTAAAGTGTTTGTAGCGCCATTAATTTTATTAATTAAATGTGTTAAATAGGAGTTGATTTTGTTGTTATTTTTGCAAGTGTATCCTCTAATTGATCCAAAATATGTGAGTCACAGAGTGGGGGAACTTACCGCTGCCCCGAAAATTCCGAATTGAGCTACGCTGGTATACTGTGATTGGCATATTTCTTGCTAAAAGGGCACAGTATGTACGTACGTATGTATGTATGTATGTATGTATGTATAAGGTGCGTTCAAAACGTAACGAGCCGGAGGCATAATTACAGTAAACCAGTACCTGTATTGTACTGGCTCTCATCCCCCCCCCCCCTTTACCCTTTGAATAACCAAAAGATGATAATAATATTAGCATATCAAAATATGCTTTATCAACATGATATTACCATACCAAAAATTAATAAATTATAACACACAGGAAAGGCCTAATTTAATTACTCACTAGGTCAGCTGAGTTCACAGCAAAAAAAACCTAGGAGTGAACGTTCCAATCTTCGTGGAATTCAAGAACACCCTGATTTGATTTAGGAAAAGAGATCAGGTGGGGCGAAGCTAATGTCAAGACCAGCTTGTTGAATGGAAGGCTGGACGTACTCAGAAAGGCCGACAATTTTAATCTTGCCACACATGGTGAAGGGAACAGAAACAATCTTCCTACTGACTGGTATCATTAAATAAAAAACAACATCCAAATGTCAAAGTATAATAAAAATCTAGGAATTATACAATTAAATTACAATTAAAACCCTTAACCGCTTAGGCTAATATTGTGAATAAAAATAAAATCAGTCATTGCCCAGTTGGCAAAATTTCATTTCCCCATCATACGATTAATTGAATTACTGAACAGAGGGTACTATCATCCACAAGGATAAAAGGAAATATAACAAGATGAAATTCAGGCCGGGTGCCATTTCACAAACAAATTACATAAAGCAACAATCGCGTTCCTTAGCGAACGAAAGCGTCCGAGAAACTTCAGAGTCCAGTACAGACTGTCCTTTGAAGCCTATCTGACTAAAATTAAGTCCTCGAGGTTCCCATCCAGCTAACGGGAAATAGGGCAATAAATAACCCACCCTGCAGTAACTACATATAACAGTATGACCAAATTATACAAGCACTTCCAAAATATTACATACTAACATACTAAATAAAATTCCAAAAATTACATACTGATATACTAAATAAAATGTCAAAATCTGTATCCAGTTCACATTGTGGTCCACCGACACGTGGCCTTAAAATTACATTACCAAAAATGTTTTGCAGTCAAGGTCTGTATTTATTTCTTTTAGTTGCCCCTTGGAATTAAATTATGATAGTACCACCTGGTGTCTCCCAGGGAAACTGCACTATCAGTTTCCCCGGAGGCGATTGCTTAAGAGTCCTTAAGTCAGCAAGCTTCTCCACACACTGTCTCTGGTTTCGCAGGCCACAAACCTGTATTCCAGTGTACCCACACCACCCTACTCCAGTGATGCCAAATGCGCCTAGGGGCGCAACGGGCCAAAACAAGGCCAGAGTCCAAGGTTTGAGTTGGTACCATTGAATATCACCCCCACACAGCTACTGCGTAGAAACTTTCCAGGAGCTGAGGCGTTACACAATGTTCCTGCCAGATTGTTCTTAGAACAAGAGCTTAGCGAATGTAGCTGACAGGAAAAGTACACTCTTCCAATGTTCACAGATACAAGGCTTGATTTATCTCCCTTCCATCAGCGATAAGCCTTTAAGTGACAGGACACACAAGGGGCACAAATCCTGGCAGAAAAGGGGCTTGGCGAACCCATTTCACCAACAGACAGGCGCCAGGGAGGAGAAAATAATTCCCAGAAGAGGCTTGGTGTATGCTGCCATGATAATCCGGACAGACCTGGAGTTCTTACTGCGCCTCGAAGATAAAGATGAACATGTACTGATTTGCAAAATCGGTACATGTATGTTAGATGTATTGGCCCTGGCTGTTGAGGCACTTGTCCCACTGTGACACGAGGCGGTCTCATAAAATTCCCTGGGCTGCGATGTGAACCAGCTCCGCATGTACAGCTGGACGTTGGCATCCGAGGAGAATCGTTGGCCCCGCAGAGCCCTTTTCAGGGAACCAAACATGGTGTAATCACAGGGAGAGAGGTCTGGACTGTATGGAGGGTGGCCGAGAACCTCCCATTTGAATTTCTGCAGGAGTGCCGCGACTGTGTTGGCCGTATGAGGTCGTGCACGGCGGCTATGGCGTGCACTGTCACCCGGCGGTCCTGGGTAATGAGTGCATCAACCAGCTGGACGTTGTCATCGGTAATGCAGGGGGGTGCCCCAGACCGGGCATCATCGGCTAACGACACCCGTCCTTCCCTGAAGCGATTGTGCCACGCCTTGACCCTTGTAAAGGACATGCAGTGTTCGCCGTACACTTGTGACATTTGGCAATGAATGTCCGTTCCCCCTATTCCTTCCGCGGTCAGAAACTGAATAACACCTCTTTGCTCTTTGGTTGACGCCTCCATGTCACTGTTTGCAATGCGACTGGCAACGTTGGACGCTTGATGCATGCTGCTGCTCGCTTTGTATCGTCACGTGACGTGCACGCGTGCCCTCTAGCGACGGGCTGTGACCTTCCACGCTCTGGTCGGAACCACACCTCGTTACACACGCCACGATTGGCCGATGTCGTCACCGGTTTGCGCATTCCAGCCTCCGGCTCGTTACTTTTTGAACGCACCTCATATGTATGTATGTATGTATGTCTAGCTCTTATTACCTCCCTTTCCAACGGGGTCGGGGATGAGATGCAATGAAATTATATGTGGCGGATGGTTTTTACGGCCGGATACCCTCCCTGACGCTAACGTTTGAGAGGAGTTAATGAGAGATGAAATGAATGCAGATGGATGAAACTGGGCAAGGATGTGGAACGAAGCGACCGTGGTCTCTCAGAAGATACCGTCCCAGTATTTTCCTGGAGTTGAAATTGGGGAAACCACGGAAATCCCTTTCAAGGATGGCCGACGGTGGGGCTCGAACCCACATCTACCGAGTCAGCCGAGAGCTTGACCTAACGCTGCGCTTTAGCGAGCGTAGCTACCGTTGTCGGTTAGCTCATTTAGGGTTAGGCTATCATATTTGTTGTGACTTTAAAAGTTTAATATTCTACTGTGAAATGAGGAAGCTAACCCGAGAACGTGTTTGTAGGTTTATGAGTATTTTTGAATAAGCCCCTGGCTTTTTAATTGAGTGACCGCGAGCGAACTATTTTCATGATATGGTAGACTGTTACAGATTGTACAAGAATAAACAACACACGGAAGAAAATCTCTAAAATTCCAGCTGCTTGCATCCTAATACGTGAATTATGTAAATTATTACGTTATAAGCGATACATTGATATTTTGAAGAAACTCGACATGGTGGTCAAGCCATTGACGACTTCGCCCTCCTGTAGTCAATACATTAATTGCCTCTTGTAAGGTTAATGGTTAACTTAAATCCACAACTAAGCAAAACTGCTACTGAAACACATGTGTATTGCACAATTCCCTGTCAATTAAAGTGCCAATGTCGAACAGACGTCGAACATAACCTTACACCAGTCACCATAAAATTCATTACAAAATTGACATGGCTCCAAGCATACATAAAGTTCAACTGCTTTCCAGTTACTAATGGTTTCCAGATCCAGATACCTGATCGCTTGTAAGCACTGGCAGGGCAGGCAATCAAAGAAACAACACAAGACCACTTCACCTAACCTGACCACTCCATCTCTGCCCACCCCTTCCCTACTACTCAAATTTAATAGTGCAAGAGTGTACAAACTTACATTAAACAAGGTTCCACTTGCCATGTTAAAACACACTCCAGCTGTGTTGCAGTATCTAACCAGTGTTGCCAACTCATATTCACTGTAGTCACTAGATTCCTATATTATCAATAAAAAGGAAATATTTATGTCGTTCATGGGGTTGTACAAAGTCACTAAATCTCGATTTAAACAATACCAAAATTCATACTATTTTGCCGCCTAAACATTGTCACCGTGTTGACAAAACTGCTAACTCTGATGACAAGAGCGTCAATTTGCGCATCAGGATGTATTAATATCCAAGGTTCGAATCCTATTGCTGACATTGGTCATAATGAATGGGTTCTATTTTTAACAGATTGTTTTATATTCTTCATACGGCGTGTTCGTCATCGTGCTTCATTGAACTGTCGGACCCATCTCCTTACCATTGAATCACTCATCACATTTCCTCCGTGCATCTCGCAAATCTGTCCATGAATGTCGACTATAGTATTCTCCGCATTCAGTAAACGAATGACAGATCAAATCTAACAACCGATGGGATCTTCAATCAGCTTTGCCATTCTAACCAAACACTATAAAGCGTGAACAACAGACAGCGATATAAAACTGGCGTCATCTCCTCGACTCAGTGCGTCTACCGCGCATGCGCCGAAATGCGATTGCAGTGATGCCGGGGCAACGTATATAAACGGAACTTACTTTCTGGTCGTGCCTAGTATATTCAAGAGTTGACACGTATAAACGTGGGATATGGTAGAAGGAAAGAGAGGAGCTCCCACAACATTATCTCCTGCCTATAGAGGAGCTTTTGCCGTGTCCTTTTCTGGGTTTCACTTAGGTGCACCAAGTCAAAACAGGCTGTTGGTATCCCTGCCCGCACCACCGCCGGGGTAGTGCTACCTATCATTTTAAACTGTGGTTTCCAACCCACCGTTCAGTAAGTACTTTCAGTTCTTTTATGACTTGCCAGTAAATTAGTACTTCTGGAAGTATTCCAAAGAAGAAACGTTACCCCCAGTCCGCCTACTTCCGTACAATAATAAGCCAGTTGCTACCCATGGTAGTAATAATATCGTATGGCCTCGGATGCCGGGTGCAAGCTTTGTTATTTGTCGCCCATAGGGCAGCTTGCATGTCGAATTCTTTTTGTCATTCCTTGGAATGCTATGAAAGTCAAGGGTGTTGGATATCTAAGCTCCTTAACATTATAGCGCTTTCTAGTAGAGAATGGAGAAACTTTGTGTTGGCGGAAAATCCCGAGATTAATTTTGCCATTATGAACACGGCCTATTGAATTAAAATGGGTTCTTTAACATGCCAACAACGTATGACATGCGTGACGTGTATTTGCCACCTTTCAAAAATCACTTACCACGGCCAGGAACGAACCTGCAAGCTTGGTGGTTGGTAGTCCGACACGATAACCACTCACCTACTGTGGCAAGTACCCATGGTAGTGAAACGTGGCTACTCGTCAAAAGTGGAGAGGAAGCATTGGATACGTGGGAACGGAAAATTCTTAGGAGAACATAAGGACCCGTCCAGAAAAATGGAAACCGGCGGGCACGATGTAACGAAGAGTTATAATAGCCTTTATGAGGAATCAAACTATCAGTAGAAGTAAGAAGAGGAAGGCTACGATGGGCAGGACACCTACCTAGATAGGATGGAGGAGAAGCGGGCGCCTCGCCAGATATTTTACCGACATCCGGAGGACAAGAGACGGCAGGATGAAGACGTAAAAGATGGCTGGATGAGGTAGAGAATGATCTAAAACAACTACGAGTTCGTGGGTGGAGACGGCTCGCCTTGGATAGTAAAGCGTGGACTGATATAATTAAGAAGGCCCGGGCTCTGCAAGAGCTATAGAGACTATGAGTAAGGTAAGTCGGTCCACTTCAAAGGGGTAGAATAGTACGTCAGGATATAAGAAGATAAGATGATTCAAGTGACACGTGGCATGTATTTGTGAAAGCTCGTGCAGGGTGCATTTTCGGAGTGAAATCTGCCTAAGATTCCACTTTCCGTACCGCCTCTGCTTACATGAAGTAGGTATCAGTTCATGTTGAAATAGATTACAATACGGAGGTTAACACGTATACAATTTACATTGGTCAATTTGCAGTTCGGGGCGTGGTGGCGCAGCGGTCAACCTGTTGGCCTCTCACCAAAGTGGGCCGGGTTCGATTCCCGGTCAGTGCATGTGAGATTTTTGAAGTGAAATGCCATGTCCTATGGTTCGGATTGCACGTAAAATAGGAGGTCCCGTGGCTCATGATCGCGAGATTAATGGTCACGTTAAACTACAAGCTTCCTTCCTTTCAATTTGCAGTTATGTTGGCTATCCTGTTGAACAAAAAACCATTCTCTTCGAAAATTGGCAAATAATGTAGGCTAATTAGTAAAAAACAAAAAGTAATGCTCTAGAGCAGGAGTCTCCAAACTTCATAGTCTTAAGAGCCACATTGGCTCCTCCATTAACTCCCAAGGGCTAAGACCTAGGCTAGCTCTCATACCAACATACTGTAGTTTAGAATTACGCGCCAAGTTTCGTTTCGGGACTGGCCGGCGAGTGAGATCTATGGCGCACTGCGCGGTGGGTAATTTGCAGCGTAACGATATTTTAAAAGAAATATACACAGTATTTAAATACATAATTGCTGGAATTTTGTAAAAGAGTCTTCCATTCACACAGTTTGACCAGTTGCGTAAAATAATGTGCTTTTCAGCTATTTGCACTACTTACGTGTTTCTTTAAAATAAGATAACTTATACACAAATTATTTACAGATCCAAATTAACTGATGAGCATTTGAAGCCGCTGCTGATAATTTCCAGCAGTAAACTTGATACTGAACTGCAAACAAATTGTCAGTGGAAATTTACAGCTGCTGAACATAAATCTCATTAATCATAGTAATACTAATTGTATTGTATGTCTACCCCTTATTACTCCCGTTTTCCAACGGGGTCGGGGATGAGATGCGATGGAAGTCTTTGTGGCGGATGATTTTTACGGCCGGATGCCCTTCCTCACACCAACCTCATGGGAGGAGTTAATGAGAGATGAAATGAAAGATGGTGCATGAAACTGGGCAAGGATGTGGAAGGAAGCGGCCGTGGCCTGTCAGAAGGTACCGTCCCAGCATTTTCCTGGAGTTGAAAATGGGAAACCACGGAAAACCATTTCAAGGACGGCCGACGGTGGGGCTCGAACCCACGCGTCTACCGAGTCAGCAGAGAGCTTGGCCCCATGACCTAACGCTTTAGCGAGCGCAGTATTACTAATGTGTGTTTGAGTCTTCAGTCTTTTGACTGGTTTGATGCAGCTCTCCACGCCTCCCTGTCCTGAGCTAATCGTTTCATCTCTACATAGCTACCACACCCTACATCCGAGGCAATCTGTTTAACATATTCTAACCTTGGTCTACCCCTACAGTTCTTGTCCTCGACCCTTCCTTCCATAACTAAGCTTGCTATTCCTGGGTGTCTTAGTATGTGTCCTACCAACCTATCTCTTCTCTTCATTAGCAGTTGCCAGAAACATCTCTCCTCTCCCACTCGTCTTAATACATCTTTGTTTGTAACCCTATCTACCCATCTGATCTTCATCATTCTCCTGTAACACCACATTTCAAATGCTTCAATTCTCCTCTTTTCTGCTGCACCAATAGTCCAAGTTTCACTTCCATAGAGCGCCACGCTCCAGACAAAGGCTTTCAAAAATGACTTCCTAATACCTAAATCTATATTCGATGTATTACTAATAAAAATGAATAATTTAATTATATGAATTACCTGTAATTAATGACATAAGATTTACCCTAAAAACTTAATATATGTGAAACACAAGTTCAATTTCACTAGATATGTCAGTAGTTGTGTTTCTTAATTAGTCGTTAAAGAAAAACATCCTATATTCTGGTTATAAAGCCTAATACGCTAAGGTATATGTTTCACAAAACACAAGCTCCTAAACCAGAGGGAGTTAGAAGGTGTGGTTTGTACCAAAATCTTCCAAATCGTCTCAATAGTACAGGAAAAATCTTGCATTTCTTGAAAAGTCAGCGGAAATTGTTTATAAAGTGCTTTAAACAAATAAACAAGACGATAGCCCCTGCCAGAACTGTGTCGCGTACAGCCCGCATAGCACTAGAGCCTGGCAGGTAGTGTGTACACACGGGGCGCACGGGTCCGCCAGTTAGTATGATTTACTTACATTGTAAGTTTTACAATGTAATTAAAATAAGTTCTGACGGGCCGAATTGGTGGTGCTCGCGGGCCTTAGTTTGCAGACTCCTGCTCTTGATCGCTTCGATAGGATACATATTTGAAAATGAAAATCCACAGCCTGCTTCCAGTCTCCGACCGGGTCAGGAATGGAATGAATGAAGCCCCCATCTAGCGGCGAGGATATGAACTGTGCCGGCTGCCGAGGCCTGACGCACTCCTCTGGGGCAATGATTAAATGAATGACAGATGAAATGAAATGACAGTGGAGAGTGTTGCTGGAATGAAATTTTGACAGGGAAAACCGGAGTACCCGGAGAAAAACCTGTCTGCCTCCGTTTTGTCCAGCACAGATCTCACATGGAGTGACTGGGATTTGAACCACGGACCCAGCGGTGAGAGGCCGGCGTGCTGCCGCCTAAGCCACGGAGGCTTACGATAGGATACATATTTACATGTTCATAATATTATTATTATTATTAATCTTGATTGATCACATTGGACCACTTGAGTCGTTCCACAATCACTTCTTCTTTGAAGGTAGTACTGTTTGGTTCTTACGCTCTTTCCAGTACTGTTTAATTCTTTAAGATCGGGATTTTCTCAACTCATCTGAAATCTCCATAGGCTTTCTATGTGTAATTTCTGCAGAAAATTTGTTAGTTTTAAGAATGGTGTTAATTTTATTTTTCTCCTCGGCATCTGTTATCTTGAGTCCAACTGCTTTGAGATCTTGTTGGATTTCTTGGATCCATTTTCCTTAAGTTTTCTTTCCTAGATTTCTCATCACCAGTTGGCGTACAATTCTGTTTTCTGGAAGCGTAAGATGTGAAAATAATATGAAATATGATCATAATAATAATAATAATAATAATAATACAGTAGTTTACACACTAAGGGCGACTTGGAAAAAATCCTCACAGAGGAAAGAAAAATAATAAGGAAAATAATTGGACCAAAGCACACAGATGAAGGATACAGGCTTCACTCCAGAGACACCACAGAGAAATTGTCCAACCTCGCAGCAGACATCAGAAAGAGGCGCCTAAAATTTTACGGCCACATCAGCAGACTCCCACAAACCAGACTCACCAACAAAATTCTTAGATACATACAGCGGCTCAAGATTACTACACCCTGGATGATGCAAGTCAAAATTGATCTAGTAAAAGCACAGGTCGACCCAGAAGACGTCATAGACAAAAGCGTATTTAGGCACAAAGTATACAAGAGGGAAGTGTTGTCAGAGAGAGCTGCACTTACATCCCAAAGACCAAAGTGGACCGAAGAAAGGAAGAGGGCCTTTAGTGCACGAATGAAAGAGTACTGGAAAGACAGGAAGAACAAAAAGTCATGATTGCTTCGCGTGGTCTAATAGGCCTGTAACGTGTAAAATAAAATAAAAATAAATAATACATTAGTAATAATCCTTTAAAAACGGGACAAATCCTTCTCTTGCTTGTAACCAACGTGTCAATACTAGCTGCGTGGCGCAGTGGTAACGGTCTCGCTTGCTATGCCCAAGGTTGAAGGATCGAATCCTGGCGCAGTCAGTTGGCATTTGAGGGTGCGCAAATGCGAGGGAACTGTGTCAGTTGATTTACTTGCACGTTAAAGATCCCTTTCGGGGCAAAATTCTGGCACCCCGGTGTCTCAAAAACCCGCAGTAGTTAAAAGGGACGTAAAAACAATATCGTCAAGCGACAGAATTTGTCACCCTGGATATCAGTGAACACGCCCGGGCAAGGCCCAACTAATGCCCTAAGCACGACCCTTGGCTCTTCCTCTTGCTATAGAGACTGCATGAAGTATTGGCTGTCCTGCCTAAAGAAAGGGGTAAAATGTATCGTAGCCACACTACCATGCTTGTGTATGCCTAAGGTTGCTCTGTATGGGTTATTTAAACGTATCAGTAAATCTATTTAGGAGGACACCTCACCTTTTTGTATCCTTAGAACCTGCTGGCCCAGAATGAATGCAATCCTCAACCTTGGGTGCATGTAAGTGAGTGCCTCAGGTCTTACCAACTGTGGCACACTGCCGATCAAAATTACATTATGAACATAGCTTTTATGTGTGGGTAGTCAGGGATTTAAGTCATCTAAAATGAGTTCTTAAATACAACCTAGCTGGAACAGTGCAATAGGCGTAAGTCAAGGTTCAAGGGTCTTCGATCTGAGGCCAGTGGGAACTGTTTTAAAAGACCAAAGCTGAGGACTCCTGGAAAATAAGCATATTTCAATTATTTAAATTTACAGGGAAATACGGAGCTTATCAGAAAGGACTTTACAACTTTGAAAATTCGTACAAACTTATCCATACGATTTAAAGACATGTTTTGGTGTTATTTTATAGCAAACATCAAGTTTTTTACCTTATACCTAAAATAGGTTCAATGTGACTTCCATTTGCCATGGGGCACACACCCCATCTGAAGTCAATCCACAATAATACGACGAGTTTTTTAGCCTATTTTGATTTTATGAAAAAATAGGCTTATGTGATCACTTTTCGTCCGTGTGTGCATATGTGGTGTCTGTGTGTGTGTCGTCCCCCCTCCTAATAACTTCTAAACGGCTGGAGTGATTTCAATGAAACTCGGTAATGTCATAGTACTATTTTGGCCGACCCTGACCGTGTCCTTCAAATTTTATTACGTCTCACCAATCCAACATGGCGGCTGTGCAAATTATTTCACCGTCATTCTATATCTCCGAAACTATTACTGATATCACCCTGAAATTTTGTACGGGAATAAAGGGCACTAATTGAAGTTCACCTATGTGACTTTGAATATCCTGTTAGGTACAAAACGAATGAGTCACTTAGGGCCACGCGGAATCAACATTTTGCGAGCTTCCTCCTTACCCAATAGTTCTTCATTTTCACTGATTGTTGTAATCTCTGTTCCTCCGTCCAGAAACGACATTTTGGTCTCTTCCCATCTTCCTCAAATCCCCTTGTGTAGACAATTTTCCTTATTATGTCTATATCCTGAAGATTCGGTGATCCTAACTCACGGATGTCTTTCCTCACGTGTTTATACCATTTTGATCTCGTGCGTTTGATTTGTAGAAATTTGTGTATTATGAAAGTAAGTCTGGTATGCTTCATTCTTTCTAAGTGACTAAAAAATTGAATTCGGCGCAGTCTCATTGTGTCAATATACTGTAATTTAAAATGACTTCTTTACTGCAGCTTTGAGCTCTTTTAAGCATAATGCCTTACTTTAGTATCTTTGTTTTTTGTAGTCAATCTCTAAATACATTGTAAAACAATGGGATTGAACAAATTGAACTGTATAAGGTGCGTTCAAAAATTAATGAGCCGGAGGCATAATCACAGAAACCAGTACCTGTATGTTAGAAGTATTGGCCCTGGCTGTTGAGGCACTTGTCCCACTGTGACACGAGGCGATGAATGGCTGTCTCATAAAATTCCCTGGGCTGCGATGTGAACCAGTTCCGCACGTACTGCTGGACGTCGGCGTCCGAGGTGAATCGTTGGCCCCGCAGAGCCCTTTTCTCCCTCACAGGGAGAGAGGTCTGGACTGTATGGAGGGTGGCCGAGAACCTCCCATTTGAATTTATGCAGGAGTGCCGCGACTGTGTTGGCCGTATGAGGTCGTACATTGTCGTGGAGCGACCACGGTGGCTATGGCGTTCACTGTCATTCGGCAGATCTGGGTAATGAGTGCATCAACCAGCTGGACGTTGTTATCGGTAATGCAGGGGGGTGCCCCAGACCGGGCATCATCGGCTAACGACACCCGTCCTTCCATGAAGCGCTTGTGCCACACCTTGACCCTTGCAAGGGACATGCAGTGTTCGCCGTACACTTGTGACATTCAGCTATGAATGTCCGTTCCCCCTATTCCTTCCGCTGTCAGAAAGCGAACAACACCTCTTTGCTCTTCGGTTGACGCATCCATGTCACTGTTTGCAATGCGACTGGCAGCGTTGGACGATTGATGCATGCTGCTGTTCGCTTTGTATCGTCACGTAACGTGCACGCGTGCCCTCTAGTGACGGGATATGACCTTCCACGCTCTGGTCGGAACCACACCTCGTTACACACGCCACGAATAGCCGATGTAGTCACCGGTTTGCGCATTCCAGTCTCCGGCTCGTTACTTTTTGAACGCACCTTATACTATGACTTGTTCCATAATTTCCTTGCACTTTTTCCTTTGTCATTATATAATCCATTCTCCTGTTTACTTTATTTTCACAACCTGTTACTTGAGCCTTGACTTGTCCTTGATCCGTCGGCCCTATTGTGTTGCCTACCCAATACAAATAAGCCCTAAAAATCATAATAATAACTGCTGGTTTTACAAATATTATCCATATCTTGCGCCGGAACCCTTCACATTTCCATCAATATTTTGAATGTCTGTCACTTTATATAACCTTCCAGTTAAGAATGAGTGGTGCAATACTTATAACTATGTCTTTACATCAGTATGCAGTCCTCCAGGCCATCACGCGAGCATGATACATTCTTATTATGTGCTAGAGGTGTCATTAATAATCACTTAAATACAATCAACTTAAAGATGGCTCTCTCTCATTTCACAGATCTCGCTTTACGACACTTGAGTTTTTCCTGCTAGCACATGGCTAAGGGCGATAGGTTGCGATTATCTGCCCAATTTATTACGCTTGACATAAAAATCTTCCATTTTTTAATAAAACACGATGCACAGAAGACAGAGATACTGTATATCTTAATTGACTGATATTTCTCTCTGTGTCAGATTACTGTGTAAAATTATCCCTTTACAAATGCTATTTTTTTAGAAGAAGGGTCCTGGGACCTTCCCCATACCAGTTATTATTTCAATAATTTTATAGTTCCATTTATTTATTGAATATCCATTTATTAAGCAACCCTAGTTTACAAAAAATTATATTAGGGCTATAGTTCAATCAAACATAAACTGACTTAACATAATTAATACGGTAATAAAATAAATAGTACAGATACATTTTTTGCACAGTTTGAAATGGCTTCTATAGCTCTCACTGTTGCGTGACAAATATACTGTTTTCTACTAAGATATGTTGTTTTAATGGGCGCCAAGACCTCAACGCTATGTTGAAATCTAAATTTGTATTTAACAACACCTAGCTCTGGTAGAACACCTTCAAGAATCTTTACTCTCAGATCGTGGTATGATTGGATCATTTACCCAACAAACAATTGTATCAGGAGAAGGAATTGGTCTATATCTAATGCTACCTACTGAAAACAAAGATTGCATGGTTAAAAGAAATGAATTTATTGTATAAAAAACAAGTATAGCAAAATTAATAATAATAATAAGTTTGAATTTAAATTGGAGCGTTGCGATTTAAATATTACCGCTAGAAAATTACGTGAAAACGGAGTCGGATAAATTACTGATTTTACTCTTATTCCCAAGCTATGAATTTACTGAATTACTGAATATGAAACAAAGAAAGACGAGAGATTGCGTAGTTATGTGTCATTCGCGCTTACCACTAGAAATTGCCGTAGCATTTCCCTCGTACTGGATGTTGAAGTGAGCTTCCCATAGCCTCCTGGACGTCGTCATCTTCTTCGTTGTTGATGATATATTTGTAGATATGAAGATTTATGGTCCGAACATCGGAACCAACACGTACAACCACAACGGTTAAGTTTCACAAAGATAGTCGCTAACTCCACTAAACATCGGAGCCACTCCTTCGTGCAACCATACTGGTTAAATTTTATAACGATAGTCCTCGTTTCCACGGCGTGCCAACCATATATGCACCCGCCGCATCCCCACTCTTCAGCCGACTTCTTCACGCTCGCCCTCCACTGATTGGCTGACCCCTCACGCGCTACTCCCCTCTTCTGGCTCATTACACTCGGCGGGAGGGTGAAGTCGTTTACCGGTCCATATTATTTCGCCTTTTCGTTAAGCTGCAACGCAGGATTGCGTCATGCTTCCCGACAAGATTAAGCCTGTTGCCGAATTCCCAGTGAGTCATCTCTCTCATAATACCCTAACTGACAAAACTCCGTAAAATTCCGTAATCATATAATTTTCTACGCTAATGTTGATCGTAATAATTTGCTTGATAGCGTTTTCTATAACATAGAAAACCTATCTGTATGCTTATAATTTTATAAGAAAATGCTCCAAAAATCAATTAATAATAATAATAAGTTAATAATAATAATAAGTTAACATGAAAATTTCTCTTGGCTGAACAATTTGCCGCGTAAATAAATATAGAATGGCTTCCTACTGACTTATGCCAGTGGCATAAAAACCCCTCGAAAAACACGTTACAAGTTGAATTCAGTATAGGATTTTAAATTTTTCGTGTATTGTATTAATGAAAGTCATGAAACTTTTGTTTTAAAATGTTACTAAGTGGTATACTATAATCATTATGCCAGTTGTTCAAATGGGCAATCAGATTATTATTTCTTCTAACAGTGTAGACTGGGCAGTCGAATAAATGATGTCCTACTGATATTAATAATAAAATACGGTAATTTTAATAATGTTATTGGTATTTTGTCCCTTTTCACTACTGCGGCTTTTAGAGACGCCGGGGAGCCGAAATTTTGCCCCAAAGGAGGTCTTTAACGTGCCTTACTGGTGAAGTAATCTATTGACAAAGGCAATAATATCCTGTGATTATATCTAATGTGAAATATTACAATCCCTACATCGGAGTTGAGTATAGAATCTAAAAAATAGCTGAAGAAAGTTGCCCAAATAATAGCTGACAAAAATGCATATAACCACCTCGTGGTGTCATGACTAGTATTATTGGCTGTCACCTCTAAGGAGAATATTGCCCTCGCTGAATAGGTCTTCAGCATTAAGAGACAGCTTCTGACAAGCAGGCACATTAGCATTAAAACTAGAAAATCGTTTATCAAAACATTTGTCTGGAGTGTTTTGTTATACGGATGCGAAACTTGGATTCTAAGGAAACAGGACATACAACGCCGGGAAGCAGCGGAAATGTGAATGTGGAGGAGGATGCTGAAATTAAGCTGGACGGAGGAAAAGACTAACGAATGGGTCCTCAAGGAAGTAGACGAAACAAGAAAATTGATCACTACTATAGAAAAGAGGAAAGCAAAATTCGTTGGCCACATCCTATGTTATAATGAGTTCCTGACCACCATACTGGAAGGAAAAGTTCTGGGGAAGAAAGGAAGAGGAAGACCGCAGAAGGCTCATCTGGGTTGCATGATCTTCAATTTAAACAGTACGCTGACTTAAAACGTTCAGCAAGTGAGGGACAAATATGGTTGCAGCGACAACCTCTAAGGTCCGGGTTCGATTCCCAGCTCTAACAAGAAATTTAGTTCTGGTCTAAGGGCTGGAACGGGGTACACTCAGACTCGTGAGGCAAAACTGAGAAGAGGTGTATTCGAATCCCATCTCAGCCCTCTCAGAAGTGTTTTGCCGTGGATTCCTATTTCTGCTCTAGGGTAAATGCCGGGATGGTTCCTAACTTTAGTTTAATTTATTAATTTCAGCTCAAAAAATAGGTCAATCAAGATAACGATTTTATTGGTATGTGATAATAATAAAAATATCGTATGGCCTCGGGTGCCGGGTGCAAGCTTTGTTAATTGACGCCCAGTGGGCAGCTTACATGTCGAATTCCATAGCTCCTTGGAGTGCTTTGAAAGACAAGGAGGTTAGATATCTAAACGCTTTGACACTATAGAGCTTTCTAGTAGAGAAAGGAGGAATTTTTTGTGTTGACGGAAAATCCCGAGATTAATTTTGCCATTATGAACACGGCCTACTGAATTCAAATGGGTTCTTTAACATGCCAACAACGTATGACATGCGTACCGTGACTTTTGTCGCCTTTCAAAAATCATTTAGCACAGCCAGGAGCAAACCTGCAAGTTTGGGGTTGGCAGTCCGACACGATAACCACTCACCCACCGTGGCAAGCATTGGTATGTGATCTCAGACACACAACTCAAACTGAGTAAGGTAATACGGACCCTTCTGTCTTGGTGTCGTCCGCCTCGTTGCGTAGTGCCTAGGATTCTTTTATTGAAATTTACTTCTGATCTGAGCCTCGTGAAACAAAACTGAGAAGAGGCGGGTTCTATTCCTACTTAAGCCATCCTGGAAGTGGTATTTCGTGGTTTCTCACTTCTACTCCATGCAAATGCCAGGATGGTAGGCTACCTAACTTAAGGCCACGGCCACTTCCTATCCAAATCCTCCCTTAATTACAAATAGGCTACACACACTAATACAGACATCACAGTGACACCGGATTTTTTGAAAATACATAATGCGTATATGCAAATGCATATTTTGAGAGTTTGGTTGGTTGGTTGGTTGGTTGGTTCCTTAGTTTAGGGGCTGCGACAACGCGGCCATGTAGCCCCATGGACTTTGGGTGTGTGTAGAATCTGTCTGATAACCGGTGTTAATTGTGATGACTGTATTAATGTGTGTATCTGGTTTTTTTAAATTCAAGTATGGACTGCAACTTTGAATTTTTCAAATAGTTTCTACTTTTGCTGCCAAACGCCACCGTCAACGACTACTAGGCCTAGTTCAGAACTTAGCTACTAGACGCCACCGCAGTCGGCTTTTGGCAGCGAACGTAGCAACCTAAGAGCGTTGTTTAAATTCTTAACCTATACAATTTAGTTGCACACAGGTGTAATTAGTGGAAAGTTCTTTAACATGCCATAAATCTATGTCACCCGATTTTGAGAGTTTATTGTATTTATTGCATATTCTGAACATAACAGCATATTTCAGCATATATATCTGAAAATATGTTTAATTTAAAACATCTTGAACAAAATTAGTTTCGCCTGAGTGTTGGATATCCCTTGTAAGCAACTTTCTGAGAAACAGATAATGATATAACAGTATTTTACGCAAGCATGCTGCCTCAAAATGCGTAAGAGAAGAGCAGCAGAAAGTATTTATTAAATCAGTGAGTGTCAGCTAATAGTGATTATTTAATTGATAGCGTTGTCGTCTATTGCCAATTATGCTCGAGAAAGTGAAATGTAAAAAGAAATTTCAACTTGAGTAACATGCAAAAACGACTTCACATATTAGGGAAAAGGAGTGGAAGAAGAGTGAATAAGATTGGCTTATTGTTAAGAGCATATTTTTCAATTTTCATGCATATCTTCTACATTTTTAGTGCATAATTGCATCATATTTTAATCGTTTTTAGTAGCTTGCCACGGTGGGCGAGTGGTTATCGTGTCGGACTACCAACCCCAAGCTTGCAAGTTCGCTCCTGGCCGTGGTAAGTGATTTTTGAAAGGCGGAAAAAATCACGATACGCATGTCATACGATGTTGGCATGTCAAAGAACCCATTTGAATTCAGTAGACCTTGTTCATAATGGCAAAATTAATCTCGGGATTTTCCGCCAACACGAAGTTTCTCATTTCTCTACTAGAAAGCGCTATAGTGTCAAGGAGCTTGGATATCTAACCTCCTTGACTTTCATAGTGCCTCAAGGAACAACAAAATTTGACATGCAAGCTGCCCTCTGGGTGCATAACAAAGCTTGCACCCGGCAACCGAGGCCATACGATATTATTATTATCGTTTTAGTGCATAAATATCCGGTCCCTTTTTATCAGACAAATTCTACACACTCCCGAGTACACGGGGCTACATGACCACGCAGTCGCAGAGCCTCTAAAGAATCAACAACAAACATGTCTTGGTATCTAGCTCATTGTACATCAGTCGAATGCTACAAGAACTATACTCTGCTCAAGGTCAGTGACGATCATTATTTCTTTACAACCTCAGGTACCTGATATCTGAAACTTGCAAGGCCTCAGACTTTCCTGATAGCTTTCAGTTTCATTCTATGTACGTGTTTAATAACAGTTTCATCTTCCTCACCAAAGCAAACGGTTTCTCTAAACCGCAGACATCAATCCTCCGGAAGAAAGCTTCCGAAATATAATACCCTACTGTAGATGAAAGTGGGATTTGTTGATTTCCTTGAGGAAGCAATGAAGTGTACACAGTTGTCATGCCTCATATACTCCATTTATTTGTGCTATGATGCTGTGTTCATTGATGTGTTCTTATCACACGCCATAATACCGATTGGGTTAACTACGCGCATTAAAGGGCGGTGCGCCATTAACGGCCGTATGGCACAAAACGTGTTTAATTAATGTACCGGTATTTAAGAGTTACTTTAAATCACAGATATTCTACTTAAAATACACTGAAGAAAATGGAAATTGCAACACCCAGAAAGAGTGGGGCTACATTGCCGAATTGAACATGCAGGACGAGTGTTCGATTGTGATTCGATGATTACACTTTCAGGTCCCTCTGACCGCAAGTTTGGACAACAATCAATACAGGATGTGCCCACCGCGAGCTGCAATACATTGATGAATTCGGCGAGGCATGGAGTCAATAAGGCCCTGGATTGCTTCCTGAGGAATTGTGGCCCATGCTTGCTGCACTGCACGGGTCAGTTGTTCCAGAGTTGTGGGTGGCTGAGGACGGTTGGCCAGTTGTCGATCCATCCTGTCCCACACATGCTCAATAGGACTGAGGTCCGGGGATCTGGCGGGCCATTCTAAGATTGTGATGTCGTGGAGAGCTTCTCTGGACATGCGTGCAGTGTGAACCCGGGCATTGTCCTGCTGAAACATCCCATTAGCAATGTTCGCCATCGTAGGGACAACCGCTGGGTTGAGTACCCTATCAACGTACTGTCGAGCAGCCATAGTGCTCTCAACAAGCACTCATTGTGATTTCACATTAAATCCAATAGCTCCCCAGACCATAATGCTTGGTGTTGGCCCTGCGTGCCTCGCGACAATAAGGTCTGGACGGCCCCTCTCCCCGGTACGTCGGCGCACACGATTCCGGCGATCACTGCGGGCAAGACAGAAGCGCGATTCATCACTAAAGACGACCCTATGCCATTCGTCGACCCACTTCGATCGTTCTCGACACCAGGCCAGCCTTACACGTCGCTGTTGTGGGGTCAATGGAACACCTTCTGCAGGGACACGGGATCGTAAGCCAACTGCACGCAGGCGATTACCAACTGTTTGTTGTGTAACGTGGGGTGCCACAGCTTATGGAATTTGCGCTGCTGTTGCATGGGGTTCCATCCGGGCCTTCCGAATGATGCAGCGATCCTCTCTTACAGTTGTCTGTCGCGCTGGGCCTGTGCCAGGTCTACGAGTGAGGGTACCTTCATTTCACCACTGCTGCCATACACGTTGTACCGTAGATGCCTGTCGGCCAACACGTGCAGCGACAGTCCTTAGCGATAATCAAGCCTCATACAGCCCAATTATCCGAGCCCTCTCAAATGGCGACAGTTGTTGATAACGTGCTCTTCTCTGTCGTCGAGGCATGTTTGACGGGGAACACTTCACTGCACAGACTGCAAATCAACTACGCTATACCAGAGTCCGTATACTGGAGTTGATTCCTCCGCGACCAATCACGTGGGGAGACCTGTAGCATCAATCCAATGGGTTTGAAACTTTAATCGTTTACATACCTACATGGCATCGTTCCATATCTTCAAAATCAACACAAACGACCAATGCCTTCATGGTGTTGCAATTTCCATTTTCTTCAGTGTATGTGTTTTCCCTTCTAAAATGGATTCAATATGCATAACTATTTCCTAGCTTAAGTTCCTGACAGTATCGCACGGTGTATTGTAATAGTGAGGGCCACTCTACAGAACCTTCCATGTAAAGTACATGGTTTTTCAGTGCTGTCTTAGTAAACAAAAGTTTGATGATTTTCAGTCGGTCAACGCGATTGTACCCAAATTAGATGGGTTGTTCCCTAATCCTGAAAAAAAACATGAGATTAATAAATACACTTGGATAATCTCATATTTTTTTTACCGGATTTGCGCATTTGCGCGCAGCACGATCAGTTAGACGATTTACTAACATCAGTTCTCAATTCTAGGCGAATGCCGGGACGGTACCTTTCATAGACCGTGGCCGAATTACTTCCAATTCCTGTCCTTAACGATCCTTGGTGAAAAAGACATTCAAGAAACGTCCAACTGCCCACAATGCATTAACCCTGACAGCCACATGCACTCCAAGTCAGGTAGCCCTTCTTGACATTTTTCTGAATGGCCATGTGCATGTGCATGCACCGAAGTGAACCATAAGTCACTATAAATATATAACCCCTGGCACTACAGCCCGTGAAGGGCCTAGGCCTACCAAGCGACCGCTGCCCAGCCATTTGGCCTGCAGATATTGGGGTGACGCGTGATCAGTGCATCGGGTCCCCTCGGCCGTTAATCTTTGTTTTCATGATCTGGGTTCTGCCTCACTGTCAGACAGCTACTCAATTGTCCCCACGAGGTGAGTGCACCCCTTTCCAGCCCTCACATCAGTTTCTAAAATCCCTGACGGAGCCGGGAATCAAACCCGGGCCCTCCGGGTGAGAGGAAGGTGCGCTACCCCAACACCACGGACCCGGCCGAAAGCACTATACCCCTAAATATCATCACTGGTGTAACTAATAATTAGGGTTCGGAAGTTTAAGACCTAAAGAAGTACAAAATATGCAAGCTAATATGCCCTGAAAACTAGCTAAATATGACCTAAAAACTATAAAATATGACCTAAAATACTATGAAATATGACATGAATTTTTGGGATAGGTAGAGTATCACTAACATACAGTAAACGTCGTAAGTGCCAAAACGTGATCAGTAATAATACACCAGACACATTTAATCATACAAACTGAGAGAGAGCTACAGTAAATATTTTCAACATTCATTCAGTATCATAGCTAAATATATCTACTGGAGTGGCATCCTATTGAAAGGCGGAAGCACACTATCGTCATGTTCCTTGACCTCATGCATACAGTGTCGCAATCTAACTTGTTCAGAAAGATGTGCTGAAAGACATCCGTAGAGGAGCGCCTTCTTGGAATCAGGTCTTCTAAACCTGCTATCTGCCTGATCCGGGAAAAGAAAGAAAAATATATCTACTACACTATTCGGAAATCCTGTGTTTGAAATCGACGCAGATAACACATACCTTGTTAACGACGCCTCAATTTAAACAAAAATGCTGAAATTTGTGCATTTATAGGCAACATCAAATTGCTTTAAACGTGGTCAGGGACCCGTCATTCAAACTTATTTTCAGATCTAAAAATATGACTTTTCCTTAACATCCGAACCTTACTAATAATAAACTATGTACCTGGTGATATACAGGGTCTGTATGAGCTTTATTGTTATCTCTGCAATGTTGGATGCATTGATAGGCCCTGTGTGACATGTTACATAACATCACTGATGTTATGGTTGTGAAGCCAACTCTCACGGCATTATTCACAGGGCCGGATGTAGATTTTATGCACTCCTAGGCCCGTGGGTTCTTGCCGCCCCTCTACATACCATGGCGAAGGAGGGAGAATTTAGACCTCAGAAAGGTCTTTGTGAAGGTAATTATGATTTTATTCTAATGTATCGTGAAATAAAATCATTTAAACACGGTAAATTAAAATAATGAGAGAATCAACTGTTTCTAAATTTCTTCTTCTTCGTCGTTTGGGCCTACTGAGGACCACGGGGCTCGTATCTCCTCGCCGCTTTATCTCTTCTTCCAGTACTCTTTCATCATCTGACTATGAGCCAGCTTTCTTTCCTCCGTCCATGGTGGTCCGCTGACACCAGTGTTCTTCCTAGCTGTCAGTGATACAGGAAAAACTCCCTGTCGGATGGCTTGCCGGAATTGTTGACGGTCCTGTATGGAATTAAGTGGGATACCTAGGTGGTCTAAATCCGTCCTGACCGTAGAGATCCACTTGGTCCTAGAGGCCTTCCCTCTTCCTGCCACTGTGAAGATCTTACTGGTGAGCCGGCAAGGGATCATGCGGACAAGTGTCCATAGAAGGCCAAGCGCCTCTTTCTTATACAAGTCACAATGTCTTCTTGATGGCTGTAAAGCTCATCATTGTGCCGAATTCTGTAGGTGCCTCCCTCTTCCCGTATAGGTCCTAGTATCCTCCGCAGGATCTTCCTCTCCTTGAGTTCAAGTTTCCTGAGTGGGCATTTTCTGGCCATCACGAGGCATTCAGAGGCGTACAGAACAGATGGTTTTACTACTGAATTGTAGTGTCTGTGTTTTAGGTTTTTGGAGAGAAACTTCGATGCGTAGATGCAGCGGCAGGAGTGGTAGGCCCTCTCGAACTTGGTGCACTTGGTATCTATGGCCAGATTCTCACTCTGGTTTGCCGAGATCCACTCTCCTAGGTACTTGACCGCAGGGACTTTTCGGATGAAGACCCCCTCAAGTGGAATTGTGGATGGGGCTTCCTTGATGTTAGTCATGAATTCAGTCTTCCCAATGCTGATCTTCAGGCCAGCCCGAACCGCTACATCGTGAAGACTCTGTAGGTGGTGAGTAGCTTTCTCTATAGTGTTGGTCAATGGGATATTAAAATAAGTTTAAACCATTTAAGACTCATTATACACTTACAGATATTCAGATATTCAGTACGGAGTTGGGTGAAGACCAGTTGGGTTTCAGGAGAAATGTAGGAACAAGGGAAGCTGTACTAAGTCTTAGGCTGATTTTGGAAGGTAGAATAAGGAAAGGTAAGAGAACGTTCATGGCATTTGTAGACTTAGAAAAGGCTTTTGATAACGTTGATTGGACTAAATTGTTTGACATTTTGAAATCTATTGGAATAAAGTACAGGGATAGGAGGGTGATATACAATCTATACAGAAACCAGACAGCAGTCATTCGAGCTGAAGGACATGAGAGAGAAGCTGGTATTCAGAAAGGTGTAAGGCAAGGCTGCAACTTATCACCCATACTTTTCAATCTTTACATTGAACAAGCAATGAAGGAAATTGGAGAAAAATTCAAAGTGGGAGTGAAGATTCAAGGAGAAATAATTTCAACTCTGAGATTTGCTGATGACATCGTCATCTTGGCCGACACGCCTGAGGATTTGAATCAGTTTTTGAATGGTATGGACTCCGTCTTACAGAATGAATACATGATGAAAATTAATAAATGTAAAACAAAAATACTGGAATGCAGCCGAAATAAATCAGAAACTTCTATGGAGATCAAATTGGCAGGTGAAAAGCTGAAGGAAGTTGGAGACTTCTGTTACTTAGGAAGCAGAATAACCAGTGATGGACGAAGCAAAGAGGATATAAAAAGTAGGTTGGCTCAGGCAAGGAAAGCCTTCCTACAAAAAAGGAATCTGTTGACATCGAATATAGATTTAGGTATTAGGAAGTCATTTTTTTTAAAAAAAAAGCCTTTGTCTGGAGCGTGGCGCTCTATGGAAGTGAAACTTGGACTATTGGTGCAGCAGAAAAGAGGAGAATTGAAGCATTTGAAATGTGGTGTTACAGGAGAATGATGAAGATCAGATGGGTAGATAGGGTTACAAACGAAGAGGTATTAAGGCGAGTGGGAGAGGAGAGATGTTTCTGGCGACTGCTAATGAAGAGAAGAGATAGGTTGGTAGGACACATACTAAGACACCCAGGAATAGCAAGCTTAGTTATGGAAGGAAGGGTCGAGGACAAGAACTGTAGGGGTAGACCAAGGTTAGAATATGTTAAACAGATTGCCTCGGATGTAGGGTGTGGTAGCTATGTAGAGATGAAACGATTAGCTCAGGACAGGGAGGCATGGAGAGCTGCATCAAACCAGTCAAAAGACTGAAGACTCAAACAACAACAGTACAGATACACTACATCATACAACCCACAACTATGCATAACTAATTATTCATATTAAACTGATATTAATATTAAGACTTAAATTTTCTCCTAATAAATCATAAAACATTTCTGTCCTAAAGCTGAAGTCGAAAAATCTGCTGTTGCAAAACATTTGTTGGAAAATGATGGCCACAGCCAGCAGAGAGACACTGACAGCCAAGCGTAAGATTCGCCCGTCCAGCGTTACCTATGCGAGGCCGGCGAACGGGACTTTGATTCGTGGAGAGCATGTAGAAGTAGACTTGTATTGTAGTCTATATCATTTTATGAAAATGTGTGCCCCTAGTCCGGGGCCTATGTGGCCTATTGATAAATCCAGCCCTGATTGTTCATTGTTAGTTTGGTAGCGATGAGCAGCAACTTAATCTTTATCTTTGAAGTATCCCCTTAAGCTGCTGTCCTGTGAGTGGGAACTTTTCAGTGGCCATGGTAATAATGATGGAGATGCTGAAGATCCAGGAAGCTGTCATTTAGGAAATCACAAGCAGCTCAAGCAAAACCAAAATGTTGTGACACTCCATCCTGTTGCAACCACATCTGACCCATAATACCTTCTGCCATAAGTTGGGTACTAACCAATTTCAAAGCATCTCTAGATACATTGTTCCGTTAACAGTCCCTTCGAGAAATATAGCCCAACCACATAACTTGACCTTAACAATCGTTGAATTGTTGACACAACACGCTCATTTGACACCAAGTGCCACAAGATACATAAGTAACTAGTTCATTGTTCGTTACTTTACGTTTATAAATAAAATAATTAATATAATTACATTTATAATACCCAGTGCTCGATTTCTAGAAATGGAGGTGCCGGAACTGTAATAGTCCAGGGGGTATGAGTGGTTTTCCATATAATTGGCCTGCAAAGAAAGAAATCTTTGTGTATACAAAAACTTGAACAATTTATTTAATTCCAAATATTATTTGTGAAACAAGTATAAAAATGTGTCACAGAAAAGTAATAAAAGCAATAGAAAAGCACAGTTTCATACCTGTTTAAGTTGTCTGCCCAGCCTAGAAGATTGTCCAAAACTTGAACATGTTTTCAACATACTTCTTGTCTCTCTACCTCTGTTTATAACGGATAATGCTGAATGGTGTCCAGACACAAGCCAAGAGTCAACATACTTAGCTGGGTTAAAAAGCCGAAGAGCAGGTCCATTGATCTTTATAAACAAGAGGACATAAACTGTTGCAATATTCTGTGATAATCTCAATGGTTCATCTGTGAGAAACCTCTTTTAAATGATTTTAATAACCATATTTTTTTCTTAAAGAGAGGTGCCAGAACGGCGTTCCGGGTGTTCCGCCTTAAATCGAGCCCTGATAATACCTGTATGTGGGGTTCTGGTGATAGGCCCACTCAAGGATGTGTCATAATGTAAAATCTATTTGCATGCAATGTCAAATGTCCTAATTGAAAGATTCCAGTTATTAATTTACTGATGAAGCTCCCTTGGGAGTAAAACATGTCTCAATAAAACCACCCAAAGTATAGACAGAGTAATGTTATTCCTAATTAAAAACCCTTATCTTTCATGCAGAGTAATGAATATATCCTAAAAGTAAAATCTTCACTTTGAAGACCAAAGTGCATGTAGGAGTGAAAGATGAGGCACAGAAATGTGATTATTGCATCAGCTGGCATGTGGTGCTTGGAATTTATATCATTCAAAGCAGAGAAACAGTCTCCAGAGCATGTGATAAGTGACTTCAGTGGTGGTGTAAATCCTTTGATGAATTCGTTGCATAATACGCGATAAGTGTGTTTCAAAACTGTTTATTGTGCCGATACTTTATTATTTAGCGCATTTTGTTAGAGTCTGTGAACACCCAGGCTAAGTTCAAGACAATGTTTTCGCAATGTATCCTAGTAGCTACCAGTATATGGTAGGGTATAATTCAGACAAGTTTGTGTTCAATGCAATGTAACAACAGTATAGCTTTGCAAATGGTTTCATATCCAGTGACAACTTACATAATGCAATAAAATTCATGAATTGCTGGAATATAATACAGAACAAATATATCGTATGTCAGAGTATTTAGTGAAGAATGTAATGAAGAAACTGAACCAGTGGTGGAATAAACTGGAACTAGTGGGGTGGAGAAGATTCCACAGTAGATAACAGCAGATCAGCCAGTGGCAGAAATGCCTGGTGAGTTTCTTAATTTCTTAAAACACATGTGCACATTAGACCTTGAATTTTTAAGATTGTCATTGATTAGGATATTATAAAGTGTAGTGGGGTAAGTAACCCTGTCAGAGGCATATCCATATCCTGTCTGATGAGGCTGTAGCCCCCTCCAAAATGCTCCCTACATTTCTAGAAAAATAAGACTTCAAAAACAGCATTCATTCTTAGCATTATATAGCTTTTATTGTATCATAGCAAATATTATAAACTGACTAATGTATCTGATTTATTTATCTATTTATCGTAAGGCTTTTAGTGCCGAGAGTGTCCGAGAACATGTTCGGCTCGCCAGAGGCTGTAGCTGCTTCAAGCGGACACCCATGGGGTGAGCTACAAGTTCCGCTCAATTTCAAGTAGTTCCAACTTTCGTTACCAGATGTCACTGACACCTAGTGGTGAACGTTGGAACTTTGATAGAGCATTTGATAGAAATTTAGCTTCACACAAGTTTAGTTAGTGGAAGGATCTTTTGCATGCCATAAATCTATGAAATGGGACCGCCGGCTTTACTTCCACTCCGAAGAAAGGCATACTGAAGGATTTAAACGCTCTTAAAAAATCCGACGACTAAGCATGCTCCAATGGTGGACTGGATAGATGAGCAAATGGAGATCCGAAGTACGAATTCCGGCACTGACAGCAGCCATCCGAAGTGTGGCTCACCTGGGTTTTCCACACTCCAGATACCCTATTTTAGTTAGTTCTGGGGCATCTACACCAGTCCTAGACCCAAATACAGCTCTACACACAGAAACACATGTTATCATCCAAATTCCATGTTCTACTCAGGTTCATGGAAATACTTTTGTTTGTTACATTTTAATTTTCATACCATGTAGCATTAATTTTAATTTTTAAAATACCATACATTATCATGTTGAAATACCAACACACATTCAGATAAAATTATATCAATTTTGCAACACGCTTGTAGAAATTTACTTATTCAGTGTTTATAGTCGTAATTCTATCTGTGGTCTTGTTGCTTTGGGTGTTTCTCAACAGTAGTACCCAGGCCTTCATGGATTAGTTTGGAGGAAGGAGGATGACTGTTTATGAGTGGATTTGTTTTTTTTTTTTAGCCTAGCAGCCTTGTTGATATAAATATTTTTCTTTTTAAAGGGCCTTAACGCTCCAGTTCTTTAACAGCTGTATTCCCTCACTCAGAAGGCTTCTATGGGACACGAAGATCCTGTGCCAATCTCACAAAATGTCTCCACCAAACTTTGTTTTGGGCGAGTTCTTGAGAATCCATGTCCGAGATGCGAGCCAGACAGAACTAATTTTAGTGATCTGATAACTTTCGCGAGAGCAATGTTAAAGAGAAGAGGGGGCAGAGCATCTTAAACCGGTTCTGTTTGTGAAAGGGTCAAATCTTTTCCCATTCGGAAGAATTCTACTTATATTGTCATCCGTATACAATCTACACAGGTTAATAAGTTTCAGAGGGAAGCCAAACTCTGTCACGACAGCTGTATTGACTGTATTATTTGGGATCCTGTCATATATCCTAAATGTCCGTATCTGCTTCCTGTATGGCCAGTAGCAGCATACAGCATGAGACAGCAGAATGGAAATATTCTGAGGACTCGCTGGTTTGTAATTTTTGTAGTTCTTCTTCTTCTTTTATTCATGGGGCCTCTCGTTTCCAAGTTCCTGTTTAGCTTCGACCTCCAAGATCTTTTGCTACCATGTGTTTCCTTCATTCCTACCTGGATATATCTGCTCCCTTCACAAAGCTGCAGATCAATCTTATTGGGTCCTCGAGGATTTGCTCTCTTTCTTCACCCGGTAGCCCCAGTGTGGAGATTCTAATTCTTCCCAGCGCCTCACATTCAAAAAGTATGTGTTCAGCTGATTCTTCTGCTTCATTGCATTTCCTACATATATTGTCTCTTATTACTCCAATTCTATGTAGGTGTTTTTTAAGATGGCAGTGTCCTGTCAATAGTCCCACTACCCATCTTATATTTCCTCTGCTAAGTTGTAGAAGTTCTTTAGTGTGCTTCTTGTTTGGTCCTTTTATCAGTTCCTCTGCAAGTCTGTAACCTGGAGTCTTTTTCCAGTTTTCTATTTGCTTCTTTCGTACCCATTTACCTATTACATGTCGGGCTTGTCTGTAAGAGATCCCACATACAGGTTCTGGGCCTACAATATGTATCTCTGCTCCTTTTCTGGCCAGTTCATCTCCCCTTTCATTACCTTCTATTCCTGCATGCCCTGGTACCCATATTATTTTAACTGTGTTGTACTCTGAGAGCTTCAGGAGAACTGAGTGGCAGTACCATACTATTTTGGATGTTATCCAGACAGCCTCTAGTGCCTTAATGGCTGCTTGTCTATTCGTAAAAATGAAAATGTTCTTATCTTTATATTTCATTTTCAGGTTTTCTTCAAGACACGTGGTGATAGCTAACACCTCCGGTTGAAAGACAGTAGTGTGTCTGCCCAGGCTCATTTGAATTGATCTCTCAGGTCTTTCCCCGTTGATCCCCCCCTCCCGTATCACTTACAGTTTTTGAGCCATCAGTCCACCACACTATATCCTCTCTATCGGTCTTCCACTTGTTGATATCCTTGTCTTCCTATTTTATTATTTGGGTCTCAAATGGTTTCTCAAAGTTATACTTTGGTATCATGTAATCAGAAGGCATGTAAATTTTTGTAGTTACAGGGCCATAACTTGACTAACTTGACTTATTTCCTGTTACTCCTGATGGATCATTGGGCAGCAGTGAAGACCTTCCATTTGGTTCTGTTGGCAGCAATCGTTTCACCTCACTCTAGGGTTCACCAGCCTCCGGAGCTTGAGATTCTCACATTCCAGAAACCTATTTTCATGGTCCTTTTTGTTCCAGAGGTCGTCAACATAGAATCCATCCAGTTTTCTTTTTCCTCTGTTTCTTTAATCAAATATTGTCAGGAGTGCCAGTGATTAGCCCACAGCACCTTAGTCTGCTGGTGGAGCTGTCACCTCAAACCCTCCAGACTTGCTCTCTCCTTGCTTCAGAAGACAGACATAGGCTTCATTCAAATTATAGGAAGGGGGCCATAAGTTGGTACAGTAAGAAGATTTACCTTAAATGTGGAGAGGTGATTGCATCCCAGAAATGTAAGAAGGCTTGGTTGGTTCCTTAGTTTAGGGGCTGCAACAACGCGGTCATGTACTATGGGTGTGTATAGAAATTGTCTGATCATCATCATCATCTTGCACAGTTTCCAGCCACTGGCCGGGTCTGTTTGGAGCACAATCCTCTCGAACGTCTTCTGTCTTCCCACCATCTCTCAGCCTCCACCCTTGTCCAGTCTTCTCCTCTCTTCTTCACGCTTTCTACCACCCCCTTCAGCCACCTGTCTCTCGGTCTCTTTCCTTCCCACTTCGTCTCGTGTATCGTCCTGGGTATCCTCTTCTCCTCTATTCGTTTTACATGTCCATACCATCTAAGTCTAGATTTCTCTATACCATCCTGTAATGGTTTCTCCTTCATTGATTCTCTGGTCCTCTCATTTCTTATTCTGTCCATCTTTGTAGCTCCAATACTGCTTCTCAAGAACTTCATCTCACTGGCCTGTATTTTGCTCTTCTCCCTTCCTTTCATAACCCAGGTCTCTGAGGCATACGTCAGGATAGGGACATAGTACATCCGATATATGATCTTTTTGCTGTTCTGAGGGACATCCATGCTCCATATCTTGCTTCTCACACTCCTCCAGAATGCTTCTGCCTGTCTCCCATGCTCATTTATTTCTCTATCGTTTCTTCCATTATCTTGTATCAGGCTTCCCAGATACTTGAAACTCTCCACTTTCTTCAGCTGTTCCCCACCAATTGTTATTCCCGTTGTGGTTCTTTCCTTCTTCCTTATTGTGATCACCATCTCACTCTTATTTATGCTTAATTTCATCCCATATCCTTGTATTATTCTTTCCCACACGTCCAACTGTTCCTGTACCTCCTCCTCGTTTCCCCAAATCATCAAATCATCTGCAAACACCATTGCTTTCATCTTTCCTTCCCCAATTACTTGTGCCACTCGGGTCATTATGTCATCCATCACCATGATGAAAAGTAACAGTGACAGTGCATTTTTCTGATAACCGGTATTAATTGTGATGGCTGTATTAGTGTGTGTTATCTGTGATTCAGGTAGAAGGACTACAGACAATTAATTTTTTCAAGAAGTTCCTACTTTTGCTACCATCCACGACACCTAGCTGCGGACTGTGGCTACTAAATGCCATTGCAGTCAGCACCTGGCGGCGAACGTTGGAACTAATATAGCATTATCAAACTAACCTACAAATTTTTGCATCCTCAAGTATAGTTAGTATAGTTAGCTATGACATGGGACCGCCAGCTTTACTTCCCCTCCAAAGGAAGGCATACAGAGGGATTTTTTAACGCTCTTAAAAAATCTGACAACTATGGCTGGGTTAGAACCTGCAATCTTGGGCATAGAAGATCAGCATGCTCCAACTTCGCCACCAAAGCCGCTCTAAGAAGTCTGTGCACGAGATTTCCATCCTCTCAAACACTCCCAGATCCACACTATCTGACATGACAGGAATTGCGCAGCCTAACAATGTACAGTACAGGACGATCACCCCTGTTAATCCCGAGGGAGCGTTGATTGTTGACGGAAGTTATACAGGATAGTCAACACCATCCATTGGTGTCATTGCACAGGAATTCTGCACTGCTTCTGGGCCTACTCCTAGCATCACAACTCTCGGTTTCCATGGGCATGCAACCGCCCCTTAACCCACTCATCACAGAGGCCAATGTCCAACACTACAAACACTACTTTACATGGTGTAAGGAGCATCAAAACTGGACCCTAGAACATTGGAAAGTCATTGTGTGGAGTGATGAATCATGATATACAATGTGGCAATCTGATGGCAAGGTGTGCGTGTGGTGAACACTATCAACCAGAGTGCGTTGTGCCTACAGTGAAATTTGAGGGTGGAAGTGTTACATTGTAGCCATGTTCGTCCTGGAAGGGGGCTTAAAAATGTTAAACTCCTAGTTGTTTTACATGAATAAGTCATGTAGACATTTTGACCTCTCTCATGCTCCCCACCATCAAAGACTAGTATGAGGCACCACCTCTTGATATAGTGGCTAGCATTCTTGGCTGTCGTCTTGGTGGTCCGGGTTCGATTCCCGTATCTGACAAGAAATCTAATTCTGGTCTGAGGGCAGTAACGGGCTACACTCAACCTTGTGAGGAAAAGTGGTTTTGATTCCCACCTCAGCCATCCTGGAAGTGGTTTCCCACTTCTACTCCTGACAAATGCAGGGATTGCTCCTAGCATAAGGTTAAGGCTGTCTCCTTCCTTTTCATCACTCAAATTACAAATGCACATGCTACTACAGGCACCACAATAACACAGGTTATCAGACGAATTATTTAATTTATATATTATACCGAAAACATGCCTGGTGGACTGCTGAGTGTGATGAACTAATCTTTAAAAGACAACGAGCTTGGAACATCTGGAATGCAAATAAAAATGAGAATACCAGGAACAGCTTTATAGAATCCCGAAAACATGCATCTAAGGGACTCAAAAGGGTAAAAGTGCAACATATGAAAGACCAATTAACATTAATAGAATCGGACTTCAGACAGCACAATATAAAGGACTTCTACAAAACTTTCAGAAGTAGTTTAAGGAAGTATACTCCACCAAGCTTACTTTTCACAGATCCAAAAACTCAGAAAACTGCATATAATAACGCTGAAAATTGCAGAATACTTGCGGAATATTTTAAAGAACTCCTCAACTGCGACCCACCAAAGGAGACATTTAATTTTGATAATATACTCCCCGTTTCTCCAGACTCGAAACCACCAACAACAAATGAAATTAAAGAGATTATAAACGAACTTAAAAATAACAAAGCATCTGGAGAAGATAGTATAGTTGCTGAATTATGGAAATACTCGAGTGACAACATGATCCTATGTTTAACGGAAATCATAAATGACATATGGAAAACACACAGTTGACCATCAGAATGGACATCTGCTTTGATACATCCACTACATAAGAAAGGGAAGAAAACAGATCCTAACAATTACAGGGGAATCTCCCTCCTGCTAGTGACCTATAAGATCTTATCCAAAGCACTTTTAAAAAGAGCGGAAAAAATACTCGACCCACAATTGGGAGAGTATCAGGCAGGATTTAGGAAGGGACGATCATGTATGGAGCAAATACTAAATTTAAAGAGCATATTAGACATGAGGAAAATCAGGAACTTGAAATATGTAGTTACTTTTGTGGATTTTAAAAAAGCCTATGACTCCACTGACAGAAAGGCACTTATTAACATTCTGAAGGAATTTGGACTTGATAACAAGACAACTGAAATAATTCAAGCAA
This sequence comes from Meconema thalassinum, assembly GCA_946902985.2. NCBI lineage: Eukaryota > Metazoa > Arthropoda > Insecta > Orthoptera > Tettigoniidae > Meconema > Meconema thalassinum. The sequence goes on along the minus strand of OX336396.1, from coordinate 77,911,313 downwards.
CACTAACGAACACAACTTCCAAAGTTAAATTTAGAGGGGAACTTTCAAAATCTTTCAAAATAAAGTCAGGTGTGAGACAAGGAGATGGTCTGTCACCTCTGCTTTTCAATTGTGCATTGGAAAAGGTAATTCGAGAGTGGAGGAAAGCCATCAATACTAAAGGCGTTCAACTAGGAAGACATCCAAATAAAATCACTGTAGATTGTTTAGCTTTTGCGGATGACATTGCATTACTTACTGACTCACTGGATACTGCCCAAGAACAAATTAGAGAGTTGCAAAAACAGGCAGCCAAAGTCGGACTACAAATATCATTTGAAAAAACTAAGTTCATGACAAACATCACTGATGCCCCCAAAAGTATCACAATTCATGACAGTTCAGTATGTAAAACAATTTCCTTTAAATACCTAGGAGAGTGGATAATGAATGACTCACAGGAAAAGACAGCAATAGAAACACGTATGCATAAATTACAAAGGTGTTTTCATATGACAAAAGATATATATAATAAAAAAAGCTTATCCTGGAACACTAAATTAAGGCATTATCAAACAGTAGTCAGACCTGAAACTCTGTATGCAGCAGAAACACTTAAATTAACAAGATTTGGTGATTTAGACAAATTAGAGAAGACTGAAAGACGAATTCTGAGAAAAATACTGGGAGCTAAACGAAATAATAACGCAGAATATAGGTTACGACCAAATAGAGAGTTATATTTGAAATGTGAAAAATTAACTGATGTAATGAGAAAGAGAAGATTACAGTTTTTTGGGCACATCTATAGAATGGAAAATAGTAGACTAACTAAACAGATCTTCAACTTACTGACTAGTTACAAATCCAAACCCACATGGTTCATTGAAATTGACCAAGATTTGACAAACGCCAAAATTCAGACAGACACAATAACAAACAGATCACTCTTCAGAGAAGCTATTCAAAACGCAAAATTTCAAGAAAGGAAGAAACAAACAACTGGCAGAAAGTGGACTCAGGAGGAGAAAGATCGTCACTCTAGAACGATGAAAGAAATTTGGAAACAACGGAAATTGAATACAATGGACAATAGCCAACGTTGATTCATCGTACCCTCCAAATGGGTTATTCGAAAGAAGAAGAATACCGGGTGATTCAGCAGTCCCTTCCAATATAATTTGCTATAACCCAACTAACGCATGTTGTCAGGAAGGTCGATAATTCTCTGCTTGCATCCCGAAAGAAACAGGAAACATGCATATGCACTGCAAGCATATCGTACAAACAATACTAAACCCTATTATTTTTCCCTCAATGTGACTATAGACTAATACGAGGCAAAAATAATAGTGTTCAGTAACTTTGCAATTTCAGATTTGTTAGGGAAGTGTGTTAGTGTATTAATTCATGTAATACTGTATTTCTTTCAGGTATTAGGATGTTAACTCACCACCCAAATTAATTGGGCACAACCAAGTTGACCAAATAAAAAGCACTTCTGATATTTTCCCCACCCGACACATCCTGAATAGGTGGTTCTACATTTGTAACACCTTGTCCAATGAAATTAATCTCATTTAACTAAATGAAGAGTAGTGAGAAATAGATATTTATGTCTGCCAGCAGACAGCCAGTCCAGTTTTGCAGTTTGCGATAGGAACATGTCGATAGGGTATGGGAAGATAAAAAATATAGATTAAAGAAAGAGGACTTCCGAAATAAGGTCATACATTCTTGGGCAAAATCTAGCAGTTTCTTGCGATTCATACCACAGGCCCAACATTTCTTACGAGCTACCCAGCCATTATACCCATTTTTTTTTTTCCTCAAGGAATTCCTGACTGTGATAGCACATACTATGCCTTTGTGCCTCTCCTCTCCAGTTCACCAGACAAATTCGGTGCACTGACTTTTGGATTTTTCTAGATTTTTTGCCTAATCAATCTTGCCCACGGACAACCACTCTGTGGCTTGTTTTACAATGTTTTTGCTGTGCAGTACCGATCAATCCCAGACTGAACAGACGATCGAGATCTGCCCACTACCTTTACAATCTCATACACTGATTTGCACTTATCATGCAAGTGCAGGAAGAGTTTCCTCTCAGTTAAGCTCGTCTCTAACGTTCCGACCCATTGTGCCACCTGCTAGTCTCTGGAGCCGGTCAGAACACCGCCATGCAGTGGTCTGTGCTTGAGTGGGTTGCAAACGGGTGGCACCAGAGCGTATGTAAATCACGAGTGGTGTGTCACTCTCCCAAACAAGCATGTTCAACAGAGATTCCATGCGTAGATGGATACTTTATGAACAAGTGACAAAGGGCATTTCAATGTTGTGTTATACTTGTCACAGCTTGGAACGTATTTTTGTTTTAGTTTTTGCATAATAATGATAGACCCTGTGCTACTCAGGTGGATTATCAGTTTGCTTATTTTTGTCTTCCCAAACCTGCAAATAGATGAATACTTTTTGGACTGGCTGTATACTTTCAACTAGGCATATCATACATATAAACCTTACTTTTCAGATTCCATTGGTTCAGGGCCAAGGTGAGATGAGCTTCTAGGTGGAATTATGCAAGAAATGAATGAACAGAATGAAACTGAACAAGGAATTGGAAGAAATCAGGCATGATCTATTAGAAGGTATTTGCCTGGAGTGAAATAGGACACCATGGAAAACAGTCAATGATGGGTTCAAACTCGTTTGTCTTCCAATGAACGAAGACGAATCACATATCAGTCTTTCAACAATAACATAATTTCAGGAACAAGGTCTCAAATTATTCACCATTACATTCAGTCAAATAAAATTATTAAGAACTTCCTGAAATTGATGATCCATTTTCAACATTTTCCCATTCATCTTGAATTTTACGTTTATTAACGTGATGTTCCATAAATGACATATGTTTTCTGTTGGTTGATATTATAGGAAAAGGAGACAAGAGCATGCAAAGAAAGAAAAAAACTAGAGAAATCGGCTGATTTTCATTTTCTTTTAATTTTTTTTGTTTTTCTTTGATTTAAAAAAATGTATCGTATAAAATCTATTCACAACATTCAAAACAGTTCAATTATGTCTTACCTCTATAAATGATTATAAACACAGTACAATAATAACACTGATTATCTTAAAACAATAAAGAGGTACAAATATTTTAGAGCATTTTAGGAAGCAAAACTTGGAAGCTAAACAGAACTCAACAGGAGAGAATGGACAAGCTATTACAAGTCAGCTATTAAAGGAGAGGAAAATTGAGTAATACCACAACTCATTTGTAAAAGCAATGAATGTTGTTATCATTCAAAAGGAAAAAAAAGAAAACTAAATTGCTAACAATACATGATATGATGCATTCTTGTTAACTGCAGTTGCAATGCACAACATAACACTAACTTATTACAGTACTTTTAAAAATATCACAAAATAGCTTAATTGCACAAATATTCTCAACTCAAATAATTATACGGTAATATACATAGAAAGTATGAGGCTATAGGGATAATCTTATTCACACAAATTAATATTAATGAGTAATTACATCAAATATATGCACACTAAACACACACACATAATACACAAACTTTTCATTGTCCGTTTATATTTACACATGACTGATTTAAGACGCAGTATGGAACAGCATCTTCACAACTGATCCCAATCACTTCTCACAAGTGGAAAATGGCATTAATTAAAATGTCCTGTCTGTTTCCTTAATGTCAGTAGCAGTTACACATGGCCACTTCTAAAGAGTTAGAAATGGCTGTATATCACCACAAGCACTTCAGTATGTCTATAGCCATATCCTGATAATGTCACAATGTTTATCAAAAACTCACTTCAAATAAGAATTCTATCTAACAGCAGACTGTAACCTAACAGCAGCTCATAACCTATCATGAAACTAGTCAATTGCCCACATATAAATGAAGCAGCCCAAAATTCTTGTAAATAGTTTTTAAAGGAAAATATGGAGAACTTGGTATTATAACAATTAAACCATTTACCTCATTATATATTCATTTATTGGTATTTCTTTTTGTTATTTTCTCATTGCTTCATCAAATACCCATTATAAAATTAATATACGGTAATATAATATATATTTTGAAAATCATTCAAGTGGTGCAAACTGATCTAACTGCATAAACTGAACAAGTTATGTATGGCTACACATGATTATCAATAGCATGCCATACAATAACCCTTTATCAGTATCAAGCAGACTTCATAACCTGCTTCATACAATTCATTACAAACTGATTCTTTCTTGCAGCTGATCTCTGCATATCATCCTCTTGAATTCTCATATCTTGAAGTGAGTTTTCAACAGTGATTATGGCATCATCAGAAAATCTACGACCTCTCAAACTTGTCGCTACACGTATTTCACCGTGGAAACCATTGGTAGACTTCAAACCTGGTGGAATGGTCAGCACGACATCATCGATGATGCCTTTATTAACATCCAGACAAATGCTCAACTCTTGCTCCGCAATGCCATTCCCTTCTAAAAATTCCTGTGGAACTTTAAAGGAACGTTTCACTTGGAACTTAGGGGTCTTGCCATAACGCCAATCCCAGCTTTGAAATTCGTTCTTCAATTTGCTGAGACCTGAAAGGAAAAACAAAATATATGCATTTTTTAATCAAGAAAGCAGTTCATATTTGAAAAGCAAAACATGGAAGATCACATTTCAAACTAACAGAAATATGTAAAACCAAAGCTAGAAAATAGACCGCAAGAGCGGCTGACTGTGGGAAATATAAAATGGACGTCGATTGTAGGGGGGCCTGAATGGAACAGAATAGGTAGCATTAAGAGGTGTAGCAGGTGGAAGCAATTTAATTTTAAGCCCAGGATCTGTTCTACAATTAAGAAAAAATCTCCAATTTGCACCGAGATTAGGATTAGGAGAGAAAACTGAGGAAGGTAATCTTATCACGGACTTTACCCATGAAACGCTCATCAAAGTCGGAATTGGGCATTTGTGGTAATAGGAAAGCAGTTAGCATGTGCTTCTATGGTTGTTCTTCGAGGTGGATACGAAAGTTGCATTTCCAATTTAGAAAGCAGAGTAGTTCTTCCATTTCAATTGACATATCACACATTAGGAAGAGCAGTTGGTATGACTTTGGATGGGGCAAGCTCATCATCATGAGTTGTGCCCTCCTGGGTGCAGCCTAACTCTTGGTCTATTCTTCCTCTAATATATTTATATATTAATTGCAGCCGAATGGCCATAGCAAGGCATTTTAAATGAATGCCCGTGGGCTCCCAACAAGTTCAATTTCAAGTATTTCCAACTTTGGCTACAAGATGCTACTATCACTGACACCTAGCGGCAAATGTGGAACTTGATAGAGCATTTATAACCAGCCAAATATAACCTACAAATTTTGCTACACACCACCATTTGTACTGATAGGTTCTTTTACATGCCATAAATCTATGACATGGGCCCGCCGGCTTACTTCTCCTCCGAAGGAAGACATACTGAAGAATTTTAACGCTCTTAAAAATCCGATGGCTTCGGATGGGTTTGAACCCGCGATCTTGGGCATAGAAGCTCAGCATGCTACCAACTACGCCACCGAAGCCGCCTATGTTCTCCAATGTGTGAATATCATGCAACTACTTGCTGTCCCAGTAACATTCCTGCTTTACCTTCTCTAGCTTTATAATATACCTGCCTTTTTTTCTTGTATGCAGATATCCATCCACACTCCAGAGAAACAATAACAATTAATGGTTTTATTAGGACTTGAAATCATAAGTTATCAGCCCAGAGGTACCCTCACCAGATGGGTAGGACACCATGACAACATATTTCCAAAGCTGCAGCATCTTCGCCAAAAGAAAATGATTTGCCACTTCTTCCCAATCTCTTTCTATATGTTTATCATCAAGTGTATACACTACCAAAATTCTGAACATAATCAAAAGTTATAACATTTATATTTTTATTTATAAAACCTACCTGGGTACCACTCCTCAGTAGGATTAACCAACTGAAATCCACGCTGTTTGCTGATAAGTTCCTGGTCACCATCCTTCATAGTAAGGGGGCAAGTCCTCAAGTACTCCCACCCAATAGCACCCAGCAGCAATTCCACTTTGACATTCCGGTTGACTTCACACAGATTCATCACAGGAGAAGGTATACTTGATGTGGCATTCGTAACAATTCCCTTCTGCAACAAGACAAAGGTAAAATGTGCATTAAAATGGTTGCCTAATATATGAAATGTAGGCTAAACTAAATCCAGAATGATCCGATGGCATTAGCCTACTGTCTAGCTTCCTTGTTGGGTGGACTTTGATCCCAAATGCCCCTGGTTCAATTCCTGACAGATCAAGGGATTTTAACTTCAGAAAGTAATTGCCTTGGTTTGCGGAATGGGTGTTTTCTATGTCTTCATCATTAATTTCATCTTCATCATAACTTGTAGGTCGCCTATTGGCATTAAAATGAAAGACATGCACCAGGACTCCCCACAGGCCACATTATCAACCTTCCACCCTAGATTTTATTTTGTAAATTCAAATATAGCAATGCAAATAATGTACGATGGATGTTATTTTGCTTTCACATGTTCATGAAGACCATCTTTTTATACAGCATAAAATTAGACATTCATAAAGAAAGATGTTAAGGTCCCTTTCTTATTGTTGCAGCTTTAAGAACTGCCCTATAATAATAATAATAATAATAATACCGTATGGCCTCGGGTGCCGGTTGCAAGCTTTGTTATTTGACACCCAAAGGGTAGCTTGCATGTCGAATTTCGTTGTTCCTTGAAGCACTTATGAAAGTCAAGGAGGGTACATATCTAAGCTCCTTGAACACTATAGCTCTTTCTAGTAGAGAAATGAGGAACTGTGTGTTGGCAGAAACTCCCGAGATTAATTTAGCCATTATGAACACGGCCTATCGAATTCAAATGGGTTCTTTGACATACCAACATAGTATGACATGGTGTCGTAATTTTTTCCGCCTTTCAAAGATCACTTACCACGGCCAGGAGCGAACCTGCAAGCTTGGGGTTAGTAGACCGACACGTCGACCACTCGCCCACCCTATCTCTGATGAATTAATGACTAGCATTTCTTACTTAGGGGGCTGCGTATCCTAGTCGGTGGAGGCGCAGAGTTTCTCACTGAAAGGAAGCTAGTTCGATTCATACCCAGGTAGTGGATTTTAAAAAACATAACTATCACTTTCATAATTCAAACGGGCCTGGGGTCAGTCGGCCTACGACAGCAAGGAATAGGCCCTACCAGGGTATTTGTTGGGAGCAAAGTCGCCCAGGCATGGAGCTGACAAATCCAACCCATCTAGAGCTGATTTCGTGAAGGGTGGAACCCTCTACCTCTACTGGAGTTGGGCTTTGCTTTTAAGTATTTCTTACCTAACACACTAAAGAGAATTGATTCATATACCTGTTGACTCATGAACATAATTAATAATTCATGAGTGAATAATTAATGAATTTCAATAAATGCATCATCAAATGCAACATTATGCCATTCAGCGAAACCTATTCACAATGGAAATTTACCATAAATAATTAATAACGCATGAATTGTGTATTTGTCTCAAGTTTAATGATCATTCATTTTCTTTTAACTGAGCACTTTATTTAATGAGAACACTGTTAATAAGGCATTTCTCTGCAATTAAAGATAAACAAATTTAACTGAGATCTTCTAGAATATAGAGTAATTTGACTGAAAATGTGTGATAAATCTTGTTAGTTCCTTTGTACAGGGACGCTTGTAAATTTTAAAATCCTGTTATTTTTGGGAAGTACTGTACTATACTAACCTCCAAGTCGCACCATAGTTGTTGGCTGTCAACATCAGCATCAGAAGCTATTGCGTGATAACAGGTAAATAATTATAGTAACAGGGTTTCAAAACTGAAGTCCTATAGCTGTTTTATTTAGACATGGGTCACCATAGACATCAGACCCATGCACTTGAGTATTATGTGAAATCTGTATGATTACCTGTATATTGTGGTATCTGTCCTAGGGTAAGTACTTGTAATTAGGGCTAAGACTGACTGAGAGGTGGCCACGACCTTAAGATAAATATCATCTTGAGGTCAAACAATATTAAAATTCTCACAGGTATCTGTCACTGCCCACAAACTATATTTCTATATTGGCACTCTTGCATACCAGAACCACAAATCAATTAATTAATTAATTAAAAGGCTGAGGTTCAGGAATATCTGGGCATATTACAATAATCAAATTTGAGATTTGCATCAAATTACAAATTCTCTTAAATTTTATCATGCAGACATTTTTCTTCTTTAGTGCATCAACCTAGAAGGTCTAATCATCACAGATGACTTCCTTGTAATCGTCCTGCAAGTGTGCTAAATTTCAAAATCGAGGTATTCACAGTCCCTTCTCATGCATTAAGTTAAGGCTTTTTTTTTAACCAACTTAACTTTCCAGTACTTAGTTAATACCAAACATAAATTACTGATTTAAAAAAAACATTTTGATATCTGATTGCCATTAATTTTTGACAATATTCATTAGTTTTTGACATCTTTAACTCATTCAAAACTATATTGTTTCCATTCATTTTTATTTTATTTTATGTTTTTGTAAGCATATCCAATTATTTATTTATTTACAATTTAGTTATGGTTACTCTAAGTTTCGATTAGAATAGATTTTACATTAGATATAAGCTGAAGAAGACTCCATTGAAGGATCAAAACTTGTACAATTTAATAGATGTTTCATGATTTGTATCGATAGGCATATAACATTTAAGATTAATCTATAAATCAATAGGGAAAATATCTTTCATTACCTGTCATGGTAAATATTATTGCTTTTTAATAAAGAAATCTACTGTAAAAGCATGGGTATAAATAGATTATAATTTGGGAAAATGAATGTTATTCTAATAATTTGGTCACGTCTGTATTAGTGGAAAACTGCATAAAACCACATCTATGGTGCCCAAGGTAGAAAGTGAATGTGCATCTCTTCATGGGTATTTTCACGAGGCTCTCCGACCAGAATTAAATTCCTTGAATGAGCAAGGAATCGAAACCCAGACATTTGGGACAAGAGTAAACACATACCCCTAGGAGAAATGTGTCTAGAGGAATTTTTAGTGTAGTCGATGAATGAGCCAAAAAAGGCTGGATGGAAAGAAAGACAAATGAGCTTGTCTGAACCAAATTCAGGAGAATCGATGCCTGTTGAACACCATCAAGAAAAGGAAAGCAAAATTCATGGGACACATACTCCTCCAGGTAATTTTTGAAGGAAAAATTTTGGGGAAAAATCGTATCTAAAGAACATTATCAAGGAGATGGAATGTGACTCGTATGCCAATATGAAGAGAACTGCTGAAGACCGTAAGAAATGGCTGCAGCCTTTAGAGGCTGATGATGATGAACACATATAGAACCAGTCACATGTGTTCACGTCCAATAGTGTAAAAGGTTTGGTGGTAAGTCACAAATGTTTATAAATTACTTTCAGCAGTTCAATTTGAAGGTTACACTGCACTCCCCTAGAGCCATGATCAAGACAAAACCATTAGTTGTTACAAGGTTCGACGACTGTCTGGACCAAACCATTGGTCACTACTGGGTTAGATCACTGTCAGGACGAAATTATTGGTCGCCACAGGGCTAGACCACAGTCTGGACGAAAATTACTTCTTGTAGGCCTACTACAAGCAAGGTTTCTTTTTATGGTATGCAAAGCCTTATTAACACAAAGAATTTATCAAGTATGCCTCATGATACATTGTTTTTGAAAATATTACTTGTTTGGAAGAAATACAAATTGGGATATTTACGTAACCTATATAAGTTTAGGGCTCGATAAGCACTTTTTACAAATATTGTTTTTATTGCTAATTTTTGACAGAGTTGTTCCTACTGGAAGATCTAATATTGAGACATTTGTTACCAAAGACTCTAGTGGTAAAAACAGCTTTACGGAACAGACAGGAGAAAGAAGGCCAAGTAAGGGAAGATTTTACACAACTGAAGCAGTGATGACTATGGAATGGATTCAGACAAATCAGAAATTACGACACATAGTGACCAGAATGGCAGTGCAGGACTCTCACTCCACACTGTGCATGAACAAGAAGTTTCACAATCCCAACAGGGATTGTGCATGTGAACTTTGTCTCGGACAATGTGAGCCCTACCAAATACTTAAGTGTAAATCACAACAGAAGAGTATTTGTGAATATTCTAAATTATAATTTTATATATGGAATTATGAAATCATATAATTGGATTTATGTATGGCTATTAGCTGCAATAAATTAGTTATCTGTTTATAGCTAAACTTTTTAAGTCATCCATGGTGTCATGGGTGCTGCCATTTTGTTTATATTTCAAGACCTATGCTACTCCCAACCAACATCTAAGGTGTCCAAGATAGAAAGTGAATGTACCTTGTGACAGTTATTCTCAAGAAGCTGAGGACCCCATTCAATATGTCCGATCAGAAGCCAGGAATAGAAGTCGGGACCTTCAGGACCGGAGTCTTAACACACATCCCTTTTCCACGAAGACTGCCTTGAACATTATCATATAATACTACTTGATGATACTCACATTGTCTTTCCTTAGGGCTTGACTGAGGTTCACTTTGTTAATATCCACAAGCAAGGTACAGTGATGATAGGCAGTTGGTCGGCCAAGCTTTGCTGCAGTTCCAGAAATCTGCTGGGAAAGTCAAGGAAAACATACCACAAATTCCTATCAAATTGATAAACCATATATTAGAAATGTCCCAGGACAAAGTGTATAATTTTCAGCACTTGAAAAGGGAGAAACATAGCCAAAAGTCCAACTCCGCTCGGAAATAGTAAAATTTAACTTTTACTCGAATTCATCCCTTTAAAACCGAATCAAGAGTTTAGACCAAAGGAGCTTGTAATTTTACGTGATTGTTAATCTCGTGATCATAAGCCATGGGAACTTCCTTCCATGTGATATCCAAACCACAACGTAAAATTTCACCTAAAAAATCCCACATGCATTAATCAGGAATCAAATCTAGTCTACCTTGGTGGGAGGCAAGCAGCCTAACCACTGCACTATCAAGCCTCTTCAGAGTTAAACCAGTTCTATTCAAATCATACCTACTTGCAGGATTGAATTGGCACAAGACTAAGAAAAGCCAATTTGTCCTGTATAGGCCTAAGCACTCTTTAATATTTCGTGAGAGAACTTTAAAAGCGGCCGTGACCTGTCAGAAGGTACCGTCCCAGCATTTTCCTGGTGTTGAAAAAGGGGAAACCACGGAAAACCATTTCAAGGACGGCCGACGGTGGGGCTCGAACCCACACGTCTACTGAGTCGCCAGAGAGCTTGGCCCTATGAGCTAACACTGTGCTTTAGCGAGCGTAGCCACCGCTGTCGGTTCTGTATAAATTATAAGACCCAAGGAAGAAAATGAAAAGAAGCAGCATGGTGACTTACAAGTTTTTGTATTCCCACAATCAGTATGGCCTATGATGCTCCACTCAGCTATTAACCTTAGTTTCTACATCAGGGATGTTACCTTTGTCCGGCACCTTCCCAATTGCCCTCACAAGGATGAACTAGCCCATTCAACACTCGCTTGTAAATAATTAACTTATAATAGCCTAAACTACTATAATTTTGAACTACTGTAGTTTGAGAGATGCTGGGAAGCCAAAACTGGGCCCTGCATGAGATCAGTTGCATGCCAGTATATTCATTGACTCACATCCCTAGCACATAAGTACCCCCAAATTCTAACTCACTGCAACCTTACGTACAGTAGGCAAGAGCCTCATACTCCCTGCACCAAATTTAAATCATGGTCAGGACTGGGAATCGAACCTGGGACTATCTGGTCAAGAAGTTGCATTGCTATCCTTCAGCCTATTCCAGTTTAAAATTGGGGTCACCAGGGCCAACCTGACTCATTTTGGTTTATACCGGTAGCAGAAAATACCACCCTGCTACCATCAGGATTTTAACCCCAGTCATCTGGGAGAAAGACAAGCAACTAATGGCACTATGTCATCATGCTTAGACCATGATAGACGAAAAGTAAATTTAAGCTCAACCTCAATGGCATATAGATAATGAAAGAAAAAATCAAAATAACAAAACTTAATAGTCTGGGCTCAGCTACAAGGAGTGGAACTTTTCAGATAAGAGCCCATCTAAGCAGTCGACTCGCCAATATCAACATTCCATTTTGCACAGTCATCTGTCAGAGATGCCAAAACTCTTAGCCTATTGAAGACCTGTGGCAGAGATTTTTAATTTTGTGTTGCAATCACCAAATGTGATGCAGGAGGTTTGCTTTTACGAGCTGTCATTGCAAGACTCTGGAATACCATTTTCCCCACTCTTCAAAAATCCTAAATGAACTATAATAATATCGTATGGCCTCGGGTGCCTGGTGCAAGCTTTGCTATTTGACACCCAGAGGGTAGCTTGCATGTCGAATTTCGTTGTTCCTGGACTATGAAAGTCAAGGAGGTTAGATGTTAGATATCTAAGCTCCTTGAACACTATAGCGCTTTCTAGTAGAGAAATGAGGAACTTTGTGTTGGCGGAAACTCCCGAGATTAATTTTGCCATTATGAACTCTGCCTACTGAATTCAACTGGGTTCTTTGACATGCCAACATCGTATGACATGTGTATCGTATTTTTGTCGCCTTTCAAAAATTACTTACCACGGCCAGAAGCGGACCTGCAATCTTGGGGTTAGTAGACCGACACTATATCCACTCACCCACCGTGGCAAGCTCTAAATGAACTAAATTATATGCTAATATTTAAAACCTGGAAACTGCAGTAGTTAGACGCAAGGGCAGATGACCTCTCTGTTCTTCCCCTTAAAACAACACTAACAGTAAGCTGCAATCTACTGCTCAGTATGGTGTGAATATTACTTATGTAAAATGCAAGCAATTCCAAACTGGATCTTAATCTGTAGATTAAGGCTTTCACGGCCCGGATTACTATTCAAATTATTCATGTTTTTTGGACTAATGCCGTGTGAAAATAAAATTAAATACCACCAGATGTTTCGAAGGAACCTTGCCTCCTTTTTTCAATGGAAAGTGATACACTTTCTTTGGCCACATTGTTTTAATTCCATTGAAAAAGGAGGCAAGGTTCCTTCGAAACGTCTGGTCGTATTTAATTTTATTTTCACACGGTATTACCCCCCCCCCCCAAAAAAAAAAAAAATTTGGCTCTTAATTATTTGAACAGAAAAGATGGTCTAAAGTTAAGTGAAATGCAGGCCTAAATATTTTAAAACAGTTCAGAACTGTAACACCAAAATTTGACAATACAATGAAGATCTTTAATGCCAGATAAAAGGATACTTTGTAATTTCCTTGGATGACGATGTCCTCTCTGGGTGATATTTCTGTCTGGATTCCCCATTCTCTGTACAAGGCTCGTGTAATAACTTCCAAATTATTTCTTCGATTATACTGAGCACGCGGGGTGAAGAAAGTGAAGTTGAGGTTTCCATTATCATGATAAACAGTACCACCACCACTGTTACGTCGAGCCATTTCCATTCCTTGGTGGTGCAAGTTTGTCGTGTTTGCTTCAAGCCATGGATTTTGATGTCTTCCAACGACAACACACGGTGAATTACGCCACATGAGCAATACATGATGATTTGTAAAATTAACGTTGCGGTACAGCCAATCTTCGAAGGCTAGGTTAGTGAATATGTCGTTTGACTGAGAGATGAAGACTGATTTTTGAATTTCCTTCCCATTACCATCCTGGGCTGCCTCTGTAGAGTAGCTATTCACTCTCCCTATACAAGGAGAGGTGGCAGCAATGCTGTTCTTGGTGAAACTACTAACTGCAACTTTAACCATTTTCAACATGGTACTCTGTGCCAAAGTTTGGGCCATTTTGAATGTTATAAATATTCAAACGGTACAGCAAATGACAAATTCCAACTTCTTTCAGATGTGGAGTGCTGTTCCAACAGTCTTTTTTAATACTTTGATATAAACGTTTTTAATCTCAATTGAATAATGACTGGATAGGAACGAGATTAAATTGATGTAAAGATGAAAGGACTGTTATGAAATTTCTTTGGCAGATAAAAAGCTGGTTGGCTTTTCTTTATTAATTTTTTCAAAATATAATACCTTTAAGACTCAGATATTTATTGAATTCTTAAGCATCTGTGTCAGATGAGACCATAGAAACCAGGTGATCGTGAAGACTTTGAGTTTGATGGAGCCACTTCCAGGTTTGATGCAGCGTGCAAATACGATACCTGATCCCTAGGCAATCCCGACAGTCCTTTCGCATGCCTCCGTGTACCTTCACGATGACGAAAAACTAACCAACAGTTCGAAGGTAAGAAAAGAGAATTTCACGAGGAGCACTGGTATGTTTTCTTCACAATTGCTATAACTTAGTGAGAACCAACGCACTAACCACAAAACGCAAAGAAATGTCAATCACAGAAGAAAACTTAAGAGCACTATTTAGCGGCACTCACTTGCGACGGAAGACGACAGGACAGACAGTGCCGAGGCAACGCAAATTCGCTATTATATACGCAAATGGACAGTGAATGATAAGCGCTTGAAATAGCAGCTGACCCAAAAGGGAAAAAAAAACATAACTGTAGATGGCAGCACTATCAACAGATGGCTGCTAAAGGACAAAAAAAAAGCTGAGATACTCTCTGTCACTTCTTTTATCACCCATTGAAATACCACGGGGGGCCTCCGTGCTTATAGTGACCTGACGGATGACCCCCTTTACACTGCCCTTTCTAGCATCGATGACCCTTGTCTTTGTCCTCATAGCATAGTACCGCGTGTGTGTGTATTGAACAACCGTGCTTTACCAATGCTAATCGAGAATAAGTTGAAGAGTTGGGGAGATTTTTCTGGCCCCCATAAACCAAGGAAAAAGAGGAAGATGCCTTTAACTATTCTTGAACTTTCCTTTTTAATCATTTGAAATAATAAAAGCGTTAATACATGCCTAGGAAACAAATAGGCCTCCAGAAGATGCTCACGGAGGTCACCCTTATAAAATTCATCTACCTATTATAAAATTCATCTACACGATCAGAAAAGCCATTGTTATTGTAAATATTAAGTCCCATTCCCCAGTTCCTCCCATTATTAGCTGCTTTCGATCGAGACTATGTGTCGCTTCGGATTGTATACCGTATTTATAATGATATGCATGATATGGCTTAGCCTCCAAGTAATAAGTAGCCTACCGTAGGCTATTATTATTGCAGACTAAATATAGGGTAAGTGTCAGATGATCACGCTGTTCCGCCCCTAAAACAATAATCATCATGATAGGGGGCATATTTCCAAAGACAATTAATTCCGTCAGTCAATATTTAGGGGAGAGGGGGGCACATTTGAACATGGGGTAGATTTAAACAGTCATGGAATCTTATAGTTCTAGATAGTCTGAAAGTTAATTTTAGTTTTGTTATGTTGGTTACCATGCATTCTGTTTCCCGCCAGTTTTGCTTGTTGTTGAGGTTGTGTTGATGAAAAGCTTTTGAGGCTAAAATCCAAAATTTTGCCAATCCATCTATAAGGAATCTCAAGACATACCAAGGGAAGCACGTTCTTTCTAATTATGCCTGAAGTAAGTACTATCCTTTGCATGTATTTTGACATATTTATTTTCATTTTCATGTCCTAAAAATTAATTCTTGTTTTTTAGGCCTATGCAAAATGGTGAGGAACTACAAGGGGAAACGAGATGGATCAGATATAAATGAATCTGACGTAAAATACGCCCTTATGAGGTCCTAAACCCCTTCGTTTTTGATTTATTAATGAAAGAATATTTTAAAGTAACACATTAATTGACAGTCTGTTTGGAAGTGTTGAACACATGAACTCATACCAAAGAAAAGATTCCTGACACCGACAGAAGGAAAAAAATTACAGTCAATCTGAAAGACTATGCGTTAAGTTATATCATTTCAAATGACGCATGATACACATGTTAGAAAGGCTCAGGAGGGCTTCTCGCTTCGCTCGAAGCCCCAGGACTCTTTCAACAGACTCCATTACCCATTAACTTAGGCTTCCCGCGCGGGCAACTCTTTAAGGGTCACCCTGTATTTGAGTCTGACATATCTTACAACTCTTTAAGAGTCACCCATTATTTGAATCTGATATCTTGCAAACCTCTTTAAGGGTCACCTTGTATTTGAATTGAATCTAACATACTGTACACCTCATTAAGTGTCACCCAGTATTTTGCTCTGACATCCTGCACACTTCTTTAGGAGGCACCCTGTATTCTTGTGTGACATCTTGTACACCTCTTTAGGAGTCACCCTGTATTCTTATCAGACATCTTGTGCACCTCTTTAGGAGTCACCCTGCATTCTTCTCTGCCATCTTGTACACCTCTTTAAGAGTCACCTTGTATTCTTATCTGGCATCTTGTATATCTCTTTAGGAGTCACCCTGTATTCTTATCTGGCATCTTGTACTGTATTTTGCTCTGACATCCTGCACACCTCTTTAGGAGGCACCCTGTATTCTTATCTGGCATCTTGTATATCTCTTTAGAAGTCACCCTGTATTCTTGTGTGACATCTTGTACACCTCTTTATGAGTCACCCTGTATTCTTGTCTGACATCTTGTGCACCTCTTTAGGAGTCACCCTGTATTCTTCTCTGCTTTAAGAGTCACCTTGTATTCTTATCTGGCATCTTGTATATCTTTTTAGTGGTCACCCTGTATTCTTATCTGGCATCTTGTACACCTCTTTAGGAGTCACCCTGTAATCTTGTCTGACATCATGTGCATCTCTTTAGGAGTCACCCTGTATTCTTCTCTGCCATCTTGTACACCTCTTTGAGAGTCACCCTGTATTCTTATCTGGCATCTTGTACTGTATTTTGCTCTGACATCCTGCACACCCTGTATTCTTGTATGACATCTTGTACACCTCTGTAGGAGTCACCCTGTAATCTTGTCTGACATCTTGTGCACCTCTTTAGGGGTCACCCTGTATTCTTCTCTGCCATCTTGTACACCTCTTTAAGAGTCACCTTGTATTCTTATCTGGCATCTTGTATATCTCTTTATGAGTTACCCTGTATTCTTATCTGGCATCTTGTACTGTATTTTGCTCTGACATCCTGCACACCCTGTATTCTTGTGTGACATCTTGTACACCTCTTTAGGAGTCACCCTGTAATCTTGTCTGACATCTTGTGCACCTCTTTAGGGGTCACCCTGTATTCTTCGCTGCCATCTTGTACACTTCTTTAGGAGACACCCTGTATTCTTATATGGCATCTTGTATATCTCTTTAGAAGTCACCCTGTATTCTTGTGTGACATCTTGTACACCTCTTTAGGAGTCACCCTGTAATCTTGTCTGACATCTTGTGCATCTTTAGGAGTCACCCTGTATTCTTGTCTGCCATCTTGTACACCTCTTTAAGAGTCACCCTGTATTCTTGTCTGCCATCTTGTACACCTCTTTAGGAGTCACCCTGTATTCTTTTCGCTTCGCTCAAAGCCCCAGGTCACTCGACGACCCAGGACTCTTTCAACAGACTCCATTAACCATTAGCTTCTGCTTCCCGCGTGGCTGCATGACGTCACGCACTCGCTTCCCGCGCGGCTGCATGACGTCACTTTCGTCTCCGTAACGCATAACTTTAGACTCAAGCATAACGACGAAGTCGACAAGATCATTTGAAATGATAAAACTGTCATATGCACAGGTGTCCCAGAATCCATTGTTTTCCCGGGTGGGACTGTTGAACACATTGGTACACTGATAACACTTCACCACACACAGCTCACAACAGGTGCTTGAAATGTCCTCCTCTTGCGTCAAGACATCATGGTTTCCACATCCGGGATGGCTACGGCATACACCAATTGTTTCAGGTGCCCCCAAGTATTGAGGTCTGGCGACCATGCAGGCCATGGAACAGGTCCTCCTCTACACAACCATCTGTCCTGGAAGATCTCCGTCAGTTCAGCGTTAACAAGGTGACTCCTAAAGAGTGTGCAGGAGCACCCACCGCATACGTTGTCGTATTTGCAGGGGCACATCGTCGTACAGTACGTCTGGATAAAGTCTATGTAGACAGCAACTTTAAAATGGGATGGATAGTAACATTGAGTAAAATTTATGGGTATTCTGTTGAAAATAAAGTATGTATTCAAATGTACCCCAGCAAAGTTCAATAGTACCCCCCACCTCTGTTTAAACCTACCCCTTTCTTGGGCACCTTTGAACGGTCATTGTACACACTGAACAGACTGCATAATTATCAATTTTGCAATATACGTTATCATAATATTATTGCAAAGAAAAACATTAGAATTAATTGCCAAATTACAAAGGTGTTATTTGGCCGTTCAGAAGAAAAAAATGTAGAAGCCTAAACTACAGTTCAAATGTGTCCCCCTCAATCCTATTTTATCAAAACCTTAGAAAGTTTTGGCATTGGGCATGTTTGCAGTTGAATTGAACTCTTCTTCAGCAATCACACACGTTAAAGTACAGGTAGTCTAAATAATTCTTAAAAATAAGTAAAGTTAACTTATAGCCTACCAATAACATATAGTAAATTTTGAAGTTCGAAGTGAAGATCACAAAAGTGGAGATAATATATGTAGTAAATCTAAATTAAAACAATTGTTTAATGTTACCGATATATAACATCAACCAAAGAGTAATAGGCTACATGAATTGTTATGTCAACTTTTGGATAGGCAAGAACATTCCAAAAAGATGGTATAATGCCTTTCACGATCCGTGAATTAAAACTCAGCATTTTCTAGGTTTATGCCGTGTCTTATCGTGTCTTCTGTGGGGTTTAGCCTAGGATCACCAAGCTGGGTCAACAGCGGGGTCTTGGTGTCCGCGCTCGGACCCCCACAGGGGTAGCGAACTGTTTATTATTATTATTTGCAGTCGTTTCATTCCGCCGCAGGGCAATTGCTCCTGCGGTGGCGGGCCCCCTTAGACGGTTTCGCCGTCTCTTCGGGCCAGGGATATATAGTGTTAGGGAAAGGTATGATTTTGGGCGATAGGGAAGTTGGGTTTTTGGGATTGGATGAAGGTGTGTGTGATTTTAATTATGGGTAGAGTGGTGAAGGTTGGAGATGGTCTTTTGGGAGATGTATCACTTCTGGGGGAGGGGGGGGGGGGGGAGATGTGGGTGCAGGAATGAGGGGAACCGACTGCTTTATTAATTGAAAATGGGACTTGCATTGCTGAGGAGTGCTGCCACATGGAAACAATATCCGAAATCGCCAAAAGTAGACCTATACTGACTTATATTGCTCAGGAGATTAATTGTTGTCATTATTATTATTTTTATTTGTAAGCAAATATGTAAGTAAGTAAGTTGAAGCTAGCGAACTGTGCACTACCTCCCTTCTTATGTAGCGCACGTGTGCCTCTTAACTGCGAGAGCTGAAAGCTCAAGCAGCCTTTCACCTCCCTATAAAGGCTTCCAAAAAGATAGTATATTATTGGATTTTACGAATCATGAATTAAAATTCAGCAATTGTTCTAGGTTTCGCCTTTATAGGGAGGTGAAAGGCTGCTTGAGCTTTTAGCTCTCGCGGTTAAGAGGCGCACGTGCTCTTTATAAGAAGGGAGGTAGTGCACAGTTCGCTACTCCTGTGGGGGTCCGAGCGCGGATACCGAGCCCTCCGATGAGCCAGCTTGATGTTCCTGGGCGAAACCCCACACAAGACACGGCATAAACATAGAAAAATTGCTGAGTTTTAATTCACAGGCCGTGAAAGCCAATATACCATCTTTTTGGAAGCCATTATAGGGAGCTGAAAGGCTACTTGAGCTTTTAGCTCTCGCAGTTAAGAATTGCACGTGTGCTTTATAAGAAGGGAGTTAGTGCACAGTTCGCTACTCATGTGGGGGTCCGGGCGCGGACACCAAGAGCCCACTGATGACCCTGCTTGGTGTTCCTAGGCGAAACCCCACACAAAACACGGCATAAACCTAGAAAAATTACTGAGTTTTATGAAAATTCTACTTTATATTTGTTATTATAATCATTATAAAATTCATTGTTATTATAATAATTGATTCTTTTCAAATCAGGGCATTTTTGTATTTGTTGTTATCCTTTTTACGTTCCTCATAGTTATTTTGTTATTGTTTTCGTTTTAATATTTTCAAAGATCATTAAAAATTGTTCTTTTATACAACTTATGATTTAACAATTCTTGTACTAACCTACTCTTTGTTTGTTTGTTTTAGATAACATTCATGAATTGTTTTAATTTAAATTATCGTCTATAAGATATTTTATCTCCACTTTGTGACATTTACTTCGAACTTCAAAATTTACTATAAGTTATGTCTTAGTTATAATATTTAAAATACCGTATTCTTAGTTTGTTAGAAATATTTACTTTAAAGTGTAGGTTATATTTGATTGCTAGAGAAGAGTTCAATGTAACTGGAAACATGTTCAATATCAAAACTTTCTAACGTTGTGTTAAAATAAATATTGACTCATCATCATCATCATTTTCTTCTGCTTAACCCAATTAATTGGGGTCGCCGGAGCCAACCTGGCTCATTTTGGTTTTGGCCGGGGATTTAAGACCGGATGCCCTTCCTGACGCCACGTGATTTTTCAGGTGAAAATTTCGCCCAGCTGTCACCGAGATTCGATCCCCGGCCGTCCGGGTGAAAGACGAGCAGCTAAGCCACTGCGCCATCACGCTCCCCAAAATAAATATTGACTGACGGAATTAATTGTTTTTATAATTTGCAAGCTAATGTGGATACTCTTTTCAAATAACCATCTTGGTTAATCTTTTTTGCTCATTATAGGGTAAGCCTATCTATAATATTGTAGCATATAAATATCACATACACTTCCTATTCCCAACATTTCTAAAGTAAGAGGGAATCACCTCCCTGCCATATTACTGATGCAACAAATTTAAACAGAGATTGTAAATTTAGGTTAAGTAATGCTCTTTCGAGTAGAGCCTCCGTGGCTTAGGCGGCAGCACGCCGGCCTCTCACCGCTGGGTCCGTGGTTCAAATCCCGGTCACTCCATGTGAGATCTGTGCTGGACAAAACGGAGGCAGACAGGTTTTTCTCCGGGTACTCCGGTTTTCCCTGTCACAATTTCATTCCAGCAACACTCTCCACTATCATTTCATTTCATCTGTCATTCATTTAATCATTGCCCCAGAGGGGTGCGTCAGGCCTCGGCAGCCGGCACAGTTCATATCCTCGCCGCTAGATGGGGGCTTCATTCATTCCATTCCTGACCCGGTCGGAGACTGGAAGCAGGCTGTGGATTTTCAATGCTCTTTCGAGCGCACCTCAATGAATTATTCATAATATCACTGATGCAGCCTGACTCCAATTAATTCACTTTGTAAAGTAGAGACTAGAGAGCATTCAAGAGATGGTTTAAGTTTGTTTTGCTTTACTGTATTCGTTGACTGACTTAATTCTTCTCGAGCACGGTTTGTACTTAATGTGCCACTTTATTAAAGCCAACTGCCATTAACAAACACGGGTTCCATTCCATCTTTAGTTGCTTATTCTTTGAGTTCGCTTCATCCTACTTGCAGCTGATGGGAGAGCAAGACCACCAGCATCAGAGAACTCTGTCGGTCATTGAAATAACTACTGGTCGAGATTCTGCTGGTCTCTTCGCTTAATGCAACGAAGCGGTGCAACGTGGTGCAGCGCAGCGCTTGGTGAAGCAAACCAGCACGGAGACGGATTGGCTTGGATTATTATTTTGATATAATAATTTAATGACTTCGCGTTTGTTTGGTTAAAAGCGGTAGCGTGAAGTTTAATTTCGGATGAAAATATATTTTGACTTTGTGGCTGTAGTTTTATATGTGTACATGTGATTTTATAATTGCCAGGATATTCAGCAGAGTTATGTGTGCAATTTTGATGAGGTTATGGTATTACTTGGGCGGATATTTACACGACATTTTTAACAATCTTACGTTGCATATAATATCTAACACGCAAAAGTTACCTTCATTTGCACAACTAGTTTCCTTGTGCTATTGCATATTGAAATACATACTTGACAATACAATTGGGTATTTATAAATGGGGGCTTCATAAATTCCATTCCCTGACCCGGTGGGTCGACTGGAAGCAGGCTGTGGATTTTCATTTCATTTATAAATGTGCTACCTCGAGCGGCCTACTGCATGCTCTAAATATTTTAACGTAGCCTAAAATGCCGCAATAGAAAACCTCAAAAACGTAGAAAATCTCTGGTCTAACGTCTCACCTTTAATTCAAGAAGGGGCAAAATATAACACATTTTCACAATCAAACTCATATTATAATTATTAATAACTCGTGACAAGACAGTGATTTTATAATTTAAACAAGTAAACATCGAAGTACATACACAGAAAAATAGATCCACCTACTTGAAAACAAACTCGACTCTGCGGCTTTTCTTTATAAAACTATCAATAACTTCATCATAGAAAGAGGACTGTTGGCCTAATCTAATTTTTGCAAGCAATCCTTTTTCAATCGACAACATAGCTAATGATGATAGCCTCTCCTGAATTTGAGTCGATCTGCAATATGTAATAATGCGTCTCAGTGTCGAAAAAGAACGTTCTGCAGGGGATGTAGCAGCAGGAATTGTTGCTACCAGTTTGATGAGCTTGAAAATCACTGCCATACCCATGTACAATTTGTTTGTATGCATGAACTGCACTACTGTAATGTAAGTCTGAAACACTTTTCTCTTTCAAGTCAGGAGGTGAGTACGGTACGTCACACTTAATTTAGTTTTTAAGCGAACAATGTCGAAAAATTACCCATAGGTCTTTCTTAGGGCAGTAACATAACTGTCTGGAAACTTATTTCTGTGCTTTCACAATCCAGCAGCCAGAAGAACAATGCATTTGAAACACACTCCTATTTGGACAAGTGCATTGTCGATAATTTCATTGAATAGACGTTAGTATTTTGATTTTTCTGGTTCACCACTTGTTGCACAATTTTTAGACCACGGCTGTCCTCCTTAAACATCGATTTTGGTATCAACATGTCCATAAATACTATCAAAATTTTCATCTCACATAGACTGAGTATTTAAAAAGAGCTCAACCTTCTTGCCACAGTACTGAATATCCAAACTGTTTGTTTGTAAAATATTGAACACAGTATCGGAGAATGAAAAGATCTTGGAGAAAATTGCCAGCAGAAATCTAGTGTTGAACTTAAGCAAGAAGAACAAAAATCCTTGTGCTTTCAATGTAGTAGCTTTCTGTAGCTCTCAGACCAGAGCTTTCAACTACACATTACAAACGTGACAACTCACAGTCGGCCTTGGACAGAAGGAACCTGCGCACGCATACATTTCTCGCTGTGTCGACAGCTCCGCTCAAGCTCCTAAGACAGGTGCAAGCCTCGCTGTACTCGCCAAGATATATGCAACATGTGATTCGTTTAACGCAGATCTATTACAGATACGGTACATATTGTAATTTTTAAAATCTCGCCTGGTTTAGAAAACTATTGCACTTGCGCAGCAAGCATAGCATGCTCGGAGAAATCGCCTCTGAATTCTTATGTGCTGTAGGTAGAGGATGGAGGTTGAGGGAATAGCATTACTCAAAAAGCATGAGCAATACATGTTAGCAAGGGGTAGAACGCATACCGTAGGCTATATTAACGTCCAGAACGTTTGCCTATACCAAAAGTAAAAAAGGAAGGAAGCTTTTAGTTTTACTTGATCGTTAATCATGTGATCATGAGCCTCGCAACCTCCTTTTTACGTGGAATCCGAACCACGGGACATGGCATTTCACTTCGAAAATCTCACAGGCATTGACCAGGAATCGAACCCGGTCCACCTTGGTGAGAGGCCAACAGCTTGACCACTGCGCTGCCCCCCCCCCCCCCCCACATTGCCTATATCAAACAGAACAACTGTGAACATGTCGTCCAGTAGCGTGGGTCCTAATGAGCACCGTTGCTGCATAGAGACTGGCGAGAGAAACGAAGAGAAGACTCCGCTCTATGCTCACCGTATACACATGGCCTTCCCTTTGAACACAAGCCGCTTCAAATTTATGTGCATGTATGAGAATGAATATCCATGCTTACAACGGAGTGCACACATTTTTACTATTGCAATATGAGGCAGATATTGTTATAAGATGTCACAAAAGTTATACATGCACAAGTCCTACTCCAGGTGTAGCGACTAGCATTCTTGGTATCAACATGTCCATACATACTATCAAAATGTTCATCTCACATAGACTGCGTATTTAAAAAGAGCTCAACCTTCTTGCCACAGTACTGTCGCCCAAGAGGTGCGGGTTTGTTTTCCGGCCCAGCCAAGCAATTTAATTCTGGTCTGAGGGCTGGAAAGAGGTACAGTCAGCATTGTGAAGCAAACCTGAAAAGAAGTGGGTTGAATTCTCACCTCAGCCATCCTGGAAGAGTATCCCATGGTTTCCCATGTCTACTCCAGACAAATATTGGAATGGTTCCTAACTTAAAGGCCACAGCTGCCTCCTTCCCATTCCTCACCTGAATTATAATTGCACACACTCTAAAATAGACACCACAGATTATCAAGCAAATTCTATACACACATCCAAGTAACGGGGCTAAATGACCAAGATGGCCAAGCCCCTCAAATGAAACTTCATTATTAAACGTGACATGATCTACACTCCATGTCATTCTTAGTAACGAGGAAATACAAATACAGAGATGGAATAAGTTTTTGTTTATCGGGGATCAACTTGTGGTGTAGTGGCTAGCATAGCCTAATTACACTGCAACGGCTCACCAATGGAATTTGATCCCGCACTTACGAAGCAGGGCTCTTATCGCTGCACCATGTGCTCTTTGGCTTCTTGCTAGCGTACGACGCACATGGACGTCGCACTGCAATTGCGAATAATTAATTTCTCGGAAACAGCTGAGAAGCGCACCTTACTACTTGCACCTGGTATATGCCTGGCCATGACCTACACGTGTACTGAAGATGGTTAGAATCGGTGACCCATGCATCGTATCCTCCCCTTGTTAGCTGTCGCCCATGAGATCCAGATTCGATTCATGGCTCAGTCAAGAAATGTAGTTTTGGTCTGGGTTAGAACATGGTACAATATTGCCTTTTGAGGTAAAACTGAGAAGAGGTGAGTTACCTCACTTCGATTACGAGAACACACACACTTGGGGAAACCACAATAACGCAGGCCGTCTGAAAAATTTGTGTTATCACATTTGAATTCGAAAGCTTCTGTATAAAGTCATACACTCTGAAATTTGTATTATTTGTCGTCTTGCTGTGTAAAACTGTCTGCTGCCACTCGACTTCCTAAGGGACATAGTTATGAATTCAATATTTCAGCTCACAGCACTTCTTAAAGCTTCACTACTGTACACTGCATTGATACACCAATACTGCCACTCAAGTTTGTATTTCCCCGGCGAGCCTAAATATTTCAACATAATCTTTCTCACTCAATTTATCCCTCCAGTTCACGTGAGGATGTTAACTCCCGAGCGGCTGATCGTAGCGTCACAAGGTTTGAAAGTTAGCCTTAAGAGTTTTAGCTCTGTAACATAGGATTATCAAAATAATTGAATAAGTAATTATTTTCGGGCGCAGATAGAAATAAAGATTTCGTACGACACAGAGAGCTTAGCTAGCTTAGCTTATCTAGGCAATGTTCTGTTCTGTTGGTTGTCATGAGCGAGCGAATGTAGCTCCTACCTCACTTTCATAGTTTTTTTTATAATGTATAGTAAATGAATTCATCATGTATGAGTTAAAATGCCATAACCTTTTCGATTAATGCAGTTGAACATCTCATGATAAACAAATGGAATCACATGTCACTTACTACAGTGCTGTAAGTTTTGTCTAATTTTTTGTGTGTATGTATATATGACTTACAATGATGATAGAGGATGCCCCAATAAAGATGAATTATGCCCCTAATGTTGCCCAAATTCCTTCTGTTCCCTCTAGTCTGGAATTGAATAACCTGCAGATGAAGTTTCATTTCATGGTTGGAAGATAGAGATAACTTTCACGGTCAAGAAATTAAACTCCAGCAATTCTTCTAGGTTTATGCAGTGTCTGGTGCGGAGTTTCTTTCAGATATACCCTTGGTATAAATGACCAGTCGTATGCATGTGAAAATTTTAGAGACAGTCTACATTATATCATGTAAATACCCTTAACAGTCTTCTGTCACACCTGCCCAGCTCCTCTTTGGTCACTATTCTTGGCACTCGCACATGGCATTGTTGTCGGCACAAACCATACACTGACAGCGTGAGTAGAACACTGAGATCAGACTCAAAGTGCGCTGGGCAAAGAGACATTCAATGCGCACATCATTTGCACTGATCTCAAATTTATCAAAGCTCACTGTGCATGGATAGACCATTGTGAACAGCCTAAGAGGACCATGCATTATGACCTGTATATTATAGTACTTCTTTGATGGTGGAACTAGAGCACCCTCAGCATTATCTTATCCCTATGAAAATGAAAATCCACAGCCTGCCGAAAGGTACCAAAAGATAGAATATTGGATTTCATAGCCAACAGGGACGCAGTATAAACCTTGAAAAATTGCTGGAGTTTTAAGAGATGTGTGGTGTACTTCAGTAAGACCTTGACATGGATTTACAAGATTTAATCTAATTGAAAACTCTGAGTGGCCTTTATGGGAATGGGACTGGGCAACTTAGAAACAGTGATAGAGATGAAGGTTGACTTTGTCAGAGATCTATGAGTTGGAACTGCTGAGTGGAGCAGAAATTTCTGATAAAATGTACCTTAAACATTCAAAATCAATCCATTTTTATCAGGATTCTTCACAATGTTATGTATGTGAATCGTTCAGTTTATACATCCCTTGTTACAAAATCACAATGCACAAGAATAATTAAAAACAAGAAGGTTTTGTCTAGAAAACAAACAAATAAATAATACAATTTAGAATTATACAAATACCGGTATGAATCCAGTACTGTGCTATCCTCCATACTAATTTCAATTTCTCCATTTGTTGACACTGCCTCAACAGCTTCTTAAATGTCTGAACATTTGGGGTATAGGGCTGAAAATGTCTCCTGCCTTTCACCACAATACTTGGCCCACTTCCTTTTCCACTGGCTTACAGAATGATAAAATGGCCCTGCCCCACCTCACACAAAGCTTTATATGCCCATTGCCAGCACAAAACCTATCCTGCAAGCACCTTCTGATTAAGAGAAGAGGTTACACATCAGTATATATGTGGTGGGCCATAAATATAACAAAGGTGGCGTAGTGGCACAGAGGTCAAGCTGTTGGCCTCTCACCACGGCGGACCGGGTTCGATTCCCGGTCCATGCATGTGAGATTTTCAAAGTGAAATGCCATATCCTGTGGTTCGGATTTCACGTAAAAAGGAGGTCTCATGATCTCGAGATTAACTATCAAGTAAAACTACAATCTTCTTTACTTATAAATATAACAGTTTCAGACCATCATGTGGTGTAGTGACTAGTATACTAGGCTGTTACCCCCGAGGTCCCAGATTCAGTTTCCGGCTCTGCCAAGAAAATTAATTCTAGTCTAAGAGTTGGAATGAGATTCACTCCGCCTTGTGAGCCAAAGCTGAGAAGAGGTGGATTCGGTTTCCACCTCAGACATCCTAGAAGTGATTTTCAGTGTTTCCCCACTTCTACTCCAGGAAAATGCAGGGGTAGTTCTAAATTTAAGGCCATGCATGCTTCCGTCCCAATCAATTGCAAATATACACTACTAAAGACACCACATTCTGTAGGTTATTAGACAAATTCTACATACACCTAAGTGCAGGGGTCTGATAACACAATGTCCAATCGCTAAATGAAAAGTCAGTCTCGGAAGCCAGCAAACTTCTACACCAGGAAAATGCCGGGATGGTTCCTAATATATGGTCATGCTCACTCCACTTCCTTCCCAATTCTAGAGTCAATAACAAATATAACCACTGCAAATAATGATACCACACTAACATCAGACACAGTGGGAATGGTCATGAAGTCTCACTCTCTCCTAAGCTCCGAGGTCAGTTAACACACCAAGTGATGAATTATATATTTATTTATTAACAGCATTTATATATTAATTTAATTTCTTTGTCCGAGCTTCAGATTTAAGTAGTCATTGTTGAAGCAAGATGACATTTTTCTATATAGGCCTACACTGCGTGCTATTTCTATGTGACCTCTGATTTCAATGTCGGAATCTAAACTGTCAGTGATGATATTCCCTAGTAAACCCACTCAACTGGAAGACTTCTTCAATATTATTATCTCCAATATTGGAAGATGTTAGGTCTGTATTGCCAATATAATCAATCTAACTTAATAATCAACAAGGAAATTTGTCGAACAATACTATATTATGACAAAATATCACTTCCTAAAACTAGGGTACATGTTTCGAGCTATTCAAATATTTAGCCCTTTTTCAGCCCTCTCACGTCACCAACACATCACCGACACTCATCAATCAACATAATGAAAAACGCATTAAAAACAACTACCGTATATCTACAGACACACTCGAATGCCCTTAAAATTTTATGAAAAGCTGTCTCTCCTTTTAGTGCATTTTTGCCCATGTTTTTACCAATTTGTACTATCTTGTATTCATAATTTTGCTGAGCTGGCTTGAACTTTTCATGTGAAGACGGATGTCCTTGGTTCCATTAATGTATGGACTCGCTCCAACCCTAATGAAACGAAATAAAGCTGTCACTATTCATCTGACAAGAGAAATCAAATAGTCTAATAATTAAATGTGAAGAAGCTTACGTCAAAGCCAGGCGGGAACCTCATAAGCTGGGGTAGCAGGCCCAAATCCATGCGCCTCATGTCATGTAAACTGTAAAATTGTTACAGGCAAATTGTATTGAATTGTAAATAAAGTGAAGTAAACTAAACAACTATGTGTGTTGTTCCGAATGATGCCTGTTGGCTTACCTGCACGTTCCAGATGGAAAGGAATCGCCTAATGAAGCGAGCATAGCCTCGGTCCAAGTGACACGGCAGGAGGAGGATAGGCTGTGGTGAGAGTCCAACAGCTTGACCGCTTCTGCCTATCCTCCTCCTGCCGTGTCACTTGGACCGAGGCTATGCTCGCTTCATTAGGCGATTCCTTTCCATATGGAACGTGCAGGTAAGCCAACAGGCATCATTTGGAACAACACATATAGTTGTTTAGTTTACTTCACTTTACTTACACTTCAATTAATTTGCCTGTAATAATTTGACAGTTTACATGACGTGAGGCGCGTTGATTTGGGCCCGCTCCCCCAGCTTATTAGGTTCCCGCCTGGCTTTGACGTAAGCTTCTTCTTCTTAGCGTTTTCCCGCAGGTGCAGGGTCCGCTGTCCGGATCTTAGCTCGCCACTTGTTATGATCGCGAGCATCATAAGGTGTTAGGCTGAGCACCTTCGTATCGGCATTTATCGTATCATGCCAGCGCTGTTTTGGTCTCCCACGTGGTCGTTGCCCATTGATTTCCAAGCACTGGGTAGAATTGGCTACTGTTCCTGGTGCAACATGTAGGACGTGACAGTACCATTGGAGACGTTTTTGCCGAGCCTTCTCAGTGATGGGTGAAATGCCCATTTGCTGGCGAATGATGTCGTTTCTTACATGGTCCAGGAGTGTGATGCCCATTGACCAACGGAGCATACACATTTCCATGTTGTGTAGTTGGCGCTCTGTCAGTTGGTCGACATTCAGCACCATACAAAGCAACAGGATGTACTATCATGCAATATATTTTGGATTTCAGATGTAGTGGCATCCTTCTGTCGCAGACTACACCTGTAACTTCCCTCCATCTCATCAAAGCTGTGTTTATCCTGCTTCGCACTTCATTACCTATCTCACCATCAGATTGTAAGCGAGATCCTAGATACTTGAAGTTTACGGTCTTGGCTAATGTCTCTCCGTCAACTTGATAGAAGCCATTGCTTGTGATGGTTTCAAGGTATTCGGTCTTCTTCTTATTCAGTCTAAGACCGTATCGCGAAAGACGGCTGTTCCAAACTTCAACTTGATGCTGCAGTCCTCCTCTGGTGGTATCAGCAAGTGCAACATCATCTGCGTATAAGAGAGTCCAAGGAACACAACACTCCTTTGCAGGTCTCGTGTGATTGTGTCCAAGACCAGGATAAAGAGCAATGGGGACAATGAGGATCCCTGGTGTACACCAACTTTCACTAGGAAACTCTCCGAGGTGCCGACGGCACAACGTAAACAACTGGTGGTGTTTGTAAGCTTATTCACATTTAATTATTTAGATTATTTGATTTCTCTCGTCAGATGAATAGTGACAGCTTTATTTAGTTTCTTTAGGACAGGTCTGGGTTGGAGCGAGTCTATAAATTATAGAACCAAGGGCATCCGTCTTCACATGAACCTTTCTTTAGGGATGAAAAGTTCAAGCCAGCTCAGCAAAATTTTGAATACAAGATAGTACAAATTGGTCAAAATATAAGCAAAGATGTAGTCAAAAGAAGAGACAGTTTTTTTAATAAAATTTTAAGGACATTTAAGTGTGTCTGTAGATATACAATAGTTGTTTTTAATGCGTTTTTCATTATGTTGATTGATGAGTGTCGGTGATGTGTTGGTGACGTGAGAGGGCTGAAGAAGGGCTAAATATTTGAATAGCTCGAAACATGTACCCTAGTTTTAGGAAGTGATATTTTGTCATAATATAGTATTGTTCAACGGATTTCCTTGTTGATTATTAGATTGGATCTGATGCTCAGAGTAGTCTGGTCGTGATTTTGACGACTGAAACCCATTTTTTTTTCTTATTTACATTAATATGGAGTCTACATTCTTCAGATGTTGGCTGGTAATTGTTGAAGACCATCAAGACTACGGTATCACAGAAGATCGTTGCACCACAGTAGAACAAATCTATATGCATACCAGTGAAGAAGTTGAAAAGTTTTATAGAGTAATAGATGGAATTCTGAGCTATGTCAAGGGCGATGAAAATGTAATAATAATGGGAGATTGGAATGCTGTAGTAAAAAAGGAAGAGTAGGGAAGATAGTAGAAGAATTTGGATTGAGTGAAAGGAATGATTGAGGGAGCAGGCTGATAGAATTCTGCACTGAGCTCAAGTTGGTCATAGCTAACACATTACTCAACAACCACAACAGAAGAATATACCAGGAGATACAGGACATTTCCTAATTGACTTTATTATGTTGAAGCAGATCTTCTGAAACCAGATTTTGGATTGGAAAATATATCCCAGAGCCGACATAAACTCTGACCACAATCTGGTTGTTATGAAATGCTGATTGAAGCTGAAAAAACTGAAGGAAAGTAAATACCCATAAATGTGGCCAGTAGACAAACTAAAAGAGAAGGATGTGAACAAAAGTCTCAAGAGGATTATAAGGGAAGGACTAATAAAGAACCCTGAACTAACTTCTAATGCAGAGGAATGGGTACTTTCGAAGAATGAAATAATTAAGTCCACAAAAGAAAGCATTGATAGAAAGGAATGAATAGGTGGAATTGCTTGAATCTCTCAGAATATACAAGAATGCATCAAAGTTGTAACAACAAGAGATGAAAGGGGAAAAGCAGAATATACGTAGATGTCTTAGAAATGGGGTAAACAAGAGGTGCAAGGAAGCGAAAGCAGTGTGGTTGAAAGAGAAATGTGCAAGTATAGACAATTGTTTGAAAGTAGGAAAAGTAGATGCAGCTTTTCGAAGGATTATGGGTACTTTGGGGAAAGGAAGACTAAGTGCTGTAATATTAAGGACTTGGATGGAAAACAGATGAATGAAAATCCACAGCCTGCTTCCAGTCTCCGACCGGGTCAGGAATGGAATGAATGAAGCCCCCCATCTAGCGGCGAGGATATGAACTGTGCCGGCTGCCGAGGCCTGACGCACTCCTCTGGGGCAATGATTAAATGAATGAGAAATGAAATGATAGTGGAGAGTGTTGCTGGAATGAAATTTTGACAGGGAAAACCGGAGTACCCAGAGAAAAACCTGTCTGCCTCCGTTTTGTCCAGCACAGATCTCACATGGAGTGACCGGGATTTGAACCACGGACCCAGCGGTGAGAGGCCGGCGTGCTGCCGCCTAAGCCACGGAGGCTTTTGGATGGAAAACAGATAATATTATTTATTTATTTACATAGGTCCCAATGAGCCTGAGCTCGTGTTAGGGACAATCAAGTAACATAGTTACAGCATGGCATATATATAATTTTTGTACCATTATATTGTTTAGTTTAATAGTAACTTATATTAGATTGCTAGTGACTAACTTTACAGAGATGATTCGGTATGATACATTGCATTGCTTAAGGCTATTGGATATGGGCTATTCATTCCTTAATAGGAACTCTTTTGTTTTCCTCTTAAATGTTTTTATAGAGAAACTTTCCCTTATGCCTAATGGTAGCGAGTTGTATTCCTTTATTATAGAGGACATACTTCCTTTAGTTCCAAATTTAATGGATTGAGAATGGCTGGTGAATATTCGATTTACTCCTCTTGTTGCATAATGATGAATGTCATTTGCATGGGTAAAATGGATGTGTGTGTGTATCAATTTGTTTTCTAATTTGTATACAAATACTGTTGCTGACATAGCTATTTGTTTTTGCAGTGGCATAATTTTAGTTCTTGAGTATAATTCATTTGAGGGTGTGAGCCAAGGAAATCCAAAGATAGATTTTATAGCACGTTTCTGGAGTATCTCAAGTTCTTCTATTAGCTCCTTCTTACAATACCCCCATATGAAATTCATGTACATTAGATGTGAATGTATCAGAGCAAAGTATCATCTTCATCTTCATTTCCCGTTTCCAGCTTCCTGGGTCGGGTTGTGAATTAAGGACCTCCAAAGTTTCCTCTCTCTCCACCACTCCTCTCCTGTTTTTAGTACTTCTTCAGGTTTTCCTCCTCTCTTCTCTACACACTCCCACACTGTATCTGCCCATCTCTTTCGGGGCCTTCCTCGTGGTCTCTTCCCTGTCAGAGCAAAGTATATATTTTTCAATTGTTGGCTAGTAAGACAGCTATATCTTAATCGGAAAATAATACCAGTTATAGGGCTGATTTTATGTTTTAAATTTTCTACATGATTTTCCCAGGTTAGTGTACTATCTAGTGTGATACCTAAGTATGTTGCCGATTTAACCCTTTCTATTTCTTTGTTGGCTATGTTGACTATGTTTTTGGTCTCAATCTTGTATGATGGTTTATGGAAGAATAAATATTTTGTTTTAGTGATATTGATAACCATTTTGTGTGCTCTCAACCAATCCACCAGCTTATTGAGATCATAATTAATCATCATCTTCATTTCCCGTTTCCAGCTTCCTGGGTCGGGTTGTGAATTAAGGACCTCCAACGTTTCCTGTCTCTCCACCACTCCTCTCCTGTTTTTAGTACTTCTTCAGATTTTCCTCCTCTCTTCTCTACACACTCCCACACTGTATCTGCCCATCTCTTTCGGGGCCTTCCTCGTGGTCTCTTCCCTGTCATCTTTTCACAGAAAGTTTTCTTTGGTATTCTCTCCTCTCCCATTCTCATCATATGTCCATACCACTTTAACTTTGTTGTTTCTATCCTGTCCTGCAGCTTCAAGATTCCTGTCCTTTTTCTAATCTCTTCGTTTCTAACTCTATCTCTTCTGGTCTTGCCCTCTATACCTCTTAGGAATTTCATCTCCGCGGCTTGTATTCTACTCTCCTCTCTTTTTGTAGTAGTCCACGCTCCAGCTGCATATGTTAGTATGGGTCTGTAGTAGGT
Source organism: Meconema thalassinum (assembly GCA_946902985.2). Classification (NCBI taxonomy): domain Eukaryota; kingdom Metazoa; phylum Arthropoda; class Insecta; order Orthoptera; family Tettigoniidae; genus Meconema; species Meconema thalassinum. Next base: position 77,877,446 of record OX336396.1, on the reverse strand, counting down.
TGAATATAATACATTTTTACATTTCTTTGGGACATCTCGGTTCCACAGAATACCCCTTATGCTCTGGTAAAAACTGTTCGCTTGTTGTATTCTCTTTCCAATTTCCTCAGTTATCCTTCAATCTTCTGTGATCACACTTCCCAAGTACTTGAAACTTTTAACCACTTCTAGAATTTTCCCATTCAATTCTATCTTTCCTCTTCCTTCCTTCCTTCCTTCCTTCCTCTTGACATTACCATTGTCTTGCTCTTCTCTGTGCTTACTTTCATCCCATATTTCTCTATTTCTTGATTCCATACATCTAGTTGTTTTTGTACTTCCTTTTCATCCTCGCCCCATATCACTATATCATCTGCAAACAGCATGGCCTTTGTTGCCTCTTGTCCCAATCTCTGTTTAACATTCTTGTGAATTTCATCCATGACTATGATGAATAGTAAGGGGGACAATACACTTCCCTGTCGGAGACCTGTTTCCACTTTAAACCATTCTGTTTCTCCTATACTGGTCTTCACGCTACTCACACAATATTTGTACATAGCTTTTAACATTTGGACATCAGCTCCGTTAACTCTCCTTTTCCTTAATACATTCCGGCACACTGTCGTACGCTTTCTCAATATCAATAAATGTCATCACCATGTCTTTTCCAAATTCCCATCTTTTCTCCATCATTTGCCTTAATGCAAAGATTAGGTCAAATGTTGATCTGTCTTTCCTAAAACCATACTGTTCTTCTTCCATCTCTCCTTCTATCTTCCTCCTCAGTCTGCCTTCCAGAACTCTCTCAAAGATCTTATCTACATGAGCGATAAGAGTGATCATAATTAATATTTAGCATAATTTCCTGGTCAGATGTTCCCAGATAGAGTATAAAAATATCATCTGCAAATAGTTTAAGCTTGCCTTTCAATTCTAATAATACTATATCATTAATATAGGTCAAGAAAAGAATTGGTCCTAAGACAGAACCTTGAATATTATGTTGAGAGATGGAAAGCTTACATAGAGCATTTGTATAGGCGTAAGAAGATTGAGAAACATGTTATGGAAACGGAAGATGAAATTGATAAGGAGGAGAAAGGAGATTTAATGTTGAGATCAGTATTTGATAGAGCACTAGAAGACTTAAGGAGGAAGAAAGCACCATTTTCATTCGAGATTGATTAACTAACCCAGTTGCTGATCAGGTTATTTCTTAGTACGGTATGTAGGATTTATGAGACAGGTGAGGTGCCCTCAGCTTTTAAGAAGAATAGTATCATCCCTATAGAAAAGAAAATCCACAGCCTGCTTCCAGTCTCCGACCGGGTCAGGAATGGAATGAATGAAGCCCCCATCTAGCGGCGAGGATATGAATTGTGCCGGCTGCCGAGGCCTGACGCACTCCTCTGGGGCAATGATTAAATGAATGACAGATGAAATGAAATGATAGTGGAGAGTGTTGCTGGAATGAAATTTTGACAGGGAAAACCGGAGTACCCGGAGAAAAACCTGTCTGCCTCCGTTTTGTCCAGCACAGATCTCACATGGAGTGACCGGGATTTGAACCACGGACCCAGCGGTGAGAGGCCGGCTTGCTGCCGCCTAAGCCACGGAGGCTTAGTATCATCCCTATATGGTTTTTAATATAAATAATTGTTTTGGGGCAAAAGAAAAAACCTTCTCACCCCACTATATGGAACCCTGCTCTCAATGATCCCCTATTAGCAGTTAGCACTGCAGCCTCCTCTACTTCTACTCCTTTCACTTTGAAATCGTTCAACACTGAAACTAACCGTCGCTTCCTAGATCTACCCCTGCTTCTCTTACCCTCTACAACCAAACTCATTAACATCTTAGTTAATCTTTCCTCCCTCAATCTCTTCACATGACCCCACCATCTGAGACGGCTCATACAAACAGCAGCATCAAGCGATTCTTTTCTAATTAGCCCTTTATCTCTTCATTACGATCACCCTCCTGCCATTGCTCCCATCTATTTGTCCCAGCAATCTCTCGTGCTACCCTCATATTACCTTCTGGCTTATGTATCTACCCAGCTCTCACTTCCATACAGCAAGGTCGGTCTAAATACTGAGCGATGTAGGGAGAGTTTCCCCGCTACATCAACTTCTTTCTTGCAGAACACTGTAGATCACAACTGAGAACTCACTGCATTGGCTTTTTTACACCTTGACTCTGTTTCCATCCCCATACTGTGACCATCCTGAGAGAATATACAGCCCAATGTTCCACCTGCTCCAATTTAATTCCTCCTATCTGTCATTCTATTTTCTTGCATTTTTCCGTATTGACATAACACTCGTCTTTGAAATGTTGATCTTTATACCATACTCCCTACATCTAACATGCTGGCTTGCAAGCTTTTGATGGTATCCATCATTACAACCAGATCATCACCATAGGGCAGACTGCTTACCTGGTCTCCACCTAATTGAATCCCACCCAGTCAGTTTATGCCCTCCAGTAAATGGTCCATATATAAAATAAACAGTAGTGGTGAGAGGTTACAGCCTTGCCTCACTCCTGTAATAACCTGGAACCAAGAATTCATCCTACCATCAACTCTTACTACAGCCTCATTATCAACATAAATAATTTTGATTGCCTGTAACAGCCATCCCACGATACAATTATCCCTCAGTATGCTCAGCATCTTTTCCTTGGGTACTCTTATCATATGCCTTCTCTAGATCTACAAAACACAAACGTCTGTTCCTCTCATAGCATTTCTCAATACCATGGTACATGCTAAAAATTTCATCCTGACATCCTCGTTTCATCCATCTTAATCTCGGCCAATGATCGAACTCTTCTTTCTACAACGCCTGAGTAAACTTTGCCCGGAACGCTTATCAAAGAAATGCCTCTATAATTATAGCAATCTTTTCTGACCTTGGTTATGAATTGGGGCGATTAGTGCTTTTGTTCATTCAGCGTATTTATCAACAGTATTTCTAAAACTCCTTGCAAACGTGGGGGGGGGGGGGGGGATCAAATTTATAAACTGCCAACCTATCAGCGTATTTTATTTTTGTGTCATGCTTGAAATAACACAGTAATGTAGGCCTAATGCTATAACTTGAAGAGGAAAAAAGGAAAAAAAAGAGGATTTTTATTGTATTTCTAATTAAAATACTATCAGAATGTAAATACAAAACATAAAACATTTTTCAATGGCTGACAAAAGACCTGAACACTGACCTCCATGAATCTTTGAGCGAGATGTCATTTCCGAGTAGGTGGCTAGTAGATAGCAATGCTTCTGTCCATTTTGTCCCATCGTAGATTGGAGGTAGTCCTCAACCTTCCTCATCACCAAGAAACCTCTCTCTGCAGAACAGCTTGAAGCAGCTATGATGAGCAGATTCGTCACAGTGACAAAGTACAAACTCCACAAATTTAAACTAAGTAATCAACAAAGTTTAGACAGAAACTTATGAAATGCTGGAGCTCCATCAATTTAGGTAAACATCACACAAGTGTAGCACCAAACGTCTGACAACACTGCTTTTTGAACTCTATTGGCGCAATGAAGTTTACCATAAGCAAAGGCGAGTGGATGATCACAACCAGGAAGAAGGAGAGAGTCACAACGGGAATAACAATTGGTGGGGAAGAATTGAGGAAAGTAGAGAGTTTCAAGTATCTGGGAAGCATGATACAAGAAAATGGAAGAAACAACGGAGAAATAAATGAGCGGCGGAGGCAAGCAGAATTATTCAGGAAAAGTGTTAGGAGCCTGGTATGGAGTAAGGATGTGTCTCAAAACAGCAAAAGGGTCATATATAGGACGTACTACGTTCCATTCCTGACGTATGCGTCAGAGACCTGGGTTATGAGAGGAAGGGAGCGAAGCAGAATACAGGCTAGTGAGATGAAATTCTTGAGAAGCAGTATTGGAGTGACAAAGGTGGACAGGTTAAGAAATGAGAAGATCAGAGAATTAGTCAAGGAGGGAGCATTACAGGATAGGATAGAGGAATCGAGGCTTAAATGGTATGGGCATGTTAAGCGAATGGATGGGAGGAGGATACCCAGGAAGGTACACGAGATGAAAATATTGGGAAAAAGACCAAGAGATAAGTGGCTGAAGGGTGTGGAGGACTGCGTACGAAAGAAAGGAGAAGACTGGACCAAGGTGGTGGGAAGACAGAAGACGATGGGGAGGCTTATGTTCCAAACAGACCCGGCCAGTGGCTGGTAGATGATGATGATGATCGGCGCAACACAGGGTGTGCTTAAAGCACGAGGGGAGAGTCGTTGAATTACTGTATTACAATCGTCAGCAATTTCTACAGCCAATACCCACAACAATAACATTGGACCATAATAAAACGATCAATAGTCCAATATAAATAGTCAAATGAGAAGGCGGGCCGAGACAGCGACGTCTTGTTTTCATGCAAGAATAACTGAAATGGACATGTAAATATAAACTAGTATTTTATTCATTAGTGTGGTATTTTAGAACAATTTTTAATGCAAGTACAAAAAAAAATTTAGAGTTTTATTTGTAAAAATTTGTAAGTTTTTTTTTAAACGCGTGTAAGAATTTGTAAGGGTTTTTTATCGTGTGTGCAACTATCTCATATGTTTCCATCACATTTCATTCACATCAACCGTTTTTCATTAATTTTTAATGTTCAGTGACTGGCCATTATCATACTAGCTGATGAAGGGTCAAATTTTCTATGAAAATAATAAGCCTCAAAACATGTACTAGTGTGTAAATAAACACAAAAAGTATTGACTAGACGGAACATACTATATTTCAATTTTTTAAACTATCATTCGTCAATGCAAATCATGAACAATGTTAACCCCAAACAATTAAGAATCTGTTCAGGCAGTGTCAACAAATGGAGATATTGTAATTTTATTATATTAGAGGGTAGCACTGTACTGGATTAATATTTGTATCATTATAAATTGTTTGTAATTCTCTCATTCCCTCTCGCTATCGGCCAGCCCCTCGCCCCGCTCTCACACGCATATTTATGTGTGTTGCACTGTAGCCTAGTAGGTTAGCTGTCAGGTTGTAAAGTCGTTCATCGCCGAGCAACCACAGTTCGAGTCACGCCGTGAATATTATTTTCGTGAAGTAACTCACTATGATGATGTCATACTACGAAAACAACCGTGTTTGGCCGAGCTAACGATGATAATGTGTCATTACATTCTGCAATGGCTCACTATACACATGCTTTCAGAGAGCACGTTCTGGCTCTCGTCGAACACGGCAATTAAAGGGTGCGTGAGGCAGCAATCCGATGTGGTGTTCCACCGAGATCTGCCCAAATATGGATACAGCAGTGGAGGGTGTCAGGGAGGATTGGTCGTCTACTGGGCACTGGTTTACAGCGGGTTTCAACTGTAGAAGAAGACCGCCATTTAGTTACAACTTTGCAGGAAAACCCATTCTTAAACTCGGTAGGGCTCATGCAGACGACTAATTTTCCTGGATGTCCATACACGGCCCGTAAACTATTAGCCTACGAGAAGCAGGAATTGCTAGCAGAAAACCTGCAATCAAAGAATGTCTTTCCGACCAACATATAGTCGAACGGTGTGCCTTTACTGAGCAGGAATTAAATCGTAATTGGGATCAGGTCATCTTCTCTGGCGAGACATGTTTCAGTTCGGCAGAGGTCAGACCGGTTTGTGTTTACAGGCCACGTGGATCCCGGTACAAGAAACAGTATGTGGCTTGGCGCATAGGTAATGGCCACATATCTGTGTCACGCTGCGGGTGGATGTCGTCTGATGGGGCTGGAGTGCTTCATCGGATAGGTGGATATCTCACATCGGACCAATATTTGCACATCTTGCAGAATATTATGATTCCAAGTGTGAGAGAGCGCTATCCACATGCAGTACTTCAGTTCGTTCAAGACAACTCTCCAATCCACATGAGCAGGAGTGTTCAGGGCTGATTTTCTGAGCAGAACTCCATTGAACTGCTCAACTGGGACCCTCAAACTCCAGACTTGAACCCCATTGAGTATGTGTGGGCAAAGTGGAAACGCCATATCAGGGAAAACTGGCCTCACTCTCCCCCTCGTTCGCAGGATGCATTGTGGGAGATTATGTTGGAAGCATGGGAGGAGATTGCCCATTATGAACAGTACTTCAGAAATCTATTTCAGTCAATGCCACGCCGGCTACAGCAAGTTGTCGAAACCGGTGGATACTGGACGAGATATTGAAGAAGTGTCTACAACAGTCCTTTTTGGGACTAACAATAAGCAAATTCATTAAGTCAGATTTCCCTTTGTATAGAGACACACATGTATTTCGTCCATGAAACATTTGACATGTTTAAAAAATAAACACCGCGAGTACGATTCCAACCCCGGTTCTTTGTCGTTTCACGCAACGCCTCTTCCCCTGAGCTAACTGGCAGTTTGCAAAATGCTCATAATATTGTAATGATATTTCCATCATCTCATGCACGTCTATAACAGCTATCATAGACCCAGTGGTAATTAACTAACGGTTTATTGCAATATTTCGTTGTAAAACTTAAAAGGCGTCCAGTATCATGCGGTTCCACAATGGTATAACAGAAGCCATCAAAACAAAAAGAATTGCTGAGACCAAAATTGAACCGTGGTGGTTCGGCTTACTAACTTCACACACTTCCTCTACCCTATCACAGCCACTCTGTTAAACGCTTCTCATCCTTCGTCACTTGGGACGTGTCCCTCACTTCATGCATTTGGGCTGTTTCTCATTAATTGCACATCATTCTTCTCTGTTATTCTGATATCTGCACAGTGACACTGTGTACTGATAGTTGCATTTTGTCCCGAACATGTCGTTGAACAAAGATGGAAGTGCATCAATTTTGTTGCAGCTGTGCAGCCACTTCCAAGCACGATGATACCCCAACAGGACTTTGATATTTTCCATGCGACAATTTATGATTGTCCATCTGTACATTTCATCAGAAATTTCTGCTCTACCCAGCAGTTCCAATTTATAGATCTCTGACAAAGCCAACCTTCATCTCTATCACTGTTTCTAAGCTGCCCAGTCCCATTCCCATAAAGGCCACTCAGAGTTTTCAATTAGATCAAATCTTTTAAATCCATGTCAATGTCTTACTGAAGTACACCACACATCTCTTAAACTCCAGCAATTCTTCAAGGTTTATACTGTGTCCCTGTTGGCTATGAAAGCCAATATTCCATCTTTTGGTACCTTTATAGGGATAAGATAATGCTGAGGGAGCTCTAGTTCCACCAGCAAAGAAGTACTACAGTTGAACTTGACTTATATGCATATCAAGGGAAGAGAAAATACTACTTGTAACTCAGAATTACTTAGAAATCAGGCTTACACAACACATGACATATTTACTGAAAAATAGACCTACATGTGTAAATCCTAGCAAACAATACATACATTAAGACAGAAAATACAGTACTGTATTATTTTGAACTTGGTCCAGCCTTAAAGAAATCAGATAGTTTGGCTTGTTTCACTTTTCTTGCATTAAGTGTATAAACCTCCTTTTGCAAACATAGTAATAAATTCAAGGCATTTTCACTACAACTTCTCGCACTGATGTAACGCCTACCCACATCGATTGCACTTAAGAATAACTTCACTTAGTTCAGGTGTTTCAAGATTCAAGTCGTCATCTCCATCACTGTCACTATCGCTTGTAGCTGGTCCGTCACCACCAAGTTGTTGGCATACATCAGCAATAATCTCTTCATCCCATTGTAGCCTACATGCAGCCAGATTATCATCGAAGTACACAAAAGTATCGAAATCTGCACCCTCCGGTAGCGTTAGGTAATTGAAAATAAAAATCCACAGCCTACGTCCAGTCGACCGACCGGGTCAGGGAATGGAATGAATGAAGCCCCCATCTAGCGGCAAGGATATGAACTGTGCCGGCTGCCGAAGCCTGTCACACTCCCCTGGGGCAATGATTAAGTGAAATGATAGTGGAGAGTGTTGCTGGAATTACATTTCTGACAGGGAAAACCGGAGTACCCGGAGAAAAACCTGTGTGCCTCCGCTTTGTCCAGCATAAATCTCACATGGAGTGACCGGGATTTGAACCACGGACCCAGTGGTGAGAGGCCGGCGTGCTGCCGCCTAAGCCATGGAGGCTTCAGCGTTAGCTAATTGCCAGACATAATTCCGTCCCCATAATCATCATTAGAGGCAGCCTCCTCCAGTAAGACACCAGCTTTGCGGATACAGTTGCTGATTGTGGAGGATGACACCTGCTTCCAGGCAGCCGAAATAAAGTCCATGGCTTGTAGTAAATTAATGGAGAGAGTTTCATTTCCTGCATCACTCAGTGTTATTAAATGTTGAACCAGGATTCTTTTATAATGCACTTTGAAATTTGCAATGATGCCCAAATCAAGCGGTTGTAGAACACTGGTACAGTTCCACTCGGACATTCTCCAGAACGATTTGAGGTGGATGTGCTGCACATCTATCGATAAGAAGAAGGATCTTCTTCTGTTTCTTTTTAATTTTAATGACCAGTTTTTTCAACCAATGTTCCATTAGCATATTCATCCAGGAATTTCTGTTGGATTCATGTTCTATAGGTTTTGTTTTTGCACCCTAAAACACCTCGGATTTTTCGATTTTCCTATCACAAGTGGAGGGAGTTCGTCCGATCCATCTGGATTGGTGGGAAGAAGTACTGTTACTCGAATTTTACTTTTCTTCTCTCCATGGCAGGAGTCAGCTAATGTTCTACTAGGAAGGAGACTGTAGAATAAGCCGGTCTCATCACAATTGTAGATGTTTGTAGGCTGTTAATCTCTTATGATACCCTGCAGAACCTCTTCTTTCCAGCGTTGCACCGTGACGTCGTCCACAGCTTTTGCGTCACCGCAAATTGTTCTCCATGTGATTTTATGACGATCTTTAAATCCTTGCAACCATCCTGACGAAGCCTTGAAATCAGCAGTGATACTCATCAATTTAGCTAAATCTATCACCTTTGCCTTCAGCATGTCGCCACTAATGGTAGGGCTGCAGCCCACTTTTGCTGGATCCATGTGAAAAGTGCTTTCTCCAAATCTACATACCTCCCTTTTCGTTGACGGCTGCGCTTTGCTGATTTCGAACGCAGTTTTAAAAACTCAACCAAAATAGCGTGGTATAAGCAATCCCTAAGTCTGAAGCAATTTCAGTTTTTGTTTTGTGTTCTCCTTGGCTAATCGAAAGCAACTGAATGATAAAACTACTGTTCAACAGAAAACACCAGATACCGGCAACATGTACATTTTACTTGTCCTTTGTTCCCATGAAAGAAATTCTCATATTCATTCAAAACACAGAGTTTTGCAGAGTGACATTGTTGACCCTTACTTACTGGCGGCGTAACAAAGGCCAACCGAGCGAGTTCCCTTCGCTCCTCCTCTAGCAGCATTGTTTTTGACCTTCACAATACTGCTAAATATTAAGTTACAAGCAAAGTTGGAGGTTTCAGCGCGGAAACAAAAGAAAATAAATTTGTTTGAATATGAGAATTTTTTTAGTGTGAACAATCTAGAGCATGTCCCACATGAGACAGAAACTCTGTGTTCTGTTTCAGCACCGAAACCATACCTCTCTACTTCCATCTACACCGACAAAGAGAAAATTACATAAATACAGTACCGTAGATTCTTTTATAACAACACGTGCTCATTAAATTACAAATACGCAAAACTCAGATGTATTTCACCGACACTTAATACGTATAACAGCGATTTACGTATAAATAAGGTTAAATTAACACGCTTTTAGATTACATTTTTCTGGGACCTGAAAGAAAGTCCGTACAAATACGAAATACGCAGAACAGAGTTACGTATAAAGCAGGTTCAACTGTATAATATACAGGTCATAATGCATGGTCCACTATCCAGATGGGTTCCAGGCACTTGTTTAAATGAGCTGTTCCTCTTAGGCTGTTCACAATGGTATATCCATGCACAGTGAGCTATGATACATTTAAGATCAGTGCAAATGAAGTGCGCAGTGTCCCTTTGCCCAGGGCACTTTGAGTCTGATCTCAGTGTTCTACTCACGCTGTCAGTGTAGGTTTGTGCCGACAACAATGCAATGTGCGAGTGCCAAGAATAGTGACCAAAGAGGAGCTGGGCAGATGTGACAGAAGACTGTTAAGGGTATTTACATGATATAATGTAGACTGTCTCTAAAATTTTCACATGCATACGATTGGTCATTTATACCTAGGGTCTGCTGAAAGAGTTTTATACATCTGAAAGAATCTCCGCACCAGACACTGCATAAACCTAGAAGAATTGCTGGAGTTTAGTTTCTTGACCGTCAAAGCCAACATTCCACACATATTTTATCTCTATCTTCCAACCAAGAAATGAAACTTCATCTGCGGGTTATTCAATTCCAGACTAGAGGGAACAGAAGGAATTTGGGCAACATTAGGGGCATAATTCATCTTTATTGGGGCATCCTTTTTCATCATTGTAAGTCATATATACATACACACAAAAAATTAGACAAAACTTGCAGCACTGTAGTAAGTGACATGTGATACCATTTGTTTATCATGAGATGTTCAACTGCATTAATCGAAAAAATTATGGCATTTTAACTCTAACATTTTTTTTTTCGTGTGGTCTCCTCAGAGACCTAGTGCAGGTATTTCTATTCGACGCCCGTGGGCGACCTGCGCGTCGGGATGAGAGATGGAATTGATTAAGGTGAATGAAATTGGACAAGGATGTGGAAGGAAGCGGCCGTGGCCTGTCAGAAGGTACCGTCCCAGCATTTGCCTGGTGTGGAAAATGGGAAACCACGGAAAACCATCACAAGGACGCCCGACGGTGGGGCTCGAACCCACGTGTCTACCGAGTCAGCAGAGAGCTTGGCCCCATCACCTAACACTGCGCTTTAGCCAGCGTAGCCACTACTGTCGGTAACTCATACATGATGAATACATTTACTATACAGTATATAAAAAACTATGAAAATGAGGTAGGAGCTACATTCGCTCGCTCATGACAGCCAATAGAACAGAACATTGCCTAGATAACTAACTTGCTAAGCTCGCTGTGTCGTACAAAATCTTTATTTCTATCCATGCACGAAAATAATAACTTATTCAATTATTTTGATGATCCTATGTTACAGAGCTAAAACTTTTGAAGCTGACTGTCGTAACCTTGTGACGCTACGATCAGCTGCTCAGGAGTCAACATCTGCACATGAACTGGAGTGAGTGAGAAAGATTAGATTGAAATATTTAGGTTCGCCGGGGAAATACAAAATTGAGTGGCAGTATTGGTGTATCAATGCAGTGTACAGTAGTGAAGCTTTAAGAAGTGCTGCGAGATGAAATATTGAATTCATAACTATGTCCCTTAGGAAGTCGACTGGCAGCAGACAGTTTTACACAGTAGGATGACAAATAATATACATTTCAGAGTGTATGGCTTTTTAAAGAAGCTTTCGAATTCAAAAGTGTGTGTGTTTTTGTAATTGAAGTGAGGAAACTCACCTCTTCTCAGTTTTACTTCAAAAGGTATATTGTACAGTGTTCTAACGCAGACCAAAACTAAATTTCTTGACTGAGCTGTGAATCTAATCTGGATCTCATGGGCGATAGCTAAAAAGGGGAGGATACGATGCATAGGTCACCGATTCGAACCATCATCAGTACACGTGTAGGCCATGGCCAGGCATATACTAGGTGCTAGTAGTAAGGTGCGCAAAGAAGAGAGAGAAGCAAGACACGCGCGATCCTAGCATCAGGATGGCAACTGAATGAATGGCATTTTAAAACCACTCCTGCCATCTTGAGAGCAAACTACATTACTGCTTATTCACTTATTCCTTAATTCTAACAAAGGATATGGACGTATATGTAAAGTATTGAAGCCATATTTTCCAGTGTTGCCTATACAAACTGCTATTTGTAACTCTTCAGTAGGTCAACACGAATTTGTCCAATGACTGGGCGGGGGGTGCAATGTATATAATACATTAGCGTAGCCAAGATCGACCAATGGGGGGTTATAGTTACACAAGCCAAATTCTACGAGCATTTCGTCCCACAGCATAGCCATGCTCGCCAGTCTCTATGCAACAACAGTGCTCAGTAGAACCCACGCTACTGGATGACATGTTCACAGTTCTTCTGTTTGATATAGGCAATGAGGGGCGTGGCGGCGCATCGGTCAAGCTGTTGGCCTCTCACCAAGGTGGACTGGGTTTGATTCCCGGTCAATGCATGTGAGATTTTCGAAGTGAAGGCAAAGAATATCGCGAGAAATAACAACACAGAGACCTACTGTTTCCGCGCAAGGTGTGACATATCCACACCATCAGATGAAAGGAGGATTTGTTTACAAACAAACAGTTTGGATATACAGTACTGTGGCAAGAAGGTTGAGCTCTTTTTAAATACTCAGTCTATGTGAGATGAAGATTAATGATGAACCAGAAAAATCAAAATACTAAGTCTATTCAATGAAATTATTGACAATGCAATTGTCCAAATAGGAGAGCATTTCAAATACATAAATAAATTTGTGTTCTTCTCGCTGCTGGATTGTGATTTGTTTGAGAAGCACAGAAATAAGTTTCCAGGCAGTTATGTTACTGCTCTAGAAAAGACCTATGGGTAATTTTTCGACATTGTTCGCTTAAAAACTGTATTAAGTGGGATGTAGCCTACCGTACTCATCTCCTGACTTGAAAGAGAAAAGTGTTTCAGGCTTACTGTAGTGCAGTTGATGCATACTAACAAATTGTACATGGGTATGGCAGTGATTTTCAAGCTCATCAAACTGGTAGCAACAATTCCTGCTGCTACATCCCCTGCAGAACGTTCTTTTTCGACACCGAGATGCATTAATACATGTTGCAGATCGATTCAAATTCAGGAGAGGCTATCATCTATAGCTATGTTTTCGATTGAAAAAGGATTGCTTGCAAAAATTAGATTACAGGCCTCTTTCTATTATGAAGTTATTGATGGTTTTGTAAAGAAAAGCCGCAGAGTCGAGTTTGTTTTCAAGTAGGATCTTATAAATAGAGCCAATTTTTCTGTGTACGTACTTCGATGTTTACCTGCTTGAATTATAAAATCACTGTCTTGTCACGAGTTATTAATAATTATAAATTATAATATGAGTCTGATTGTGAAAATTTGTTATATTTTGGCCCTTCTTGAATTAAAGGTGCGACGTTAAGACTAGTGATGTTCTACGTTTTTGAGGTTTTCTATTGCGGAATTTTAGGCTACATTAAATTATTTAGAGCATGCAGTAGCCTAGGCCGCTCGAGGTAGCACATTTATAAATGAAATGAAAATCCACAGCCGGCATCCAGGCGACCGACCGGGTCTGGAATTTATGAAGCCTCCATTTATAAACACCGTACCCAATCGTATTGTCGAGTATGTATTTCAATCTTCATAATAATAATAATGTTATTGGTTTTACGTCCCTTTTAACTACACTGGCTTTTAGAGACGCTGGGGTGGCGGAATTTTGCCCCGAAGGGGATCTTTAACGTGCCAGTAAATGTACTGACACGGCTCCCTCGCATTTGCGCACCCGCAAATGCCAGCTGACTGCGCCAGGTTTCGATTTCAATCTTCAATAGCACAAGGAAACTAGTTGTGTAAATGAAGGTAGCTTTTGCGTGTTACATATTAGCCTATATGCAACGGGAAGATTGTTAAAAATGTCGTGTGAATATCCACCCATGTAATACCATAACCTCACCAAAATTTCACACATAACTCTGCTGAATATCCTGGCTAAAACATCATTTTTCCGTTCAATATAAAATCACATGTACACATATAAAACTACAACAACAAAGTCAAAATATATTTTCATCCGATTTTAAACTTCACGCTACCGCTTTTAACCAAGCGAACGCGAAGTCTCCAATGCTCCAAGCCAATTCGTCCAAAGAATATGGGTCTCCGTGCTGGTTTGCTTCACTAAGCGCTGCCTCCTATATTCTTTGAGGGCTGCGCTGCTTCGCTTCGTTGCATTATTAAGCGTAGAGCCAGCAGAATCTCTACAAGTAGTCATTGCAATGACCGACAGAGTTCTCTGATGCTGGTGGTCTTGCTCTCCCATCAGCTGCAAGTCTTCAACCTAACTTTGGCCTGTGGCAAGATGGCGTCACAGTGAGAGTGTAGTGAAATAGCAGCTAGTGTAAATATTTGATAAAAGTGGTAATATATTATAACAGAGGTTTAAAATCTATAAAGTTACTTTCCTTAGGTCAAGTGAAATATGGAATATTGATAGTATTTAGAAATTCTTATTGGTAATTTATTAAACTAAGTTGTGGGAACGTGTATCCAAAGATTCGGTGACTTCTTCAATCACTGTTTGAACCAAGTAGAGCAGTGGTGCTTTTACGAGTTTTCACCCGATTTGAAGATATACGTATTTCACATTCTTCTTTATTGGTAGGTAATTAGATTAATTCATTTAGGTAGTAATAATTAACATAAATTTAGTGTAATTTGGTGTAAATATCAAGGCTAACTTAGATCTCTAGTATGTCGGCAGTAAACAGTGTTAGTGTCTCGTCAGGTAATGTAACCGTTACGGATTTATGTTCGTCGTGCAAAATAAAAGTAAAAAATGCAAATAAAATCATCACAAGATCTCAGGTAAAATTGAGTGAGGAGAAAAGTGAAACCGATTGTCGTAATGTAGGCCTACCGGTACCGTCATGCGAATGTCATAACCTGAGAAACGAACTGTCCTCAAAAGATGAAATTATAAAGCTGCTAAAGGAAGATATTACTAAGTTAATGGAAGAGTTGAATAAATTAAAATGAAACAGAGAGGAAAGCAAGGAAACTTGGTCCAAAGTGATTGCTGGTAAGGTCAGATTGAATATGCCTAGGCCTATAAATGGAGTACCGGTACATGTAACTGAAATTCCCGTCTCAAATTCATTTGGAGCGCTCGTCGAAGAAAAGAAGAAAGTGATAAAGAGAAAATCCAGGAAGATGCGGATATTTGCGGACAGTCACGGGCGAGATGTAGCAGCAAGCGTATTGGCAACTCCAGCTATCTGATATGACATCTAGCGGTAAAAATGAGAAACTTACCAAGTAGGGTACATTTCTCACGTGGTGACTGTTTGTATTATGGTTTCTTTTATTGGTAAGCAGATCGTGGTAAATTCTTCGTGTTTATACATAAGTAATAAGTTTTACTCGTTGATAAGAGTGCAAAATGAGTAAAATCAAAGTATATTGCTCAGTTTACGGCTGTAAGTCGAAGTATAAGAGGGCTGCGGATATAAGATTTCATCACTTTCCAAAAGATGCAAATAGCAACAGCCGAAAGGTGACGATACCAAATAAATACGGGCAACAAGCGCGGGTTGGACCACTCACCACTACACTCACTGACGACAGGACGGGTTGTTCACTTACGCCGTGCCAAGCCGCACCTAAACAGCCAAGCACAGTCTCGCCGAGCCAAACCGTACCAAGACAGCCAAGCCTAGGCCTACACTAGCCGAGGACATCCAAGCTTCATCAGTCAGGTCATTTCCCGCTCCCAAGTTAATTTCCAATAACCCTACCAACCGTCATCACCTCGCTCTGCGATATCCGATAGGCCTAATTTGACTTCGCAAGGTCAATACTTACCATCCAAATCAAGCAATTCCTGTCTACCCCGAGTTTTAATAAAAGTTAAACTCATCCCTTAGCCCAACCAAGCAGCAAATAATTTCTCGAGTCTATGGTACAATGAGCAAACTCAAATATAGCTTTTAAAGGTAACAGCGCCATGACTCGAACTGCACAAAAACAAATACCAGCAGTAAACCGATGCTTGATAATATGCAATTGACAGATAAAATCCAGTGGAACATACAAATTAGATCACGTGCATCGCACAGTTATACATATATACAATTGAAAATAACACTGTCATTATTTTAGGGACCACATTTACGGATTATAACCGAAAAATAAAAAGTGTTCCATATCAAACGTGTGTTATTGAGTATTTTTACCCTACTTATCCAGGCGACCGCAGCGCTCCAAGTGTTAGTTTGAGTTGCCAATTGGAGAGAAGCGGAGAAATGGAGGTCACTTCGACAGTAAAGCCAGGAGCACCCATTGCAGCGGTCACGAACGGGATGGTAGAAGAGTGTGCATCCCTTACTTCAAAGGACTACGCAGTTATCACCGCTGGAGCAAACGACGTCTATAGAAACGAGAGTAAAAAGGTAATCAAAGATTTAAAGGGTACATCGCCATCCATGCACAACACAAATGTCATCATTGTAAACATTCGGGAGAGATACGATTTAATTCCCAAACCATGTGTAAATGTAGAAATAGAGGCTACAAATGGAAAAATTCATAACATTTGTAAGAGTTTTCCAAATGTCCAAATTATAGATGTAAGTAAATTAGACAGGAAGTTTCACGCTCGGCATGGCCTACACTTAAATAGGTTAGGAAAAGAGTATCTGTGACGTCCGGGACGTCTTTTCCACAAGGGGAATAAATAAGTAGACCATATTCTGTACACTACAGCCCGCACGCTAGACCAGGCGAGACAGTGGAGGAAGACAAGTCACAGCCAAGACCAAGATCAAGTGGCTTCTCGAAAGGTCGGCTGCACACCTCGTCAGCCAGTGTAAGGGGAAGGGGGGATTGCGTCACGGGCCCATATCATTTATTCACAAGTACCAACTTATACATATGAATAATATCATATACAAGGAATATACACAACAGTACATATATTACACTCCTCCCTCTCAAATAACAAACATAAACAAAAGAAGAATCAATCAATAAATAATCAACTTACAACTAAGAACATTTTATTTTACAAATAAATAATCACAAATCAAGACGTTCAACAGGTTTCCTCTCGCATACATGGTAACGTCTCAGAGAACGCCCTGCAGGAGAACTAATAATAGGTTGGCTAACCGGACTCGATGTAGGAGTTGGCTGTCTAGCAATAGACTGTCTAGTACAAACAGCTGATGGTGAAGCTGTCAATTCTGAACGTACATCAACCTGCTCAGCTGACTGAGATGATAAACCTTCAGCTGATTGACCTAAGCACTCCTTAGCCGGCTCACTCACCTGAGCATCAATAGCAGTAAGTTGATCAATATGCCTCTTCCAAATAATACCAGATCCAATTCTGTCTAGATACATGGTAGTACTTAGTTGTTTAATCACAGTACCCTCAATCCATTTACCTTGTGATCTATAATCTCTAATTATTACGGTTTGATTAACATGAAAGACATGTGATTTACTACCCTTGGCATAAGCCTTCTGCTTATCCTGCTTAGCCTCCACTACCCTCCTGACGCTTGGTCGTAAAAGATCAAATCTAGTTCTTAGTGATCTATTGAACATTAGTTTGGCTGGGGGTCTCATTAGTAGTGAAATGTACAGAATTGCGATAATCGAACAATATTCTATCCAAAGCTACTGACACATCCCTAACATTATCCCTAAAAGCACATTTCAGTTTAATTTTAGCATACGTGACTGAGTTTTCAGCCTGACCATTGCTCTGAGGGTGGTATGGAGGTGAAAAAGTATGTTTAATACCATTCTTAACCAAAAATTCGTTAAACTCTGCCGAATTAAATGGAGGTCCATTATCACTATGGACTGACACAGGTAAACCAAAACGGGCAAAAAGATGGCGTAAATTAACAATAGCTAAGTGTGCAGAAGTTGAACTGGTCTCAAATACTTCTAACCACTTACAATGAGCATTTACAATTATTAGGTACATTTTTCCTTTAAATGGCCCCAAATAATCAAGATGTAGTCTTTCCCACGGTTGTCAGGATAATGCCAATGATGTAGTTCACTTTTGGGTGGATTACATCTCTCCAATAGGCAGGAAGAACAGCTGTTGGCAAGATTTTCTATTTCCTGATCAATATTAGGCCACCAAAAATAAGCTCTCGCTACAGATTTCATTTTAACCATGCCTAAATGACTAGCATGGAGATCTCCCAAAAAAAGTTACGTAAACTACCAGGAATTTTTACCTTGTAACTCCACATTAAAATACCTTGTTCAACAGCTATTTCCTCCCTCCTTTGGAAAAAAAAATGGTGATAAATCATGGTCAGAAGGAGACAAATAAGTTGGCCATCCACACATTACGTAGCCATAAACTCGTTTCAAAAGTGGATCGTTCTGAGTTTCCACTCGGACTTGCTCACAAGAAATAGGTACTGAACTCTCATGAATAAAATTTAAATATGTACCTAGGGGTGACAGATCGGAAGTAGTTTCCACATCAGTAACTTGCAAAGGCAATCTAGATAGTGCATCAGTTACATTATCATGGGAATTTACATACTTGATGTCAAAATCATAACCAGAAAAAAAAAATGCATATCTCTGCAATCTGCTTGTTGCAAACACAGGCAACCCCTTTTTGGGCCCAAAAATACTCAACAATGGCTTGTGATCACATTTCAGGGTAAAGTGTCTGCCATACAGATATTGGTGAAACTTTCTCACCCCATAAACAATCGCAGTTGCTTCCTTATCAATTTGAGAATAATTAGATTCTGCTGAGTTAAGTGTTCGTGAGGCATAGCTTACTGGTCTTTCTATACCTTCTTTAGTAAGTATGCTTAGAACACAGCCTAACCCATAACTAGACGCATCAACAGTTAACATTATGGGAGCATCTAGGTCGTAATGTGCTAGTATTGGGGCTGAAGACAAACGCTTCTTAATCTCCTTAAATGCTTGCATACATGTGTGATCAAATACAAAGTCAGAATCTTTTTTTAACAGGTTATACAATGGTGTTAACACCGTAGACAGATTAGGCACAAACCTGCCATAATCATTTACTAATCCCAAAAAGGATTTAGTTTCAGTCACATTCTTAGGAACAGGTGCATCTACAATGGCTTTTACCTTAGCTTCCGAAGTGTGAAGACCGTTCTTGTCTATAGTGAAACCCAAAAATTCTAACTTAGGTACAAAAAACTGACACTTATTCTGCCTAACTGTAAAACCATACTGTTTAAGTCTGTCAAACACTCCTTCAAGCCTGCTTAAGTGAGTTTTAGTATCTGGTCCACTGACAATGATGTCATCAAGAAAAACCTTCACACCAGGTAAACCTTGTAAAGCCTGCTCGATAACCCTCTGAAAGATACCCACAGCACTAGAAATACCATAAGGCATACGCTTAAAAGCAAAACAACCCTTATGCGTGCTAATATTACACAATTTTTGTGAGGTCTCATCCAGTCTTAACTGCATGTAAGCTTGGGTCAAATCAATTTTACTAAATGATTCACCTTTCTGTAGTTCAGCAAAGAGATCCTCAACTCTGGGTATAGGGTAACGATCTACAACTAACTGCGGGTTAATAGTAACCTTGAAGTCACCACAAATGCAAATACTTCCTTCTTTCTTTAGAACAGGTACTATAGGCGACCCGTACTCTGAACTTTCAACTGGATACAATACATCGGCTTCAACTAACCGTTCAAGTTCTTTTTCAACCTTAGCTTTCAAAGTATAAGGTAATGGTCTAGGCCTAAAGTACTTAGGTACACTATTCTCTTTCATAACTAGCCTAACCGGTTCAACCGTACACTGACCTAGTTTGTCAGTAAACACCTCAGGGTATTTTTAACTACCTCTTTAAGTAACAATTCTGGTATAACGTTATCACTAAGCATATTCGATTCATTGCCAACAACTTCAGTGGCAAATAACTGCTCATCCATTGCAGGTGAAATCTGAACATTTAATGCCATGATCCAGTCTCGACCTAACAAGGAATTAGCTCCATTTTTAATTACATACAATTCCAGATTTTTAGCAATGCCTCTGTAATAACATTTACAGTAATTACCCCAACCAGCTCAATAGGAGCATTAATGTATGAACTTAAGCGTAGACTTGTAGGCTGTAACTTTATATTCTTAAAATTTTCCCAATAAAACTTTTCACTAACCACACTGACTGAGGCACCAGTATCAATTTAAAAGGTTAAAGGTCTGTTTTCAATCAGTACACTAGTTTTAAATGGTTCAACCAGTGGTTTAGTTGGACCGGAAAGGGCCGGAACGCCGTTCCGGAAAATATCTTCCTGCTTTAGAATGACGTAACAATTTTACATCCAGTAAGAAAATCGTTTATAATCTATACACAGCGCTGAAACGTCACGGGTGTACTCTAGCGGACTAATATCGAACCTTACGGTTTTATGTTCATAAAATATGGTCGCTTTTACACTCCTGGGCGTTTTTCTGGTTCTCTAAGGTTGGCTACACTGCTATTGGATACGGAGAGTGGGAAGTGAGCACAACAACTTTCTTCCGCTCGTTATGTTTGTGTGAATCCAAGTTTTATTTTATGTTTTGCTCGATGTGTTGGTGTGAAGCAGATATTACGGAATCTCTCTGCAGTTAATGAACATCAGTAGCCCCGTAGTACCTTTCAAGTTTTCCAGTGACTGTGAAAGTGAGTTGTGAGTCACAACTTGTGACAATGAGTTTACTTAAGTGGCTGGGTTCAAAAAAACGTGCTGGGGATGAAGATGAAGAATCAAAGAATACTAAAAAGGTGTGTGATGGCTCAAGTAAAAACGAAACTGAATGGAGTTCCGAGAACAATAGTTTCATTAAAGATGTGAGTATAGAGATAGACCCTGGGTTAAATGTTGCTGAAACGTGTGATGCAGATTCAAGGGAGAATCTAGGTTATGGTTCTACACCTTCTACCATCGACTGTGAAATTCAAGGACCCACCTACCGAAAACAAGATTTTCCAGACTGTTGGAACGAGTCTCAGTGCCGTTATTTTTTTTTGTCAGAGAACGAGTGGTTATTTGCAGGAAATAAAAATTTAGGCTGCAATATATGTAAAGAGGAAAGTAAATTAGGATTAGGAGTTTCTAAAGGGGCAGGACTTAATCTAATGAAAGTATGGGTAGAATGCAAGGTTCATCCCAACGGAAATAATATTAATCAACAGCAAACAAGCCTTAGGTAAAAAATATTTCAGCACAAAAATTCAGAATCTCACAAAAAAGCTATGTTACAATAATCAGAATCCAATAAAAAGATATTTGAAAGTTGCTTGGACACTATGAATGTCAAACACCTAGAAACCACCGTTCGAGTATTTCGAACAGCATACTCAATTGCGAAAAGAAATAGACCCTTCGTAGACCTACAGACTTATGTTGAACTTCAACAATTAAATGGTTTAGATGTGGGACGAGTTCTTCATACAAATTTTAGTTGTGCTAATATTATTGAACACATTTCACAGGAAATGAGAAATAAAATAGCAAAATCTATAACAGAAAATCAGAGGAAAATCAGTATTATGATTGACGAATCAACAACAGTTAGTGTAAAATCTGTGTTAGTGTTATGTTTGAGATGTGCTCTTTCAGATAACTCTGAAGTTGTTTTCTTTTTCTGGGACTTGATAGAACTTGAATCAACTACAGCAGATGTTATTACTCGAGAGATATTGAAGAATCTTCCTTCATATGGGATGAATGAAACCTTTCTGGCAGAACATTTAGTTGGTCTAGCATGTGATGGGGCCTCTGTAATGTTAGGTAGAAAAATGGAGTTGGAGCACAGTTTTTAAAGTTATTTCCAGATATAGTAATCTGGCACTGTTTAAACCATCGCTTGGAATTGGCCATATCTGATACAAGGAATGAAGTTACAGGTGTTAACCATTTCCATTCTTTCTTTGACAAATTGTACTCTTTATACAGCATGTCTCCCAAAAATCAAAGGGAACTCAACATTTGTGCTGCTACACTGGAACAAAGAGTTAAGAAGATTGGGAAAATATTTACAATAAGATGGGTAGTTTCAAGCCAGAGAACTGTAAAAGCTGTCTGGGAAAACTACAGTGTTCTAATAAAACATTTTAGTGAGGCCAAGAATGACCACCAGAGAGACTCCAAAGAAAGGGCAAAATTCCAAGGTCTAGAAAATATGTTAACTAGTGTAGAATTTCTAGAAAATATTGCAATTATGTATGATGCTCTTGTTGAGTTAGCTGATTTGTCATTAGAGTTGCAGAAAAGAGAGACAAGTCTGACAAAGGCTCAAAATGCAATCAAGCGCACTATAAAAGTGTTTGAATCTATGTGTAACTCAGCTTCTGGAGAATACTACAGAACAGTTCTTAAAGCAGCAGAAAACAAAAAGTTTAGAAACATAGGATTACATGATTCTAAAAAAGTTGTAAAAATTGACAGAAAGCAGTTTTTCAGAAGTCTTGTGAACAATTTAAATAACAGGCTTATGGAAAATGTGTCCACATCATCTCATCTTGATTCCAGCTCTAGTCAGCAGAGACATGAGAGAATGACAAAAGTTATCAGTGATTCAAAGGTACTATACAAAAATAATTGGCCCTCCACTTCTACTTGGGATATCTGCTATGGTGATGAGAGTGTCGGCAACCTTTGTGACTTTTTCCACATGTCAGACAAGAGGAGGTACATTAATGCTTTTAGAAAGTACAGTATGTCGAGACCAAGGAAATTCCAGTGGAGCTGATGCCTTTAATCAAGACTGTACAGACCATTCCCATCTCTTCAGCAGAAGCTGAAAGAGCTTTCAATACCATGAATGAGATCCACACCGAAAAGAGAAATAGGCTGCTGGTTGAAAGATCAAGCAGACTTATTTTCATAAGCAGCGTAGGACCTCCTGTGCATTTATTTAACCCACAACCATATGTCAAGTCATGGCTACGAAAGGGGAGACGTTCAGCTGATGAAACAACTTGTCGGAAACACGAGGCCGCTGATTTTGACACCCAATACGAGTCCATTTGGAAATTGTTGAATTAATAAGGTGAGTTCCTGTAAATATGTTTTTCCAACTAAATCACTGGGTTCAACAGTACTTAAACGGTTAATAGGGTGGCTTTCATGCATAGTAAATAGGTTAGGAACATCAGTTAATATGTCTTCAGATTAAATGTCAACTTGGCCTACAAAATTATGCACACTTCTGTTTGTATTTCTAGGAGATTGATTGAACTTACCACGCATCCTCGCCTTACACATTTTGCTAATGTGGTTTCTTTTTCCACAAACATAACACACGCATCCGCGCAAACGGCACTCACTACTCTTGTGGCCAAACACGCCACAGCAATAACATTGCACTGAACACTTCTGCTGGGGACTGCTCCGTTGTCCTGGTGTAGGTTGGCAGCGCTGGAAAGATCCGCCACTGGAGGATGGAACAGCCACGCCCCTTGTCTTCTTCCCTCTCACAGATGACGTACCGCACCGCCAGGAACAGGGAGATGATGACGTCATGCGGTGTAGCTTGTCTCCACCGCCAGGCATGAGTGACGCTGCATTCTTCTCATCTGCTTCTATGGACGAAATAATCGAGACCGCCCTCTCGAATGTTAAGGACTAAACGATCACGGAGTTAATCATTGAGATTGGTACCATATTCGCATTGAATCGATAAATGCTTCAAACTCGCTACATACTGCGCAATAGTCTCATGCTCCAACGGATTCCGAAGACTAAACTTATACCTTTCGGCAATAACATAAGGTGTTGGATATAAATGTTCCTTAATAAGTTTAACTAAAACCTCATATGTTTTAGATGACGGACTGTCCGATGTAAACAGATTACGTAATAACTTGAAAGTTTTCACGCCCACAACGGTCAAAAGGATACTGACCTTGAGTTCCTCACTAATTTTATTACAGAGCAAAAAGAGTTCAAATCTTTCGATATAGGACTCCCACTGTTCTTCAGCTGCGTCAAATTCACCGATATTGCCTATAATTCCAGACATAATCGGAATTTCACCAAATTCGAAAATGGCACTAATATCAAACACTTCCTCTTCCTCCAAAAACGAAATTAACAGCGGAATGGCGGACGCAAATACACGTGGTAGACGGTGCTAGCAAGCCACATGTCCACCTAGTACGACACACGCACAAAACCAAACCAAAAGCCAATTTCCTCGTCGCCACTGTGACGTCCGAGACGTCTTTTCCACAAGGGGAATAAATAAGTAGACCATATTCTGTACACTACAGCCCGCACGCTAGACCAGGCGAGACAGTGGAGGAAGACAAGTCACAGCCAAGACACATAGTCTTCTTCTTCTTCCTCTTGGTACTGTACCCGTTATCCGGATAGTAGGCTGTCAGATATCCGCCCCCTCAATCGGATTGCCAATAATCAAACGCACCGGCACAGCTACATCAATGAAAATGGCACTGACAGATACTATCGAGATTAGAGCACAATAGTTAACAAGAAAATTATTGTGGAACACACCAAAATATACGGGGGTTCATACTTACCTTTACTTACCTCTTAAATATATCTCGGGGACTGGTTGTCAACTGGATCACTTAAAGTATGCCCACACAATAACCTCCACCATGATATTTAAAATGAACCAGAACGAAGACGAGAAACTTTAAACTGCACAATAATTTATTTCACAAAAAGAATGAATTTTAACAAAAATAAAACAACAAAATACACGTGGCAATCAGAAGCCATTGACCACATAACCATGTCCTCCTGTAGGACTTGTATACTCTACATACAATGTTTCAGCTTTCTCAAGCTCAAATTAACGTAATTATAATAATGCACTTGGAATGGAAACGGGATTTGGGACGAGACACATATATCAATTGTTTTGCGTGTTTATATACTTCACATTTTATTTATAGCCACAAGGCTATTATGGATACGTCCTTGGCCTCTGTCATACAGTTGTCCGGGCCAGCTGCAATGCACCTGCATCGTCAAAGCGGACTCCCCGTTCGTTCAACCCTAGCATAAGCGAGTTACCTCAGAGCTTGGCTCTCCTTTTCAAAACACGTAAATGTTCACATCTCAACTGAAATATTATCACGCAAATGCTCTAAATGCTCCATTCAAACACCAGTGGAATACTCCAACAATCCCAAATCATGATTAATTGTTCAAACCACTTGTTTAATTAGCGTTGTTTAGAGTATAAAAACAAAACTCTTAATGTTAATAACAAAAGTTCATTAATTATTTATAACAATAATAAAATTGTTTATAACAATGTCAAATGACAATTGAAAATTTTATACACGCCTCTATTAATCACTATCATTTCAAATTATTATCAAAGATATTTACAAAATTATTTACAATATTAATATTGTTTATATTATTTATACATGAAATACATTAAACCACACATTTATCCGGTTGATAATTACTCAAATCGTGGTGATATAATCGACCAATGAAGGTTAGTTATATTTAATTGTCAAATTCAGGTTTAATAAGGTTTAATAATTATTATTATTATTAGTGACGGTAATCTCCATTCAAAATCTTTATCTCAAATTATTTAACACTCTTGTTAATTTTAACAGTATCTTCATATGAATAACTTTCAAAGAACCAGAACAATACATTCAGCGGCAAAATACTTCGCTCAAAACGCACAAAATTGCACAACAATTGGCCCAAAATTCATCATATATCTTCATATATATGGCATAAAAATCTTCCAAACTACATACAAAAATCCTCCACTTATAAATTCATCAACTTCATTTCTTACTGTGGGAACCTCCTTCATTATTCACGGGCATTATTCATCAGCGACTTTTACATGTCCACTGAACTAACGATTATACATCCATTGTTCCTCTTTAAAAATTCTTATATTCATCAATTGTATTAATGACTGTTATTATTTAACCTTCGTGGGTTTCATTCATGAATCGATATGAAGTAAAAATTTGCCAATCACAAATAAATTTAATAGCAAATACGATTAGACACTCCTCCCTGGTCTATCAAAATTGAGATTAATATCTTCAAAGTAACGCAGTATAAAAATACTATCTTCAATCAAAGTTCATCTAAACTGTATGAATAGTCGAATAGAATACAATTAGACTGTGGAATGCAAACATTATTGTTCCAATCTATAATTGAGAAAAACTCCTATCAAATGTTCATTACTATAGCAGGGGCGAGGCGCCCATTAGGGCGCTGAGGCTCAGCCTATCCGTAAAAAAAGTTAAATTAGTTTTCTTCGGCTGTTATTGGTGTTTTTCGATTGATATTTCGAATATTATATATTTGAACTCGCGCTGCTTAGCGTCGTGTCTGCTCACAACCAAATCAACCAATAGCTATTCACCTAAACTCAGCCTCACGCGCGCAGACGCAGTAGCAACTACTTGGTGGGCGGGGTGAAGAGGGGGTGTATCTTGTAAACTTGTGCGTTAAGGCTTGCCCAAGGACTCCTGGAGATAGAAACGCCACAACGATAACTGCTGCAATCTAGGGGTGTTTGGCAGAACTAAGACAGCACAGCACTGGTTACAGGGTTGTCAACGACATTAAATGCAAGATAGCATAATTTTCTGACATGAAAAATTATTGAACATGGACATAAATCTGAACAGGACCCAGACATACGCAAAAAAATGAATTTAAGATAAATCTCATTATGTGTTACTTTAAAATACATAACTTAACTTGCAGAATGGTTTTTTTAATGTGCTCTTTTGACATGTTGGCAGTCCTGGCTACACGGTGAATGATACCAATCTGTGCAGCCTATTGCCAGTGTGGAATGTTAAGTGCAGTGAAGTGTGTTTCTATTAATATATTTGTATCTTACTGTGTGGGGTGTTTGTGTTACAGAGTAGTTGAAAACAAATAGTAGGCATAAGTACGCTAATCTACACGACACATGCGTTTCAACGGATGCGTTCAATACATCTCATGATCCATTGAATTTTCTTATTGAAAATCCAACATTTTTTTCTCAACTCTCTTTGGAGGAAAAATTCCAGGTGAAAGAACGGAAGCCCACGCCAAGCTTGTCACTTCAGAAAACCGATGGAAAGTTTGTAAGACGGTTTCAGAGACAATGGTACGAGTCGAAACCATGGTTGAGTGGTAGTGCTACCCGAAATAGATTATTTTGTTTTTATTGTGTGCTTTTTGCTAAAGACAATTTAGAATGGGGCAAAAGAGGGGTTGGTGAGGAAAGTCTTAAAAATTGTCTTTCTAAGGCAAAAAAAAATGAATGTTCAATTTCACACATCACAGCAGCTGTTAAATATAATCATTTAGGTACCGCTAGAATTGACCATGCACTTTCTGAGGCGATGCGTCTTGCAGCTTTGAAACACAATGAAAAAGTCGAGCGAAATAGGAATATAATGAAAAGACTGATTTCAACTCTCTGTTTCCTGGCGCGGCAAGAGGTCACGATGAATCTGAGACGTCTTTAAACAAAGGCAATTATTTAGAATTATTGGATTTCTTGGCAGAGGAAGAACCGTATATGAAAGATCATTTATCATCCGATGGGGTATATAAAGGCCCTTCCTCTGACACACAAAATGAACTACTCGAATGTATTACGGAAGTAGTTAAAGAACAGATTTTTAGTGAATTTGAAAATAGTCCGTTTATTTCCATACAGGCTGATGAAACCACGGATGTCTCAACTACAAGTCCAATGAACGTTATTTTCCGTTATGCCAATAACGAATCGGGAGAAATTGAAGAGAGATTCGTCGGATTTTATGACGTTTCATAAGACCGAAGTGCTCAAGGTATAGCCGCTGTTTTGCTTGACGTCCTCAAAACCTGGAAGATCTCGAAAGGGAAATTAATATCCCAAACGTACGATGGATGCAGTGCAATGGCAGGTAAAAATGCTGGTGTTCACTGTATTGTAAAACAAGAATATCCTCATGCCCTCTTCATCCATTGCTACGCGCATCAATTAAATTTGGTTCTGCTTTATGCTTGTAAAACAATTACGCAAGGTAAGATTTTTGTAGCAAACCTCGCAGGATTCCATACTTTCTTGAGCCGTTCTAGTAAAATAAGCGATCTTCTTAGAGAAAGGGGTTTCAAATTGCCAAGCTCATGTGAAACAAGTTGGAACTTTCATTCGCGCGCTGTTGCAACAATTATCATTCACTAAGCAGGCTAAAATGGAAGTGGGGAGGCCACGTGGCCAGAATGAAAGACGATCGATGGACGCACAAACTAACGGTATGGGACCCCAGAACGGGAAGAAGGAACGTGGGTAGACAGAAGACCCGCTGGGATGACTCAATCGTAAGGAAGACAGGCAAACACTGGACGAGGATAGCACGGGAGAGACAAGAATGGAGACGTATGGAACTATAAGAAGGGAAGAGAAGGAGAGCTTCAACAATGAAAGATCCTGGTAGACAGCACACCTATGACATGAAAGATACACTTCTGCAACCTGTAACAAGCCAAACAACGCACGTAAAGCGAAGTGAAATGTAGTGTTAGTGAAGTGAAATACAGTGAAGTGTAGCAAGTGGAGTAAAAAACTTCTACACAACTCCTTAGGACTTGCTCGCCTAACGAGTTTAAACCAGAGCACGTCCCTGTTCGCAGGAGGCCTTTGCCCTTATGGGATTATCTAGGCTATATTTATTATATAAGCGGAACTAAAAGCCGCATTTCATGATATTATAGACAATGATGGATGGGATGATAATTCCTTACATCAGGCAATTGGACTCGGCAATATATTAATGATCTGACGTTTCCTTTTTTGCTGCAGCTTTATAATTTGATTTTTCAGCATACGGGTGTATTGTTTGTCATCCTGCAAAGCAAAACCGTAGATATAAGACGTTGCAAGTACGAAATTGAAAATTGCACCAAGGCGGTTGATAAACTAAGATGTGAAGAAGTATTTCTTGCCTACATTGAGAAAGCTAACTCTCTCCTAAATTCAACTACTCTAAATGAAGCAGGATCACAGAAATTGAAGAGACTTGCGTTTGAAATAGTTGACACTATAGTAGTGAATATGGAAACCAGATTCCAGGACTATCAGAAGGTAGATTTTACGGAATTGGTAGATCAGGAAGAATTTTTGTATTACAGTAGGCCAAATAAATTCCCGACATTTATTCTCGAAAAATTGTTTAAAGTGTATCCATTCTTCGATCATGAAAAACTGACAGGAGAACTTATGTTCGTTTATAGTAGTGAGGATAAACACCTATCGCCTAGGGATTTGTTCAAATACATTATACACAATGGATTAAAAAATGTGCTCCCCGAGTGCGTGAAGCTACTTTCCTTGGTACTTTCAGTTCCGGCGACCACTGCTTCATGCGAAAGAAGCATGAGTACATTGAAACGTGTTAAAACGTACCTCCGCAACACAATGACGAACGATAGACTATCGAATTTGGCAATTTTGGCTATAGAAAAGAGAACTGTTAAATCTTCTTCCAAACGTCAAAAATTCATTTCCCGAGTTATCGAGGTCTACGCCCAGAAAAAGGACAGAAGGATCGAACTTATCTACAAAAAAATTAATGGTGAGTGATAATGTATTAATTTGCTGATGCTCCTTGTCGAATTAGATTTAATTATTTGAAATAACACATCTGCTTTATTATGACTGTGAAAGTGAAGAATACCATTTAGTTGAGATAATTGTTCTATTTTTTTTTTTCATACATGGTATGAGTAACTGTGTGTGCCACATTAAAGTAAAAAAAGGCCTGACCTCTGATGAGTTATGGGACACTGGGGGTGAGGACACAGCCTTTCCAGTAGACTAAAGCTGTGAATTTTGAGGAGTTGAGCACGTTTGTTACTTTCGGAATTCATTCAATTTCAGCCTACCTACAAAAAATATCACGCTTCGCCACTGTACTATAGTGTATTCAATAAATCGTAATCAAAGTTCATATTTCATAAAATTGTCTATAATGCAATGATAAATGTCTATGTTGCAATCATGTTCATAAGACGACTAGTATTTCAAAGATCGTCGATATCGTAATAGATTTTAACGCTCTAAAATCATTTAATCATTCTTCTTTCTTGAGGATGACAGAAAATTGGTCAAAGTAATTTACTGAATAGAATTACTTTAATAAAATGACACGCTGTCTGAATTCAACTCTGCCATAGCAAATCGTTAACTTTACCGTCAAATCGTGACTACAAAAATATGCAAATTACTGAAAGAGTCTAAATCATCAGTCTCAACTGATCCAAAATTATTTAAGTATGCCAATGACATAACAATGTCTCAACAAATCGTAGAAAAAGGCATAAATCATCGAAGTGTACTGAGTACAGAAATATTAATCAAGAAAATGGGGCACAAAAAAAATATGGGAAGAATGGTTGCTCAGATATCGCTACAAGACTCAAATAATACAAGAAACGTTCACGACTACCTTATCTGTTGATTGAAGTTCTAGAGGAAAGTTTTCAAAGAAAACTGCTGTTGGTTCCATTTCACCAGCGTAAAGATGTGCTCCAACCTCGAACCTGGAATCAGCGTCCTCGGAGAATCGAACTGCTTCCTTCTCCGGAAATTGCACTGCTCCGTGGATACGAAAACATCCTTCTGGCAAAACTCTTCTTTGTGAGCCGGGTCCACCCTGGCCTCTCTTGAAATTTCCCTGAAGTTCTGGTCGTAATTCTTCATGAAGTTTATTGTAGTTAATTCCGCAGAAATATTCATAATCGTGGAGTATGAAAATATTTCCACTGTCATCTGGTATAATTCAGCGATGGATTCACGATGCATGAGTGTAGTTGGATGTTCACTACATGCTCGCTTTTGTAGAAAGACGATTAACGAAGTTCCATGCTGTTATTTCACTCAATCGATATATGTCCCAATTGCATTAAAGCCTTAGCCTTCCATCTCAACTTCCGTTATAATCATTGAAAGCACTGCAAGATTATAATGTTCCATAGTAGACTGTATCGTTGTATTACCAAACGTATTCTCCAATATCACTGTTGCAATCCACGTGTCAGCCGTAGTGTATAATGTGGAATTTTAAAAGTGTTTCTCATGTGGCGAGAAAATCACTTTTGTTGGCAGCCTTAAAGTGCCAATATCTTTCAAAGTATAACTGTGAAATTGTTCAAATCTTCTACACACCTCAATGTTGTACTGCCCAATTGAATTATAATAAAGGCTGAAGTTAACTTTTGATATCTTATCTGGTGGAAACGTTAATGTGAGCGTTTCAACTTCACCTAGTTTCGAGCAGCGTAAAATGGAACTGCTCCGTGTTCGTTCGATGCGCCAGGCTTTAACCACACGCTAAAGACAACTTGCTTCACTTATTCACTCGAAAATGACTCTGACATCTGAAATATATATGCGGTATCAGTGGTATGATCCGTATGAGTTCTGAGGATATGAGTTCTGAGCTATGAGATCTGAGTTCTGAGCTATGAGATCTGAGTTCTGAGCTATGAGATCTGAGTTCTGAGAGCTCCTCTCTTCTGTGCACGACCTTTTATCAACTTCTTAAGGGGCGTATCCATCCCTTCCATAGCCTGTTGCTCCGTCATCGCTAGAAGTTTTAACTTTGGCTATACTTGACGGATTTTCAAATTTCAAAAACTCAAAATTAATTTCTTCAACATTCCAAATCAATGCCATAACTGAAAATAGATTTCCACAAATCTGCATGACAAAAGTAATTAAATATCGTAGTTTCAGCAATCTCCGTCTTCCTTCCAAACTATCGTTCATTGGTTCGAGTCTCTCCTCCAATAGCGTAACTTCTTCCTTAGCACAATACCTTGTTTCCTGCGACTGCGCCGTAAATCTCCGATCTTTCTCGAACAAAATCATGACGTCACCAAGAATCTCAGCTCAATCAGCCTACTTGCATGAAATCTGCGTCATCCGTGCCTACGTCATGAATATACACGTCACAACTATGACATCCATAACTTTACTCATATTTGCCAATACAGCCATCGTGGTCTCAATATAATTCAATTTACGGGGGCAGTACGGTAGTGGGCATAGTAAACTCTTTACCCAATATTGCTACTGTACAGTGGTATGTATCATTGGGTAACCGTCGACTACCGATTGAAAGCGTAAGACCAGTAAGAAGCGGGGAATCGCATACAAGAGTATGACGCAACGCGGAGAGATACATATGAGGAAAACATAGGAATTAGAGACGAGGACACAAATGGTATTAACTCTTCACACCGAAGCGACCCACCTTGGTGACTCGCTACACATACACACACATGACCGGGTCACAAATATGGATATGGGAAAGGATTGCCCTTTCAAATCTTTAAATTAATATTGTCGAAAAATGCTACTATGCTACTAACCAGTGGAATTGTAGGTGTATGTACCAATGTGGCCACATTTAAAGGAAGTGCATACCCTAATTCGTATAAAGCTCTCAAACATTAAAGCACGTTGATGGTCGTATAGTGGACATTGAAATAGAATATGATTTAAGGAACCCTCTATTTGTAAACACGAACATAGAGGATCATCACGTCGTTTTATGCGGAATAAATACACCGGCGTTGATGCATGGTTAAAACGTAGACGAATGATTGTAATGATATGTCGTCGTCGTGTGTATTTCCCTCCCTGAAACCATGGTTTGTTTAAAATAGTCGGTTGTAACCCAAAATAGTGTTTGGCCTTAATTATAGCGTAGTTAGTCCACGTGACTTGCCAGTCCTCCTGTATCGTCGAACTAATTATAGAACGCAGAAGTTTTTCCGTGTCCCTTTGCTGCATCTTTGGCCAGGTAATCCGCTATTTCGTTTCCCTCAATGTAAGAATGGCCGGGTACCCACATGATACTGACTTCAAAACCCTCCGTATGTAAAGTGTACAATTGTTGGACTAATTGACATAAAAACCAGTTGTCGGCGTCTCTAACATTTTGAAGTGCTTGTACTACACTCATTGAATCAGTACAAATTAAAGCATGACGAATGGCATGTTTTGTGATATAAAAACACGTCTGACGTATGGCAAAAATTTCGGCTGTAAATATCGAGACGTCAGGGGGTAAAGTATACTGAAAGGAGATTTGTAAGTCCGGAGCACAGAAGGCTGCTCCCACACGCGCAGGGTTAACCATTTTAGAACCATCTGTGTAAAAAAAAAGGTGCAAAGATCAAAGGATTTGTTATCTCCCGAAAAGTACGGGGAATGATTACAGGATGATGTTGAAACGTCTGATAGACTTGGGGTAAGGAGTTCTGAAGAATAGGAGGTTGAAAGTACGTTGCAGCATACGGAATAGTGTATATCGGTAACCGCATGACTTTTAATATATTATGGCGGTACGGTTGAAGCATGGAATATGCGGTTAGTAAAGCAGGACGAGAAACGGTGGGCAATAATCGACGCGTATAATATTCCTCTAATAGTTGTAATTTAGGGACGATAGGTGATGTTGTTATCATCATTTTTCGTAGCAGGTACATACATGCAAGATATCTACGCCGATGCTGAAGTAACATTTCTCCGGTTTCAACTAACTGGGCTCCTGTGGGGGTTGATTGAAGCGCACCTATAATTATACGCAAGGCAGAAAACTGGATTCTATCTAACCGAAGGAGCCTAATGCTGGGCATTGAATAAAAAAAAGAATTGTAATCCAGTACAGAACGGATGATGTTACGATAAACCGTTAATAATGATTCTGGGTCCGCCCCCCAATTGCGTTTAGTGAGTGACTTTAGAACATTAATTTTACTGGCGAGATGACTCTGAAGGTATTGCGTATGTCTCTCCCATTGCATTTTCCTGTCAATATGAATCCCTAAATATTTTACACTTGTCACCACCGGAATGTGACCTTGACGGTATAATATAGGAGAACTGTCGTAAATTCGTTTGTGCGTAAAAATCATCGCATCGTTTTTTCCTACAGATGTTTCAAATCCGTATTGATGTAGCCAATCATGAGCATGAGATAAGGCGTGGTATATATCTCTTCGACATGAGGAAAACTCTTCTCGAGTGCAATATATTAGAATGTCATCCGCATATTGAAGAATGCGAGCGTGCGGTAATATGACTGTTTCTAAAGTACGGGTGTAAATTAAGTATAAAAGCCCGCTTAGAACGTCGCCCTGTGGAACACCATAAGAAGTATGTCGAGAATCAAAGACACCGGCTGGGGAGTTTAACGTAATATGACGATGACTTAGCATATTATGTAATAATAATGTTATTGGTTTTACGTCCCTTTTAACTACACTGGCTTTTAGAGACGCCGGGGTGGCGGAATTTTGCCCCATATTATGTAATAAGCACCTGAAGGGAAGGGAAAAATTTAGATCCCTCAGGAGTTGAATAAGGAGATATGGATCAACAGAATCATATGCATTTTTGAGGTCAAGGAACACAGCTACTGTGTGCATTTTCTTTCCTTTTGCTAGGAGTAGATCAGTAAGGAATATATTTATGGGGTCAGATGTACCAAGATTTTTTCTAAATGCAAATTGGGTTTTTGGAAACAGGTTATAGTATTCTAGGCACCATTGAAGCCGTCGGAGAAGAATATGTTGGAAAAATTTTCGGAAACAAGATCCAAGTTGAATACCTTGGGCTGGATGTTTTTTTATGACGAAATGTGTGGCATAATTCGCTACTGGTAATAGGCTGCATTAAACTGGAAAAACGTTCCAGGGAACCAGCTGTAAAAGATGTAGGCAAGCGAATAACTATTTCTGGTGTCCAAGTATGATACAGGTCATGGTATCCCTGCGCCGAAAGTTGGGAGGGGGAGGAGATAGTACGATTATTAGAGAAATGTTTAATCGCCGTCCAAATACTGTTTATTAGGGACGTAGTACTGCTTAATTGGGTAATATATAATTTCCATGCTTCCCGCCTTTTATTACTAAATACACGTTGGATTTGCGCGGTGAGACTTTTGTACCGCAAATAAGATGTTGGTGAACCATACTGTCGAAAAGCTTTTAAACTCGCCTTGCGCCGTCTTACCAGCTGTCCGCATTCTTGATCCCACCATGAGGGTAAGGCGCCACGATTATTTGGAGGACCTGTCGTTGGAATTAAAGGGTGATATATATTAAGATAGGCTCGGATATTCTCTAATAAAAAGGTATAACTGTTACTGAGCCCCTGTGTATGCTGTGAAAGTCTATCCTCTAAAAATCGGGAAAACAACTCATAATCATAAAATCGTAAATTTTGTTTAACCTTAGATACGTTTTTTGGGATATGTCGGGTGCGCGAGACGTCATAGTCGATTATAATTGGATAATGATCGCTTTGATGCGTATCCTGCCCGGTCTTCCATGAGATAAGTCTAAAGTAGTGACACTTAAATCCACCGCACTTTGGGGACTATTTGGTGGAGTAATGCGCGTCGGTGATCCATCATTTAAGAGATGTAGGTGTAAATCCTGAATAACTGCAGCGATGTGACGTCCTTTCGGATGAATGCGACCACTGCCCCACAAGGCGTGATGTGCATTAAAATCCCCCACGGTAATATGTTTAGGAAATTGTTTTATGAACCGGAAATATGCCTGCCATTGCCGACGGGAACCTTGTATACCCGGGGGACAATAAATATGACTTACATGTAGATCTTGTACAAGGAATGTGTGATGATAAGTATGAGGAATGTAGAATTGAGTAGAGAGAGGAGTGTATCGTAAGGTCTTTTTGAATAGTGTCATTATGCCACGATATCCTGGACCATCCTGACGTTCGACCAGGTAGTTGGGGATCGAAAATCTATACGAGGCACGAAGCCATGTTTCCTGTAGGAATATGATATCCGGATCATACTCCTGGATTAAATGCAATAATTCATGCTTCTTATTTAAAATACTACGGCAATTCCACTGGAGGAGTAACATGTAGCACATATCTAAATTAGACCACTGTAGGACTACTACTTTCTAGGGTATTATATTTTGTGGTAGGAGGATTGGGAAGTAATGGAACTATTTTGTCCAATAATTGTTTCACATAAAAGCTCCATTGAGCGTTGTGCCCTAATAATTCTTGTAATTTCAGTAAATCTTCAATTATGTCATGGGACGGGTCTCGCGAAGTGCCAGGTGTTTGAGAAGACTGTTTCTTCGAAATTTCCTCACCCATTGTGGCGGGTTGCAAAGCCACCCCTACACCACTACCAGATGGTTGCTGTAAGATATCGGGATAGGCCCGTCGGTCGTAACCTATGGGATTCACCACTTTCGGCTTTGGGGACACTAGTTCTGTATATTTTCGTTTTCTCGGCGGATCCTCTCTACGCGTAATATAAGACTGTTCTAAGGTTGGAAATTGCTGCGGGAGTGTAAGAGGATTAAACGGTACATTGTAGTTAGCCGTAATAACTTCGTGGTACGATTTATTTTCGGTACACATTTGACGTTTTATGGACTTTTGTTTCTCCAATTCGGGGCAGCGTGCGGCGCCTGCCGGATGATTATCACCACAATTAGCACATTTGAACAGAGTCTCCTTACATGTTTCCGTCGAGTGTCCTTGCGCACAGTTACCGCAAACTGGGGCGCGAGCCCAGCAGTGTAGTTTTACATGCCCGTATCGTTGACAGTTCAAACATTTAATGGGGGAAAATATGAATAATGTTACCTCTAGGAGCACATTAAAAATAGATACGTAATCAGGTAGCCGTTGTGTTTTAAAGAAAATTTTCACTGTTCCTGTAGGAAGGGATTCTAACTTGTCATTGATCATCTTCTTCCAAAAAAAAAACGCTGGACTCGCACAATTGGGACAGGCGAATCAATATATTTTAGGATTTCCTCGTGCGTTAAGGATGTGTCCACGCCCCTAATTAGCCCAACACGTTGGACGTTAGCGGACGGGACAAATGCGACCAAGTGCTTTGCTGGTAATAAGGGATTTTGTAAGAAGGAGTTAGCTTCTATGGCCTTGTTAAATTGCACCTGAACACGATTGCGTCCTTTGCGTTGAATATTCTTTAAACCCACGATCTTATTTTCGAAAAAGAGCTTTCCTAATGTCATCGGATGTAAATTGCCAATATGTTGATCCCCCTCACCTTCACAAACACCGTGTACGGCCCTGTGTGATGGTCATAATATCGATTGTCATTTGACAATGGCTGTCGATTAGCAATAATTGGAGATGTGTCAGAAATGGCAGTTGTTGGAGTTGATACTAGCTCAACCTCCGACACTACAAGAATACTTTCAACGGACGCTACACCCTCGTATTCCACGTGCTCAAATTCGTCCGGTGGTCGCCCCATCTGACTGCCACCACTTTCGGACGACATGTTGAATAGTTCTCCCCTATAAAGAAGGGGGTACTAACCTGATTGAACACTAACGAGAACTAACACACTAAACAAATAACAGGCCACAAACCCGACGTCCACACAACACTCAAAAGCACGTTCCCTACACCCGATACCACTCACTGCACAGATGCACACCGTATGGAGGTTGGGATACAAATGTCGGGCTATGCTCAAAAACAGCTGATTATGAATTCTGTATCCAACTGTCAAAGGACACATAGTCAAGTGGCTTCTCGAAAGGTCGGCTGCACACCTCGTCAGCCAGGGGAAGGGGAAGGGGGGATTGCGTCACGGACCCATAGCATTTATTCACAAGTACCAACTTATTTTTTTAAATTTTTTTATTTATAGGGTACAGAAAGTCCCAGTGAGCTGGTAGCTCAAGGGGGGACTGCCCTTTACAAATATGGCTTAGCAACTTATACTAGAATATATTAAGGTGGTAGGATCATTTATTCAGTCTTTATGGGTTCATCTATATTCTTCAACATATAGTTTCAGGAAGTACCTGCGTGCTTCCTTTTTGAATTTGTTTAAGTTTACAATTTGTCTCAGTTTAGGAAGTAAGTTGTTATAAGATGTGCTGGCTGAATAGGAAATACGTTTAATACCATATCTAGTTGTGTTTGTTGACTCCATGTATAACTGGTTTGCTGATCTTGTGTTATGGGTATGAATGTCTTTCCTGCATTGAAGTTCAGTATTAAGATTAATAAGACCTTGTTTATATTTGAACATAAATAAAGCTTCAGAGTATTTGAGCTGGCTTCGTAATGGCAATATGTTTGTCTCCTGAAATACTTGTACAGTTGGTTTCCTAAAATCGTAACCATACATGATTTTAATTGCTCTTTTTTGGAGAACCTCGAGCTCATTTATTGATTCCTGTGCACATTTTCCCCATATTATGTTCATGTACATAAGGTGAGAATGAATAAGAGAGGCATATATGCTCCTTAAATGTTGGTTGCTTATTCCATACTTCCTTAGTCTTTTTAGAACACCAATTACACTAACAATTTTCTTTTTCACATTTGTGACATGTTCATTCCAATTTAAGTTATTGACCAAAGTTAGGCCTAAATATGTGTATTGTTTCACCCGTTCGATGGGTACATTACCAATTTTAACTATGTTGCAAGTGCTTGGACTGTAAGCTGGTTTGTGAAATAGCATGTATTTTGTTTTTGAGCTACTAATGATTAATTTACTTTTTGAAAGCCATGTTGTTAGTATATTTAGATCCTTTTGCATATTCTGCATAATCGTTTGTTCACAGGCGCTCTCGTAAAGTAGAAATATATCATCTGCAAATAGAAATATTCGACCAGTAAACTCTAAATAACCTATATCATTAATAAAAATCAGGAACAGCAATGGTCCGAGCACTGTCCCTTGTGGGACTCCGCATTTAACATCAGAAATGGACCCTTTCGTTTTATTAATATTAACATACTGCTTCCTGTTAGACAGGTAGTTTTTAAACCACTCAAAGGCGATTCCTCTAATTCCTGCATTTGATAGTTTACTTAGCAACAAGGTATGGTTAACAGTGTCAAACGCCTTAGCAAGATCTATAAATAGTCCTGCTGCTATTTTATTGTTATCTAATGCTTTATGTATAAGTGACACTACGTCAAATGCTACTGAATCAGTGCTATGTTTGGGAAGGAAGCCGTACTGATATTTGAAGAAAAAATTGTTTTTTGTTAGGAAATTCAGGACTTGTTTTTTGATTACTATTTCCAGTGAGGATAATATATACAACGGTCTGTAATTACTGGGGTTAGATACATCACCTTTTTTAAATTTTGGTACCACTCTTGCTAGTTTACATTTATCTGGTATTACTCCTGTTTGCAGTGACAAGTTAATTATATCAGCAAGCAATGGAGCCAGATGATTGGCACATCTCTTAAGGAGTATGTTATTTATTCCATCATCTGTGTAATTCTTTTTATTCGCAAGGTTTTGAATGAGTTGTTTAACTTCCGTCACATTTGTTGTTTTTATGAATAGTGAGTTAAAGATCGTCTGGTTCGATTGCAAATTTGGGATCATTGGAGTATCTTTAAGCAAGTTGTCTACAACATTTATGAAATACATGTTAAATGCTTTACATATATCTAGGCTAGAGGTGTATTGTATGTTTTCATATTCAATTTCAACAATGTTTCGTGTATTATGAGGTTTGCCAAGTATTTGATTTACTGCCTTCCACATTCCTTTTATCGTATTCCCTTCTCTAATTACATTATTGTAGTATAACTTTTTCAGCTCTCTTTTCATTCTAGTCACATCCCTACTGCATCTTGTGTACTCTTTAATGGTTTCAGTTGAAGGGTTTTTAGTTTTAGTTTTTGCATACAAATTATTTTTTCTTTTTACCGCTTCCAGAAACTCCTGTGTTACCCATGGTTTGTGTGTACCTTTTACCTGTGGTTTTTGCTTAATATTTATACTAGCTGTCCTAAGTCCATCACTAATGAAATCGCAAAGCTGATTATATGCTTCGTTGACGTCAGTAGGCCTAGTCAGATTTGGAAATTTATTTTTGAAAAGAAATTGTTCAGTTTGGCATAACTTATTTTCGTAAATGTTTCTATATTGGAACGATTATTGGATTGCGTACTCACTTCTGGATGTAACGAAATTTCTAGAATTAAAATATTATGATCACTAAGATCACACATAACATTATACAAATAGAAATTATCATTATTGGCAAAGTTAGAATGTATATGGTCAATTAAAGTTGAAGAAGTAGGTGTTATTCTTGTTGGCAGTTTTGTATTGCATGGATGAAAACTAAAGCAATTCAGTAAAGACGAATAGGCCCTGTAAATAATGCTGTCTTTTAGAAAATCTACATTATCGTCTCCGATAAGTAGTGTGTTTGATTTGTTTGTATTGCAAAGTATGTGTTCAAGGTCAAGCATAAATTCGTTTGCATTACTCTCCCTTGGATTATAGTAAGCAATAACATTATATATTCTGTGTTTCTGAAATATTTCGATTTGTAGTATACTGTGATAACTGTTAATGGTGTTAATAACTTTGGTCGCCCATTTTCTAGATATATAAATTGACAGACCTCCTCCAGTACCGATTCGTGTTACATGGTGTGAGTCAAAGCTGGGAATGTTATAATAGTGTGTTTCTTGGTCTGACAACCAATTTTCTGTTATGACTATTAAATCTATTTCTAAAATCTCGTCAATAAGGAGCATAATATCCTCGAACTGATTCCGAATACTTCGTGCATTGATGTAGATACATTTAAATTTTGAATTCAAGATCTGATTTTTAGTCTGTAAATTATAGTTTTCTATAGAATCACAATGAATTTCGAGAGAGCTTAATGTTTCGTTGTGTTTATAGTCGTCTCCGTCCATTTAATATATATGCAACTTTTGGTGTGTGATACCTGCAGCATCTATTGTCCGTATTTTGTCTCGAGGTGGGCGATCTTCGCTTCACCGCCGATGAGTGTGCTTGGACCATCTCGAGCTTCCCGAACATAAATCTTGCAGTCTCTTGTCCAGGTTCCAAATATCTTCCCATTCTGCTTCAGGATCCGGCATCTTCTTGCAATATAGTCGTTCCTGGGTGATAGGTGGTCATTTATAAAAATATTGCGTGATGGGCAATTCAGTCCAATGTCCTGGGTTGTTAGAACTCTCTTCTGAATTCTCGCATTCACTATTTCATCCTTCTTCCACCTGTTGGTGAATTTCACCACGATTCGCCCCACGTCCGCCTCTCGCCGGCAAACGATGGGCGACATCGATGTCACGGAGTCCCAACTCAACCCCCAATGCCCTGGAAGCTTGGATCACTAGGTCGTACACATTTTCCCTCGGCATTTCTGGAATTCCACTAAATATCAAATTATTCCTACGTGTGTACTGTTTAAGGTCTTCTTACCCATCTAACGCTTGCTTTGTAGGCTATCACTGCTGATACTTGCCACCGACTTTTCCAATTCTAGTGTTCTTTTTTGTATCTCATTTGTGAGGTTTTTGAAATCTTCAAATTGTTCGTTAATGAATACCGTGGCTTGCTTAATTATTTTCAAATCCTTCATGAAAGTGTTCCTTAGTTCATTTTCTGACAACTGAATCTTTTCTGTCACCTCCTTCACCAAGTCACATTCACTGAACTTGAGTGGAGGGTGACAATCCGCGCGATTGCATTTCCACACCTTTTGCGGATCACTTTTTACAGACTCGTAGGCTTTCTTCGAAAGTCTTGTGCATTCCTTGTGGAAATTACGCCCACAATCCCCTTCACAACTAACGAATTCTTCGCAATTTTTCACTTTTTTCCCGCACGGAGAACAAACATTACTAGCCATAGCCGCCATCTTGACATATGAATAATATCATATAGATAGATAGATAGATAGATTTTTATTAATTCCATTTGATCAAATACATGCATTCAATACATTTTTGATATAGGACACGTCAGAATTTACATGCATAAAATAAAAGAACTAACAGGTATATATTACTAAGATTATAACTATTTATAACTTATTATAATAGCAAATCTTAATAGATACAATCTTATTGCACAACTATTTACACCTCACTCTATTATCATAATATGAAAACTTAATTCTATAAATACAACAACATACAGCTAGGTATTACAATTAAATTAAAAAAGTAAAATATAGTTATAGATTCCATCTCTCCTATACGCTAAAATATTCAACTACTGAGTAAAAACAATGGCACTGCAGATAAGCTTTCAACATTCTATCAAAGGTTTTTATTTTTGGGGCCAGTTTTATATACTGGGGTAGTTTATTGTATAATTTAACTCCAGTGTGAAAAGTTCCTTTTTGATATATGCTTGTGTGTGTGTGTGAAATATGAATGTTTTGATTTTGTCTTGTGTTATGCCTATGAACATCATTGTTTGTTTTAAGAAAAACATCTTTATTCATTAAATTCTTTTTAAAAAACATAATACTTTCAAAGATATATATGCAGGGCAGTGGGAGAATGTTTAAATCTTTAAACAGAGGTCTACAT
The DNA here is from genome assembly GCA_946902985.2 of Meconema thalassinum. Classification (NCBI taxonomy): domain Eukaryota; kingdom Metazoa; phylum Arthropoda; class Insecta; order Orthoptera; family Tettigoniidae; genus Meconema; species Meconema thalassinum. Next base: position 77,835,218 of record OX336396.1, on the reverse strand, counting down.
GATTCTCTCGAGTTTACATTTGCCATAATTCTAATCGCTCTCTTTTGTATCCTAAACGTGCTTAGTACATCTGGCGACATACCCCAAAATATGATCCCATATCTTAAGTATGAATGGAAATAAGCAAAATAAGTATTTCTTAATGTGTGCATGCTAGTGCAGGTTTTCAAAATACGTAACGCAAAGCACATCGAGTTCAGTTTAGTATTCAGATATTGTATATGTTTATTCCATTTCAAGTCTTGTTGTATCCATAGTCCTAAAAACTTTGTTTCTGATTTATTTTCTATTTGATGACCATTTAATGTTATATTGGGCATCGCAGGATTCGTATTCTGTATAGTGTGGAAATTTAGACATACTGTCTTTTTATAGTTTATTATGAGGCGATTATCTTGTGACCATTTGGTTAACTCTCCTGTAACGGAGTCAGCAGACTGCTGTATGACCTGTTTAGTTTCACCTTTTATTACGAGTGTTGTATCGTCCGCAAACAAAATTTCCTTATGTGAATGAACGTTCTGTGTTATATCATTGATATATAGAAGAAAGAGTAGTGGGCCCAAAACCGATCCCTGGGGTACTCCAAATTCAATAATTCCCTCATTGGACAATGAGTATACACAACAGTACATAAATTACAGTATCTTAGTGATGAAATCTGCAAAATTGTAAATTCAAATGGTAAGAATAGTTCAACAGTAATATCTTTAGAGTGGAAGCAGGGAAACTGGTAAAAGAAGCCAAACGTGAGGTTTGGCATTCAGATCTTTTGATGTCAAATTTAACTGAGTCCAACAATGGTATTTCGGATTGTCTAGCAACAATAATAATAATAACAACTAGTTGAAACCCGTCAATACATGACGGTCAATAATTGAATATTTACTGAAGAATTTTCTTATATACGTTCTTTGTACAATTATTTTTTGGCACTGTTGAAACTTTAAGGGCGTCAAAAGATTGCACTCTAGACATTGCAACATACTGCTGGCCAAGATTGAAAAAATGCACACATCAGTACAGCCATCATATTAACATATGTTATCAGAGAAAATTTGACACAAACACACCAAAGTAGATGGGGCCGAGTGACCACGATGTTTGAGTCCATCAAATTAATTATGTTCGTCAATTGTCTCTCATGGCGAAAGCGATTGTGTTCATCTTTTATTTAATAATTTAAAAGCATATGGGAACGTAAATCGCGGAGAATTCCTTACTTTACGGGAATAATAAAAGTCAAATATTTCATTTTTTTATTTTATTTAGTCAATTTACCCTCTAGGTTGGTGGTTCCCACGGACTCAGCGAGGGGACTCACCTCTACCGCCTCTATGGGCAGTGTCCTGGAGCTTGGAACATCTGGTCGGGATGGATACAACTGGGGAGGTGTGATCAGCACTTCGCCCAGGCGGCCTCACCTGCAAAGCGAACAGGGGCCTCATGAGGGTTGGGAACGGATGGAAGATTGGGATGGAGAGGCTAGGAAGAGGGAAGGAGGCGGCCGTGGCCTTACAGTAGGTACCATCCCGGCATTTGCCCGAAGACGAAGTGGGAAACCACGGAAAACCACTTCGAGGATGGCTGAGGTGGGAATCGAACCCCCTCTACTCATTTGGACCACCCGAGGCTGAGTAGACCCCGTTTCAGTCCTCATACCACTTTTCAAATTTCGTGGCAGAGCCGGGAATCGAACCCAGGACCTCCGGGGCGGCAGCTAATCGTGCTGAACGCTACGCTACAGAGGCGACAGTAAAATATGTGAAGGCAATGTATTACCAATAGCCAGAAAGAATAATGGGGAAATAAAAATATGTGTCGGAGGTGGGATTCGAACTGCTCCCATTGCGCGATGCATAAATTATGATCCTTCAATGCTGCCGTCTGACCTATCGGACCACTGGTGGCAGTCTGCAATATTAAGTTACTTGAACAACATTCACACTCAACAGCCAGTATAAGTTCTTTTACATTTCCCGTCGTTTATAATATTCTATTCCTGTTTATATCGTACAAACTTCATATTCAATATTCCCCTCCTTTATTATAATTCTTATAAATAACTATTACATTAAAACGCGGTGGACATCCGCCATGTCTGTCATTAACCAAAGTGATTCTGCGCATGCGCTTGAGCCAATAATTTTGCAGTTTTGTTTATAAATTTAAAAATTATTTTTAACATATTTGTTTATTTTAAAGATTCTCTTCTTTCTTTCTTAGTCGTTTACCCTCCAGGTTGGAGTAACCCACTGACTCAGCGAGGGAACTCACCACTACCGCCTCTACGGGCAGTGTCCTAGAGCTGGGAACATCTAATCGGATAGGATACAACTGGTGAGGTGTGATTGGCACCTCGCCCAGGCGGCCTCACCTGCAAAGCTAACAGGGGCCTCATGAGGGAAGGTAATGGATGGTCAGGATGGATAGGCAAGGAAGGGAAGGAGGCGGCCGTGGCCTTGAAGAAGGTACTGCCCCCGTAAATTGAATTATATTGAGACCACGGTGGTTGTATTGGCATATGTGAATAAAGTTATGGCTGTCATAGTTGTGACGTGGATATTCATGACGTAGGCACGGATGACGCAGACTTTATGCAAGTAGGCTGGTTAAGCTGAGATTCTTGGTGACGTCATGATTTTGTTCGAGAAAGATCTGAGATTTACGACGCAGTCGCAGGGAAACGAGGAATTGTGCTAAGGAAGAAGTTACGCTATTGGAGGAGAGGCTCGAACCAATGAATGATAGTTTGGAGGGAGACGGAGATTACTGAAATTACCCTATTTAATTACTTTTGGAATGCAGAATTGTGGAAAACTATTTTCAGTTATGGCATTGATTTGGAATTATGAAGAAATTAATTATGAGTTTTTGAAATTTGAAAATCCGTCAAGTATAGCCAAAGTTAGAACTTCTAGCAATGACGGAGGAACAAGCTATGGAAGGGATGGATACGCCCCTTAAGAAGTTGATAAAAGGCCTTGCACGGCAGAGAGGAAGCTCTCATGTCTCATGTCTCATGTCTCTCATGGCTCATTTTTCTGATTCTCATATTGTCAGACTTCGAGTTATTCAGTGAAGCAAGTCGTCATTAGCACGTGTGGTAGAGCCCACAGCATCGAACAAGCATTGAGCGTGCAGCAGTACAATTTTACGGTTACTGAAACTAGGCGAAGTTGGAGCGCACACATAAACGAGTCTACAAGATTATCTATCAAGAGTTAGCTACTGCATTTATGCTAATTCAATTGTGCATTACAATATTGAGGCGTGTAAGAAAGTTGAACATTTTCACTATTATACTTTGGAAGATATTCGCATTTTAAGACTGCAGACAAAAGTGATTTTCTCGACACCTGAGAAGCACTTTTATAATACCACATTCTACGCTACGGCTGACACATATATGGCAACCGTGATGCTGAAGATTACATTTGGTGATACAACGCCACATTCTACAATGGAACTATATAATCTGGCAGTACTTTCGACTATTATTATAACGGAAGTGAAGATGGAAGGCTAAAACTTTAATGCAATTGGGACATATATCAATGGAGTGAAATAGCAGCATGGAACTTCGTTAATCGTCATTCTACAAAAGCGAGCATGTAGTGAACATCCAACTACACTCATGCATCGTGATCCATCGCTGAATTACATCAAATGGCAGTGGAAATATCTTCATACTCCACAATTATGAACATTTCTGCGGAAATAATTGCAATAAACTTCATGGCGAATTTCTACCAGAACTTCAGGGAATTTTCAAGAGAGGCCAGGGTAGACCCGGCTCACAAAGAAGAGTTTTGCCAGAAGGATGTCTATCGTCTACACGGAGCTGTGCAATTTCCGGAGGAGGAAGCAGTTCTATTCTCCGAGGGCGCAGGTTCCAGGTTCGAGGTCGGAGCACATCTTTACGGTGGTGAAATGGAACCAACAGCAGTCTTCTTTGGAAATGTTCCTCTAGAACTTCAATCAACAGATAAGGTAGTCGTGAACGTTTCTTGTTTTATTTCAGCCATTTAGCGATATCTGAGCAACTATTTTTCCCATATTTTCTGTCCCATATATTTTGCCCCATATTCTTGCTTGATATTTTTGTACTCAGTACACTTTGCTGATTTATGCCTTTTTCTACGATTTATTGAGACATTAGTATGTCATTGGCATATTTATATAATTTTGGATCAGTTGAGACTGATAAAATATATTCTTTCAGTAATTTGCATATTTTTGTAGTCACGATTTGACTGTAAAGTTAACGATTTTCTTTGGCAAATTTGAATTCAGACAGCGTGTCACTTTATTAAAGTAATTCTATTCAGTAAATTACTTTGACCGATTTTCTGTCATCCTCAAGAAAGAAGAATGATTAAAAGATTTTAGAGCGTTAAAATCTTCTACTTTATCGACGATCTTGGAAATACTAGTCGTTTTATGAACATGATTGCAACATAGGCATTTATCGTCAATTCTGAAATACCATTGCATTATAGACAATTTTATGAAATATGAACTTTGAGTACGATTTATTGAGTACACTATAGTAATGAACATTTGATAGGAGTTTTTCTCAATTCTAGATTGGAACAATAATGTTTGCATTACACAGTCTAATTGTATTCTATTCGATTATTTATGCAGTTTAGATGAACTTTGATTGAAGATAGTATTTTTATACTGCGATACTTTGATGATATTTATCTCAATTTTGATAGACCAGGGAGGCGTGTCTAATCGTATTTGCTATTAAATTTATTTGTGATTGGCAAATTTTTACTTCTATCGATTCATGAATGAAACCCACGAAGGTTAAATATAATAACAGTTTTTGATACAATTGATGAATATAAGAATTTTTAAAGAGGAACTATGGATGTATAATCGTTAGTTCAGTGGACGTGTAAAAGTCGCTGATGAATAATGCCCTGTAATAAGTGAAGGAGGTTCCCACAGTAATATTGATGATGTTGATGAATTTGTAAGTGGAGGTTTTTTGTATGTATTGTGGAAGATTTTGATGCCATATATAATGAGATATATGATGAATTATGGGCCAATTTTGGTGCAATTTTGTGCGTTTTGAGCGAGGTATTTTTTTCGCTGAGTGTATTGTTCAGGTCCTTTGAAATTTATTCATGTGAAGTTACTGTTAAAATTAACAAGAGTGTTTAAATAATTTGAGATAACGATTTTGAATGGAGGTTACCGTCACAAATAATAATAATAATAATTATTAAATCTTATTAAACCTGAATCTAAAATTTAAATATAACTAACCTTCATTGGTCGATTATATCACCACGATTTAAGTAATTATCAACCGGATAAACGTGTGGTTTAATGTATTTCTAATATAAATAATATAAATAATATAAATAATGTAAATAACTATGTAAATATCTTTAATAATAATTTGAAACGAACGGGATTAATAGAGGCGTGTATAAATTTTTCAATTGTCGTTTGACAATGTTATAAACAATTTAAAATGTTATAAATAATTAATGAACATTTTGTTATAACCATTAAACGCGTTCGTTATTATACTCTTAACAACGCTAGTTAAACAATTGGATTATATAATTAAACAAGATTTGGGATTATTAGAGTAATCCATTGATATTTGAACGGAGCATTTAAAAGATTTGAGTGATAATATTTGAGTTGAGATGTGAACATTTAAAGTGTTTTGAAAAGGAGCTAGGCTCTGAGGTAACTAGCATATGCTAACATTGGATGGACAGGTGCGTCCATTTGACGATGCAAGCATGCGACACGGTGCAGGGTGTATCGCAGGTGGCCAGATAACTGTATGATAGAGGCCAAGGTCATCTACATAGCAGCCTTGCGGTTATAAATAAAATGTGAAGTTCATAAACAAGGAAACAATTGCTATATGTCTCGTCCCAGCTCCCTTATCCATTCCAGAGTGCATTATTATTATTACGTTCTTTTGAGCTAGAGAAAGCTGAAATTTTTTATGTGAAGTCTACAAGTCCTACAGGAGGACATGGTTACATGGACAATGGCTTCTGATTGCCACGTATATTTTGTTGTTAAATGTTGTTAAATTAATTTCTTTATGTGAAATAAATTATTGTGCAGTTTAAATTTTCTTGTTTTCGTTTTGGTTCATTTTAAATATCGTGGTGGAGGTTATTGTGAGGGCATACTATTAAGTGATCCAGTTGAAAACCCAGACCCGAGATTAAATTGAAAAGGTAAGTAAAAGGTAAGTATGAACCCCCGTATATTTAGGTGTGTTACACAATAATTTCTTGTTAACTACTGTGCTCTAATCTCGGTAGTATCTGTCAGTGCCATTTTCATTGATGTAGCTGTGCCGGTGCGATTGATTTTTGGCAATCCGATTGAGGGGGCGGATATCTGACAGCCTACTATCCGGATTATCGGGGACAGTACCATCCCGGCATTTGCCTGAAGACGAAGTGGGAAACCACGGAAAACTGCTTCGAGGATGGCTGAGGGGGAATCGAATGCCCTCTACTCATTTGGGCCACCCGAGGCTGAGTAGACCCCGTTCCAGTCCTCGTACCACTTTTCAAATTTCGTGGCAGAGCCGGGAATCGAACCCAGGACCTCCTGGGCGGCAGCTAACCATGCTGACCGCTACGCTACGGAGGCGACTAGTGTTTTAAATACACACATCAAAAAAAGTTTTGCATCACCTCGGTTCCCAGATCTCCGGCATATAGACGTTGACTGTGTATATTGTATCCAAGATACAGTCCCTTTGACTGTTCATAGATGTCACTAAAACTGCTCAAAGATGTAAACAACCATGCATGAGCAGGGCCTATTAGACGGAGGGGGTACGACAGCCGATCAGTTCCAGTCATTCCACCAGGACGAAGGTACGCTGCTCATGTTGTCTGTAGTTCTACCATGCCTAGAAGGTCAATACCGCAGTTCGATCGCGTCCGCATTGTTACTTTGTGTCAAGAAGGGTTCTCAACAAGGGAAGTTTCCAGGCGTCTCAGAGTGAACCAAAGCGATGTTGTTCGGACATGGAGGAGGTACAGAGATACAGGAACTGTCGATGACAGGCCTCGCTCAGGCCGCCCAAGGGCTACTACTGTAGTGGATGACCGCTACTTACGGATTGCCGCTCGGAGGAACCCTGACAGCAATGCCACCATGTTGAATAATGCGTTTCGTTCAGCCACAGGACGTCGTGTTTCAACTCAAACTGTGCGCAATAGGCTGCATGATGCGCAACTTCACTCCCGACGTCCATGGCGAGGTCCAGCTTTGCAACCCCGACACCATGCAGCGCGGTACAGATGGGCCCAACAACATGCTGAATGGACCCCACGGAATTGGCATCACGTTCTCTTCACCGATGAGTGTCGCATATGCCTTCAACCAGACAATCGTCGGAGACGTGTTTGGAGGCACCCTGGTCAGGCTGAACGTCTTAGACACACTGTCCAGCGAGTGCAGCAAGGTGGTGGTTCCCTGATGTTTTGGGGTGGCATTATGTGGGGCCGACGTACGCCACTGGTGGTCATGGAAGGCTCCGAAACGGCTTTACGATACCTGAATGACATCCTCCGACCCATAGTGCAACCATATCGGCAGAATATTGGAGAGGCATTTGTCTTCATGGACGACAATTCTCGACCTCATCGTGCACATCTTGTGAATGCGTTCCTTCAAGATAACGACATCGCTCGACTACAGTGGCCAGCATGTTCGCCAGACATGAACCCTATCGAACATGCCTGGGATATGTTGAAAAGGGCTGTTTATGGACGTCTTGACCCACCAACCACTCTGAGAGATTTACGCCGAATTGTCGTTGAGGAGTGGGACAATTTGGACCAACAGTGTCTTGATGAACTTGTGGATAGTATGCCACGACGAATACAGGCATGCATCAATGCAAGAGGACGTGCTACTGGGTATTAGAGGTAGTGGTGTGTACTGCAATCTGGACCACAAATGCTGAAAGTCTAGCTGTATGATGGTACAACATGCAATGTGTGGGTCTCATGAGCAATAAAACGAGCTGAAATGTTGTTTGTGTTGATCTCTATTCCCTTTGTATTTAAAGGTTCCGGAACTCTTGGAACCGAGGTGATGCAAAACTTTTTTTGATGTGTGTATATAGATTATGATAGTAATAATGTAAATAAATCACCAACAGAAGCTTGCAAAAGTAACAAATTTAAAATTTACCACCAGAATGTTCAGTCTCTCTATAATAAAATTGATGACATAAATCTAATGCTTAAAAATGAACTTAAAGACATCTCAGCACTATGTATTTCAGAACATTGGCTGAAAGAGGAACAACTCGAATTAATTCAATTCCCAGGGTTTATACAAGCTAGTAAATACTCTAGAACTAATATTAGCCATGGTGATACTTGTACCTTCTTAAGAAATAATTTAGATAATGAACAGTTAACAGCTTATGATTATCTAATATATTATGGAACAGGATTTTGAATTCTCTGCCGTAAAAATACAGCAGTTTAAGTTAATAATTGGATGCGTATACCGTTCTCCGTCAGGAAAGTTTCCTTTATTTATAGATAAATTAGAATTGTTACTCAATAACATGAGCAAAGTAAATTTCGATATAACAATTTGTGGGGATGTAAATGAGGATTTCTTAAAATTTTATAGAAATTGTGAATTATTAAAACAGTTACTAATTTCCTAGTCGCCTCCGTAGCGTAGCGGTCAGCATGGTTAGCTGCCGCCCCGGAGGTCCTGGGTTCGATTCCCGGCTCTGCCACGAGATTTGAAAAGTGGTACGAGGACTGGAACGGGGTCTACTCAGCCTCGGGTGGCCCAAATGAGTAGAGGGGCTTCGATTCCCCCTCAGCCATCCTCGAAGTGGTTTTCCGTGGTTTCCCATTTCGTCTTCGGGCAAATACCGGGATGGTACCTACTTCAAGGTCACGGCCGCCTCCTTCCCTCTTCCTTGCCTATCCATCCTAACCATCCCTTCCCTTCCCTCATGAGGCCCCTGTTCGCTTTGCAGGTGAGGCCGCCTGGGCGAGGTGCCAATCCCACCTCACCAGTTGTATCCCTTCCGATTCGATGTTCCCAGCTCTAGGACACTGCCCGTAGAGGGCGGTAGTGGTGAGTTCCCTCGCAGAGTCCGTGGGTTCCACCAACCTGGAGTGTAAACGACTAAAAAAGAAAAAAAACTAATTTCCTATGGACTGAAACCTACAGTAAATACCCCAACAAGAATAACAAAATTTAGTAAAACCACTCCTGATCAAATTTTTTTAAATACAGACAAATATCACCATTCAATAGAAGTCTATTGTCCGGGTTTTAGTGACCACCATGGACAAATACTAAGTTTTGAAGTACCCGAAACATCAATAATAATGATAATAGAGTAAAATCAAAGTGCAGATCATTCACTGAAACAAATGTTACATATTTCAATGATTTATTAAATAAGGAAACAGGGTCAGAAATTTATAAACTAGAAAATTTAAATGATAAATTTAATGCATTTAACAGTAGGCCTACCCAAAAACACTATTTTGAAACAGCATTCCCCTTTAGACAAAGAACTGTTCAAAATAACAAAACTAGCAATTGGATAACAACAGGGATTATAAATTCATGTCAAAGAAAGAAATTTCTACACAAATTATATAAACAATACCACACAACACATGAATTCAATTTATACTACAAAAAATACACTAGCATATTAAATAAGGTTATAAGACTAGCAAAGAAAATGCATAATGATAATTTTATTTCCCAATCACCTAATAAAAACAGGGCTATGTGGTCCGTGATAAAGAAAGAAACTGGAAAATCTGCTAAAATATAAAGGAACATTACACTGACCAGAAATAATAAAGTTATTAATAATCCAGAGGAAATAGCAAACACTTTTAATGACTATTTTCTGGAAATTCCACAAAAATTATTAAATAAATCACAGGTAAATACACTAAATTCTAATTAAAAAAATATATGTAGTAATTCTTTATTTTTAAATCATGTCACAAGTTACGAGGTAAGAATAGTTATAAAAGAGCTAAAAATAAATTATGTGCTGGCATTGATGGCATCCCTGATGCAATTTTAAAGAAATGTGCTGAAAATATAATAAATCCACTTACACACTTAATAAACAGTTCAATTCTCTCAGGAACTTACCTGGATATTTTGAAGTTATCAAAAGTAATTCCAGTGCACACAAACGGTTCAAAAGATGAATTAGATAACTATCGTCCTATTACCTTACCAACTGGCAATGCAAAAATCGTGGAAAAAATCGTGTGTAAGAGACTGATAAGTTTTATAGAAAAAAATAAAATATTATCAAACTCACAACATGGATTCAGAACGGAAAAACCTACACAGACAGCAATTTATGAATGTATTAATAGTATACTGAAATTAATTGACAATAAGGAACATGTAACTGGCCTATTCTTGGATTTATCGAAAGCTTTTTATGTTGTTGACCATAAAATGCTCCTTACAAAACTAAATCAATATGGTATTAGAGGTCTAGCTAATAAATGGATAGAGTCTTACTTAACAAGGTGTAAACAAATAGTAAGCTTGAGACACAAGGATGATGGAACCAAATTACTTAATGAAACATTGTCCAATGAGGGAATTATTAAATTTGGAGTACCCCAGGAATCGGTTTTGGGATCACTACTCTTTCTTCTATATTATATCTATATTATATAAAGCTACTAGGCTGACTGACTGACTCACTCACTCACTCACTGACATAAATGTTTACCCACTTCCAAATGAGTTACAAACTTGATATTTGGCAAAAACACTCCTTTCACCTTGCAATCAACAGAAAAATTCCGAAAAGGTACATTTTTTAATTTTCAACCCTACAAAAGACAAAACTAATAGCGGGAAAGTACAAATCTCCAGTAATATCTCTGAGTGTGATATTGTGCATGGCCTATGTTGTAGACATTAGCACATTACATCTTTTTTATCTCTTGCTATTTTTTCATACGACGTTTAATTAGGGAGTTATTAATGATTTTGTACTTTTTGGCCGAAATTTTTCTCTGAGTGTGATATTGTACATGGCCTATGTTGTAGACATTAACACATTACATCTTTTTTATCTCTTGCTATTTTTTCATACGACGTTTAATTAGGGATTTATTAATGATTTTGTACTTTTTGGCCGAAAGTTTTCTCTGGGTGTGATATTGTACATGGCCTATGTTGTAGACATTAACACATTACATCTTTTTTATCTCTTGCTATTTTTTCATACGACGTTTAATTAGGGAGTTATTAATGATTTTGTACTTTTTGGCCGAAATTTTTCTCTGAGTGTGATATTGTACATGGCCTATGTTGTAGACATTAACACATTACATCTTTTTTGTCTCTTGCTATTTCATCACACGACGTTTAATTACGGAGTTATTAATGATTTTGTACTTTTTGGCCGAAATTTTTCTCCGAATGTGATATTCTACATGGCCTATGTTGTAGACAATAACACTTTACATCTTTTTTGTCTCTTGCTATTTCATCATACGACGTATAATTAGGGAGTTATTAATGATTTTGTACTTTTTGGCCAAAATTTTTCTATGTCCCACGAAAAACTTAAAAATTAATTCGAATGAAATGTCAAAAAAATAGTTTTTTTTAATACTTTTATTATATTTTTTACGTCTTGTAGGGTCGGAAACCAACATGTTATTTTGATGTATTTTTTCGTCCCATGCATTTTTGGTTTCAGGTGATAGAATTATTTTCCACTAGGACCAATGCTCATCTATATTATATAAAGCTACTAGGCTGACTGACTGACTCACTCACTCACTCACTGCCATAAATGTTTACCCACTTCCAAATGAGTTACAAACTTGATATTTGGCAAAAACACTCCTTTCACCTTGCAATCAACAGAAACATTCCGAAAAGGTACATTTTTTAATTTTCAACCCTACAAAAGACAAAACTAATAGCGGGAAAGTACAAATCTCCAGTAATATCTCTGAGTGTGATATTGTGCATGGCCTATGTTGTAGACATTAGCACATTACATCTTTTTTATCTCTTGCTATTTTTTCATACGACGTTTAATTAGGGAGTTATTAATGATTTTGTACTTTTTGGCCGAATTTTTTCTCTGAGTGTGATATTGTACATGGCCTATGTTGTAGACATTAACACATTACATCTTTTTTATCTCTTGCTATTTTTTCATACGACGTTTAATTAGGGATTTATTAATGATTTTGTACTTTTTGGCCGAAAGTTTTCTCTGGGTGTGATATTGTACATGGCCTATGTTGTAGACATTAACACATTACATCTTTTTTATCTCTTGCTATTTTTTCATACGACGTTTAATTAGGGAGTTATTAATGATTTTGTACTTTTTGGCCGAAATGTTTCTCTGAGTGTGATATTGTACATGGCCTATGTTGTAGACATTAACACATTACATCTTTTTTGTCTCTTGCTATTTCATCACACGACGTTTAATTACGGAGTTATTAATGATTTTGTACTTTTTGGCCGAAATTTTTCTCCGAGTGTGATATTGTACATGGCCTATGTTGTAGACAATAACACATTACATCTTTTTTGTCTCTTGCTATTTCATCATACGACGTATAATTAGGGAGTTATTAATGATTTTGTACTTTTTGGCCAAAATTTTTCTATGTCCCACGAAAAACTTAAAAATTAATTCGAATGAAATGTCAAAAAAATAGTTTTTTTAATACTTTTATTATATTTTTTACGTCTTGTAGGGTCGGAAACCAACATGTTATTTTGATGTATTTTTTCGTCCCATGCATTTTTGGTTTCAGGTGATAGAATTATTTTCCACTAGTACCAATGCTCATCTATATTATATAAAGCTACTAGGCTGACTGACTGACTCACTCACTCACTCACTGACATAAATGTTTACCCACTTCCAAATGAGTTACAAACTTGATATTTGGCAAAAACACTCCTTTCACCTTGCAATCAACAGAAAAATTCCGAAAAGGTACATTTTTTAATTTTCAACCCTACAAAAGACAAAACTAATAGCGGGAAAGTACAAATCTCCAGTAATATCTCTGAGTGTGATATTGTGCATGGCCTATGTTGTAGACATTAGCACATTACATCTTTTTTATCTCTTGCTATTTTTTCATACGACGTTTAATTAGGGAGTTATTAATGATTTTGTACTTTTTGGCCGAACATTTTCTCTGAGTGTGATATTGTACATGGCCTATGTTGTAGACATTAACACATTACATCTTTTTTATCTCTTGCTATTTTTTCATACGACGTTTAATTACGGAGTTATTAATGATTTTGTACTTTTTGGCCGAAATTTTTCTCCGAGTGTGATATTCTACATGACCTATGTTGTAGACAATAACACATTACATCTTTTTTGTCTCTTGATATTTCATCATACGACGTATAATTAGGGAGTTATTAATGATTTTGTACTTTTTGGCCAAAATTTTTCTGTCCCACGAAAAACTTAAAAATTAATTCGAATGAAATGTCAAAAAAATAGTTTTTTTTAATACTTTTATTATATTTTTTACGTCTTGTAGGGTCGGAAACCAACATGTTATTTTGATGTATTTTTTCGTCCCATGCATTTTTGGTTTCAGGTGATAGAATTATTTTCCACTAGGACCAATGCTCATCTATATTATATAAAGCTACTAGGCTGACTGACTGACTCACTCACTCACTCACTGACATAAATGTTTACCCACTTCCAAATGAGTTACAAACTTGATATTTGGCAAAAACACTCCTTTCACCTTGCAATCAACAGAAAAATTCCGAAAAGGTACATTTTTTAATTTTCAACCCTACAAAAGACAAAACTAATAGCGGGAAAGTACAAATCTCCAGTAATATCTCTGAGTGTGATATTGTGCATGGCCTATGTTGTAGACATTAGCACATTACATCTTTTTTATCTCTTGCTATTTTTTAATACGACGTTTAATTAGGGAGTTATTAATGATTTTGTACTTTTTGGCCGAAATTTTTCTCTGAGTGTGATATTGTACATGGCCTATGTTGTAGACATTAACACATTACATCTTTTTTATCTCTTGCTATTTTTTCATACGACGTTTAATTAGGGATTTATTAATGATTTTGTACTTTTTGGCCGAAAGTTTTCTCTGGGTGTGATATTGTACATGGCCTATGTTGTAGACATTAACACATTACATATTTTTTATCTCTTGCTATTTTTTCATACGACGTTTAATTAGGGAGTTATTAATGATTTTGTACTTTTTGGCCGAAATTTTTCTCTGAGTGTGATATTGTACATGGCCTATGTTGTAGACATTAACACATTACATCTTTATTGTCTCTTGCTATTTCATCACACGACGTTTAATTACGGAGTTATTAATGATTTTGTACTTTTTGGCCGAAATTTTTCTCCGAGTGTGATATTGTACATGGCCTATGTTGTAGACAATAACACATTACATCTTTTTTGTCTCTTGCTATTTCATCATACGACGTATGATTAGGGAGTTATTAATGATTTTGTACTTTTTGGCCAAAATTTTTCTATGTCCCACGAAAAACTTAAAAATTAATTCGAATGAAATGTCAAAAAAATAGTTTTTTTAATACTTTTATTATATTTTTTACGTCTTGTAGGGTCGGAAACCAACATGTTATTTTGATGTATTTTTTCGTCCCATGCATTTTTGGTTTCAGGTGATAGAATTATTTTCCACTAGTACCAATGCTCATCTATATTATATAAAGCTACTAGGCTGACTGACTGACTCACTCACTCACTCACTGACATAAATGTTTACCCACTTCCAAATGAGTTACAAACTTGATATTTGGCAAAAACACTCCTTTCACCTTGCAATCAACAGAAAAATTCCGAAAAGGTACATTTTTTAATTTTCAACCCTACAAAAGACAAAACTAATAGCGGGAAAGTACAAATCTCCAGTAATATCTCTGAGTGTGATATTGTGCATGGCCTATGTTGTAGACATTAGCACATTACATCTTTTTTATCTCTTGCTATTTTTTCATACGACGTTTAATTAGGGAGTTATTAATGATTTTGTACTTTTTGGCCGAAAATTTTCTCTGAGTGTGATATTGTACATGGCCTATGTTGTAGACATTAACACATTACATCTTTTTTATCTCTTGCTATTTTTTCATACGACGTTTAATTACGGAGTTATTAATGATTTTGTACTTTTTGGCCGAAATTTTTCTCCGAGTGTGATATTCTACATGACCTATGTTGTAGACAATAACACATTACATCTTTTTTGTCTCTTGATATTTCATCATACGACGTATAATTAGGGAGTTATTAATGATTTTGTACTTTTTGGCCAAAATTTTTCTGTCCCACGAAAAACTTAAAAATTAATTCGAATGAAATGTCAAAAAAATAGTTTTTTTTAATACTTTTATTATATTTTTTACGTCTTGTAGGGTCGGAAACCAACATGTTATTTTGATGTATTTTTTCGTCCCATGCATTTTTGGTTTCAGGTGATAGAATTATTTTCCACTAGGACCAATGCTCATCTATATTATATAAAGCTACTAGGCTGACTGACTGACTCACTCACTCACTCACTGACATAAATGTTTACCCACTTCCAAATGAGTTACAAACTTGATATTTGGCAAAAACACTCCTTTCACCTTGCAATCAACAGAAAAATTCCGAAAAGGTACATTTTTTAATTTTCAACCCTACAAAAGACAAAACTAATAGCGGGAAAGTACAAATCTCCAGTAATATCTCTGAGTGTGATATTGTGCATGGCCTATGTTGTAGACATTAGCACATTACATCTTTTTTATCTCTTGCTATTTTTTAATACGACGTTTAATTACGGAGTTATTAATGATTTTGTACTTTTTGGCCGAAATTTTTCTCCGAGTGTGATATTGTACATGGCCTATGTTGTAGACAATAACACATTACATCTTTTTTGTCTCTTGCTATTTCATCATACGACGTATGATTAGGGAGTTATTAATGATTTTGTACTTTTTGGCCAAAATTTTTCTATGTCCCACGAAAAACTTAAAAATTAATTCGAATGAAATGTCAAAAAAATAGTTTTTTTAATACTTTTATTATATTTTTTACGTCTTGTAGGGTCGGAAACCAACATGTTATTTTGATGTATTTTTTCGTCCCATGCATTTTTGGTTTCAGGTGATAGAATTATTTTCCACTAGTACCAATGCTCATCTATATTATATAAAGCTACTAGGCTGACTGACTGACTCACTCACTCACTCACTGACATAAATGTTTACCCACTTCCAAATGAGTTACAAACTTGATATTTGGCAAAAACACTCCTTTCACCTTGCAATCAACAGAAAAATTCCGAAAAGGTACATTTTTTAATTTTCAACCCTACAAAAGACAAAACTAATAGCGGGAAAGTACAAATCTCCAGTAATATCTCTGAGTGTGATATTGTGCATGGCCTATGTTGTAGACATTAGCACATTACATCTTTTTTATCTCTTGCTATTTTTTCATACGACGTTTAATTAGGGAGTTATTAATGATTTTGTACTTTTTGGCCGAAAATTTTCTCTGAGTGTGATATTGTACATGGCCTATGTTGTAGACATTAACACATTACATCTTTTTTATCTCTTGCTATTTTTTCATACGACGTTTAATTACGGAGTTATTAATGATTTTGTACTTTTTGGCCGAAATTTTTCTCCGAGTGTGATATTCTACATGACCTATGTTGTAGACAATAACACATTACATCTTTTTTGTCTCTTGATATTTCATCATACGACGTATAATTAGGGAGTTATTAATGATTTTGTACTTTTTGGCCAAAATTTTTCTGTCCCACGAAAAACTTAAAAATTAATTCGAATGAAATGTCAAAAAAATAGTTTTTTTTAATACTTTTATTATATTTTTTACGTCTTGTAGGGTCGGAAACCAACATGTTATTTTGATGTATTTTTTCGTCCCATGCATTTTTGGTTTCAGGTGATAGAATTATTTTCCACTAGGACCAATGCTCATCTATATTATATAAAGCTACTAGGCTGACTGACTGACTCACTCACTCACTCACTGACATAAATGTTGACCCACTTCCAAATGAGTTACAAACTTGATATTTGGCAAAAACACTCCTTTCACCTTGCAATCAACAGAAAAATTCCGAAAAGGTACATTTTTTAATTTTCAACCCTACAAAAGACAAAACTAATAGCGGGAAAGTACAAATCTCCAGTAATATCTCTGAGTGTGATATTGTGCATGGCCTATGTTGTAGACATTAGCACATTACATCTTTTTTATCTCTTGCTATTTTTTAATACGACGTTTAATTAGGGAGTTATTAATGATTTTGTACTTTTTGGCCGAAATTTTTCTCTGAGTGTGATATTGTACATGGCCTATGTTGTAGACATTAACACATTACATCTTTTTTATCTCTTGCTATTTTTTCATACGACGTTTAATTAGGGATTTATTAATGATTTTGTACTTTTTGGCCGAAAGTTTTCTCTGGGTGTGATATTGTACATGGCCTATGTTGTAGACATTAACACATTACATATTTTTTATCTCTTGCTATTTTTTCATACGACGTTTAATTAGGGAGTTATTAATGATTTTGTACTTTTTGGCCGAAATTTTTCTCTGAGTGTGATATTGTACATGGCCTATGTTGTAGACATTAACACATTACATCTTTATTGTCTCTTGCTATTTCATCACACGACGTTTAATTACGGAGTTATTAATGATTTTGTACTTTTTGGCCGAAATTTTTCTCCGAGTGTGATATTGTACATGGCCTATGTTGTAGACAATAACACATTACATCTTTTTTGTCTCTTGCTATTTCATCATACGACGTATAATTAGGGAGTTATTAATGATTTTGTACTTTTTGGCCAAAATTTTTCTATGTCCCACGAAAAACTTAAAAATTAATTCGAATGAAATGTCAAAAAAATAGTTTTTTTAATACTTTTATTATATTTTTTACGTCTTGTAGGGTCGGAAACCAACATGTTATTTTGATGTATTTTTTCGTCCCATGCATTTTTGGTTTCAGGTGATAGAATTATTTTCCACTAGTACCAATGCTCATCTATATTATATAAAGCTACTAGGCTGACTGACTGACTCACTCACTCACTCACTGACATAAATGTTTACCCACTTCCAAATGAGTTACAAACTTGATATTTGGCAAAAACACTCCTTTCACCTTGCAATCAACAGAAAAATTCCGAAAAGGTACATTTTTTAATTTTCAACCCTACAAAAGACAAAACTAATAGCGGGAAAGTACAAATCTCCAGTAATATCTCTGAGTGTGATATTGTGCATGGCCTATGTTGTAGACATTAGCACATTACATCTTTTTTATCTCTTGCTATTTTTTCATACGACGTTTAATTAGGGAGTTATTAATGATTTTGTACTTTTTGGCCGAAAATTTTCTCTGAGTGTGATATTGTACATGGCCTATGTTGTAGACATTAACACATTACATCTTTTTTATCTCTTGCTATTTTTTCATACGACGTTTAATTACGGAGTTATTAATGATTTTGTACTTTTTGGCCGAAATTTTTCTCCGAGTGTGATATTCTACATGACCTATGTTGTAGACAATAACACATTACATCTTTTTTGTCTCTTGATATTTCATCATACGACGTATAATTAGGGAGTTATTAATGATTTTGTACTTTTTGGCCAAAATTTTTCTGTCCCACGAAAAACTTAAAAATTAATTCGAATGAAATGTCAAAAAAATAGTTTTTTTTAATACTTTTATTATATTTTTTACGTCTTGTAGGGTCGGAAACCAACATGTTATTTTGATGTATTTTTTCGTCCCATGCATTTTTGGTTTCAGGTGATAGAATTATTTTCCACTAGGACCAATGCTCATCTATATTATATAAAGCTACTAGGCTGACTGACTGACTCACTCACTCACTCACTGACATAAATGTTTACCCACTTCCAAATGAGTTACAAACTTGATATTTGGCAAAAACACTCCTTTCACCTTGCAATCAACAGAAAAATTCCGAAAAGGTACATTTTTTAATTTTCAACCCTACAAAAGACAAAACTAATAGCGGGAAAGTACAAATCTCCAGTAATATCTCTGAGTGTGATATTGTGCATGGCCTATGTTGTAGACATTAGCACATTACATCTTTTTTATCTCTTGCTATTTTTTCATACGACGTTTAATTAGGGAGTTATTAATGATTTTGTACTTTTTGACCGAAATTTTTCTCTGAGTGTGATATTGTACATGGCCTATGTTGTAGACATTAACACATTACATCTTTTTTATCTCTTGCTATTTTTTCATACGACGTTTAATTAGGGATTTATTAATGATTTTGTACTTTTTGGCCGAAATTTTTCTCTGGGTGTGATATTGTACATGGGCTATGTTGTAGACATTAACACATTACATCTTTTTTATCTCTTGCTAATTTTTTCATACGACGTTTAATTAGGGAGTTATTAATGATTTTGTACTTTTTGGCCGAAATTTTTATCTGAGTGTGATATTGTACATGGCCTATGTTGTAGACATTAACACATTACATCTTTTTTGTCTCTTGCTATTTCATCACACGACGTTTAATTACGGAGTTATTAATGATTTTGTACTTTTTGGCCGAAATTTTTCTCCGAGTGTGATATTCTACGTGGCCTATGTTGTAGACAATAACACATTACATCTTTTTTGTCTCTTGCTATTTCATCATACGACGTATAATTAGGGAGTTATTAATGATTTTGTACTTTTTGGCCAAAATTTTTCTCTGAGTGTGATATTGTACATGGCCTATGTTGTAGACATTAAAACATTACATCTTTTTTATCTCTTGCTATTTTTTCATACGACGTTTAATTAGGGATTTATTAATGATTTTGTACTTTTTGGCCGAAAGTTTTCTCTGGGTGTGATATTGTACATGGCCTATGTTGTAGATATTAACACATTACATCTTTTTTATCTCTTGCTAATTTTTTCATACGACGTTTAATTAGGGAGTTATTAATGATTTTGTACTTTTTGGCCGAAATTTTTCTCTGAGTGTGATATTGTACATGGCCTATGTTGTAGACATTAACACATTACATCTTTTTTGTCTCTTGCTATTTCAGAACACGACGTTTAATTACGGAGTTATTAATGATTTTGTACTTTTTGGCCGAATTTTTTCTCCGAGTGTGATATTCTACATGGCCTATGTTGTAGACAATAACACATTACATCTTTTTTGTCTCTTGCTATTTCATCATACGACGTATAATTAGTGAGTTATTAATGATTTTGTACTTTTTGGCCAAAATTTTTTATGTCCCACGAAAAACTTAAAAATTAATTCGAATGAAATGTCAAAAAAATAGTTTTTTTAATACTTTTATTATATTTTTTACTTCTTGTAGGGTCGGAAACCAACATGTTATTTTGATGTATTTTTTCGTCCCATGCATTTTTGGTTTCAGGTGATAGAATTATTTTCCACTAGGACCAATGCTCATCTATATTATATAAAGCTACTAGGCTGACTGACTGACTCACTCACTCACTCACTGACATAAATGTTTACCCACTTCCAAATGAGTTACAAACTTGATATTTGGCAAAAACACTCCTTTCACCTTGCAATCAACAGAAAAATTCCGAAAAGGTACATTTTTTAATTTTCAACCCTACAAAAGACAAAACTAATAGCGGGAAAGTACAAATCTCCAGTAATATCTCTGAGTGTGATATTGTGCATGGCCTATGTTGTAGACATTAGCACATTACATCTTTTTTATCTCTTGCTATTTTTTCATACGACGTTTAATTAGGGAGTTATTAATGATTTTGTACTTTTTGGCCGAAAATTTTCTCTGAGTGTGATATTGTACATGGCCTATGTTGTAGACATTAACACATTACATCTTTTTTATCTCTTGCTATTTTTTCATACGACGTTTAATTAGGGATTTATTAATGATTTTGTACTTTTTGGCCGAAAGTTTTCTCTGGGTGTGATATTGTACATGGCCTATGTTGTAGACATTAACACATTACATATTTTTTATCTCTTGCTATTTTTTCATACGACGTTTAATTAGGGAGTTATTAATGATTTTGTACTTTTTGGCCGAAATTTTTCTCTGAGTGTGATATTGTACATGGCCTATGTTGTAGACATTAACACATTCCATCTTTTTTGTCTCTTGCTATTTCATCACACGACGTTTAATTACGGAGTTATTAATGATTTTGTACTTTTTGGCCGAAATTTTTCTCCGAGTGTGATATTGTACATGGCCTATGTTGTAGACAATAACACATTACATCTTTTTTGTCTCTTGCTATTTCATCATACGACGTATAATTAGGGAGTTATTAATGATTTTGTACTTTTTGGCCAAAATTTTTCTGTCCCACGAAAAACTTAAAAATTAATTCGAATGAAATGTCAAAAAAATAGTTTTTTTTAATACTTTTATTATATTTTTTACGTCTTGTAGGATCGGAAACCAACATGTTATTTTGATGTATTTTTTCGTCCCATGCATTTTTGGTTTCAGGTGATAGAATTATTTTCCACTAGGACCAATGCTCATCTATATTATATAAAGCTACTAGGCTGACTGACTGACTCACTCACTCACTCACTGACATAAATGTTTACCCACTTCCAAATGAGTTACAAACTTGATATTTGGCAAAAACACTCCTTTCACCTTGCAATCAACAGAAAAATTCCGAAAAGGTACATTTTTTAATTTTCAACCCTACAAAAGACAAAACTAATAGCGGGAAAGTACAAATCTCCAGTAATATCTCTGAGTGTGATATTGTGCATGGCCTATGTTGTAGACATTAGCACATTACATCTTTTTTATCTCTTGCTATTTTTTCATACGACGTTTAATTAGGGAGTTATTAATGATTTTGTACTTTTTGGCCGAAAATTTTCTCTGAGTGTGATATTGTACATGGCCTATGTTGTAGACATTAACACATTACATCTTTTTTATCTCTCGCTATTTTTTCATACGACGTTTAATTACGGAGTTATTAATGATTTTGTACTTTTTGGCCGAAATTTTTCTCCGAGTGTGATATTCTACATGGCCTATGTTGTAGACAATAACACATTACATCTTTTTTGTCTCTTGCTATTTCATCATACGACGTATAATTAGGGAGTTATTAATGATTTTGTACTTTTTGGCCAAAATTTTTCTGTCCCACGAAAAACTTAAAAATTAATTCGAATGAAATATCAAAAAAATAGTTTTTTGTAATACTTTTATTATATTTTTTACGTCTTGTAGGGTCGGAAACCAACATGTTATTTTGATGTATTTTTTCGTCCCATGCATTTTTGGTTTCAGGTGATAGAATTATTTTCCACTAGGACCAATGCTCATCTATATTATATAAAGCTACTAGGCTGACTGACTGACTCACTCACTCACTCACTGACATAAATGTTTACCCACTTCCAAATGAGTTACACACTTGATATTTGGCAAAAACACTCCTTTCACCTTGCAATCAACAGAAAAATTCCGAAAAGGTACATTTTTCAATTTTCAACCCTACAAAAGACAAAACTAATAGCGGGAAAGTACAAATCTCCAGTAATATCTCTGAGTGTGATATTGTGCATGGCCTATGTTGTAGACAATAGCACTTTACATCTTTTCTATCTCTTGCTATTTTTTCATACGACGTTTAATTAGGGAGTTATTAATGATTTTGTACTTTTTGACCGACATTTTTCTCTGAGTGTGATATTGTACATGGCCTATGTTGTAGACATTAACACATTACATCTTTTTTATCTCTTGCTATTTTTTCATACGACGTTTAATTAGGGATTTATTAATGATTTTGTACTTTTTGGCCGAAATTTTTCTCCGAGTGTGATATTCTACATGACCTATGTTGTAGACAATAACACATTACATCTTTTTTGTCTCTTGATATTTCATCATACGACGTATAATTAGGGAGTTATTAATGATTTTGTACTTTTTGGCCAAAATTTTTCTGTCCCACGAAAAACTTAAAAATTAATTCGAATGAAATGTCAAAAAAATAGTTTTTTTTAATACTTTTATTATATTTTTTACGTCTTGTAGGGTCGGAAACCAACATGTTATTTTGATGTATTTTTTCGTCCCATGCATTTTTGGTTTCAGGTGATAGAATTATTTTCCACTAGGACCAATGCTCATCTATATTATATAAAGCTACTAGGCTGACTGACTGACTCACTCACTCACTCACTGACATAAATGTTTACCCACTTCCAAATGAGTTACAAACTTGATATTTGGCAAAAACACTCCTTTCACCTTGCAATCAACAGAAAAATTCCGAAAAGGTACATTTTTTAATTTTCAACCCTACAAAAGACAAAACTAATAGCGGGAAAGTACAAATCTCCAGTAATATCTCTGAGTGTGATATTGTGCATGGCCTATGTTGTAGACATTAGCACATTACATCTTTTTTATCTCTTGCTATTTTTTCATACGACGTTTAATTAGGGAGTTATTAATGATTTTGTACTTTTTGACCGAAATTTTTCTCCGAGTGTGATATTGTACATGGCCTATGTTGTAGACATTAACACATTACATCTTTTTTATCTCTTGCTATTTTTTCATACGACGTTTAATTAGGGATTTATTAATGATTTTGTACTTTTTGGCCGAAAGTTTTCTCTGGGTGTGATATTGTACATGGCCTATGTTGTAGACATTAACACATTACATATTTTTTATCTCTTGCTATTTTTTCATACGACGTTTAATTAGGGAGTTATTAATGATTTTGTACTTTTTGGCCGAAAATTTTCTCTGAGTGTGATATTGTACATGGCCTATGTTGTAGACATTAACACATTCCATCTTTTTTGTCTCTTGCTATTTCATCACACGACGTTTAATTACGGAGTTATTAATGATTTTGTACTTTTTGGCCGAAATTTTTCTCCGAGTGTGATATTGTACATGGCCTATGTTGTAGACAATAACACATTACATCTTTTTTGTCTCTTGCTATTTCATCATACGACGTATAATTAGGGAGTTATTAATGATTTTGTACTTTTTGGCCAAAATTTTTCTGTCCCACGAAAAACTTAAAAATTAATTCGAATGAAATGTCAAAAAAATAGTTTTTTTTAATACTTTTATTATATTTTTTACGTCTTGTAGGATCGGAAACCAACATGTTATTTTGATGTATTTTTTCGTCCCATGCATTTTTGGTTTCAGGTGATAGAATTATTTTCCACTAGGACCAATGCTCATCTATATTATATAAAGCTACTAGGCTGACTGACTGACTCACTCACTCACTCACTGACATAAATGTTTACCCACTTCCAAATGAGTTACAAACTTGATATTTGGCAAAAACACTCCTTTCACCTTGCAATCAACAGAAAAATTCCGAAAAGGTACATTTTTTAATTTTCAACCCTACAAAAGACAAAACTAATAGCGGGAAAGTACAAATCTCCAGTAATATCTCTGAGTGTGATATTGTGCATGGCCTATGTTGTAGACATTAGCACATTACATCTTTTTTATCTCTTGCTATTTTTTCATACGACGTTTAATTAGGGAGTTATTAATGATTTTGTACTTTTTGGCCGAAAATTTTCTCTGAGTGTGATATTGTACATGGCCTATGTTGTAGACATTAACACATTACATCTTTTTTATCTCTCGCTATTTTTTCATACGACGTTTAATTACGGAGTTATTAATGATTTTGTACTTTTTGGCCGAAATTTTTCTCCGAGTGTGATATTCTACATGGCCTATGTTGTAGACAATAACACATTACATCTTTTTTGTCTCTTGCTATTTCATCATACGACGTATAATTAGGGAGTTATTAATGATTTTGTACTTTTTGGCCAAAATTTTTCTGTCCCACGAAAAACTTAAAAATTAATTCGAATGAAATATCAAAAAAATAGTTTTTTGTAATACTTTTATTATATTTTTTACGTCTTGTAGGGTCGGAAACCAACATGTTATTTTGATGTATTTTTTCGTCCCATGCATTTTTGGTTTCAGGTGATAGAATTATTTTCCACTAGGACCAATGCTCATCTATATTATATAAAGCTACTAGGCTGACTGACTGACTCACTCACTCACTCACTGACATAAATGTTTACCCACTTCCAAATGAGTTACAAACTTGATATTTGGCAAAAACACTCCTTTCACCTTGCAATCAACAGAAAAATTCCGAAAAGGTACATTTTTCAATTTTCAACCCTACAAAAGACAAAACTAATAGCGGGAAAGTACAAATCTCCAGTAATATCTCTGAGTGTGATATTGTGCATGGCCTATGTTGTAGACAATAGCACTTTACATCTTTTCTATCTCTTGCTATTTTTTCATACGACGTTTAATTAGGGAGTTATTAATGATTTTGTACTTTTTGGCCGAAATTTTTCTCTGAGTGTGATATTGTACATGGCCTATGTTGTAGACATTAACACATTACATCTTTTTTATCTCTTGCTATTTTTTCATACGACGTTTAATTAGGGATTTATTAATGATTTTGTACTTTTTGGCCGAAAGTTTTCTCTGGGTGTGATATTGTACATGGCCTATGTTGTAGACAATAACACATTACATCTTTTTTGTCTCTTGCTATTTCATCATACGACGTATAATTAGGGAGTTATTAATGATTTTGTACTTTTTGGCCAAAATTTTTCTATGTCCCACGAAAAACTTAAAAATTAATTCGAATGAAATGTCAAAAAAATAGTTTTTTTAATACTTTTATTATATTTTTTACGTCTTGTAGGGTCGGAAACCAACATGTTATTTTGATGTATTTTTTCGTCCCATGCATTTTTGGTTTCAGGTGATAGAATTATTTTCCACTAGTACCAATGCTCATCTATATTATATAAAGCTACTAGGCTGACTGACTGACTCACTCACTCACTCACTGACATAAATGTTTACCCACTTCCAAATGAGTTACAAACTTGATATTTGGCAAAAACACTCCTTTCACCTTGCAATCAACAGAAAAATTCCGAAAAGGTACATTTTTTAATTTTCAACCCTACAAAAGACAAAACTAATAGCGGGAAAGTACAAATCTCCAGTAATATCTCTGAGTGTGATATTGTGCATGGCCTATGTTGTAGACATTAGCACATTACATCTTTTTTATCTCTTGCTATTTTTTCATACGACGTTTAATTAGGGAGTTATTAATGATTTTGTACTTTTTGGCCGAAAATTTTCTCTGAGTGTGATATTGTACATGGCCTATGTTGTAGACATTAACACATTACATCTTTTTTATCTCTTGCTATTTTTTCATACGACGTTTAATTACGGAGTTATTAATGATTTTGTACTTTTTGGCCGAAATTTTTCTCCGAGTGTGATATTCTACATGACCTATGTTGTAGACAATAACACATTACATCTTTTTTGTCTCTTGATATTTCATCATACGACGTATAATTAGGGATTTATTAATGATTTTGTACTTTTTGGCCGAAATTTTTCTCTGGGTGTGATATTGTACATGGCCTATGTTGTAGACATTAACACATTACATCTTTTTTATCTCTTGCTAATTTTTTCATACGACGTTTAATTAGGGAGTTATTAATGATTTTGTACTTTTTGGCCGAAATTTTTCTCTGAGTGTGATATTGTACATGGCCTATGTTGTAGACATTAACATATTACATCTTTTTTGTCTCTTGCTATTTCATCACACGACGTTTAATTACGGAGTTATTAATGATTTTGTACTTTTTGGCCGAAATTTTTCTCCGAGTGTGATATTGTACATGGCCTATGTTGTAGACAATAACACATTACATCTTTTTTGTCTCTTGCTATTTCATCATACGACGTATAATTAGGGAGTTATTAATGATTTTGTACTTTTTGGCCAAAATTTTTCTCTGAGTGTGATATTGTACATGGCCTATGTTGTAGACATTAACACATTACATCTTTTTTATCTCTTGCTATTTTTTCATACGACGTTTAATTAGGGATTTATTAATGATTTTGTACTTTTTGGCCGAAAGTTTTCTCTGGGTGTGATATTGTACATGGCCTATGTTGTAGACATTAACACATTACATCTTTTTTATCTCTTGCTAATTTTTTCATACGACGTTTAATTAGGGAGTTATTAATGATTTTGTACTTTTTGGCCGAAATTTTTCTCTGAGTGTGATATTGTACATGGCCTATGTTGTAGACATTAACACATTACATCTTTTTTGTCTCTTGCTATTTCAGAACACGACGTTTAATTACGGAGTTATTAATGATTTTGTACTTCTTGGCCGAATTTTTTCTCCGAGTGTGATATTCTACATGGCCTATGTTGTAGACAATAACACATTACATCTTTTTTGTCTCTTGCTATTTCATCATACGACGTATAATTAGTGAGTTATTAATGATTTTGTACTTTTTGGCCAAAATTTTTCTATGTCCCACGAAAAACTTAAAAATTAATTCGAATGAAATGTCAAAAAAATAGTTTTTTTAATACTTTTATTATATTTTTTACGTCTTGTAGGGTCGGAAACCAACATGTTATTTTGATGTATTTTTTCGTCCCATGCATTTTTGGTTTCAGGTGATAGAATTATTTTCCACTAGGACCAATGCTCATCTATATTATATAAAGCTACTAGGCTGACTGACTGACTCACTCACTCACTCACTGACATAAATGTTTACCCACTTCCAAATGAGTTACAAACTTGATATTTGGCAAAAACACTCCTTTCACCTTGCAATCAACAGAAAAATTCCGAAAAGGTACATTTTTTAATTTTCAACCCTACAAAAGACAAAACTAATAGCGGGAAAGTACAAATCTCCAGTAATATCTCTGAGTGTGATATTGTGCATGGCCTATGTTGTAGACATTAGCACATTACATCTTTTTTATCTCTTCCTATTTTTTAATACGACGTTTAATTAGGGAGTTATTAATGATTTTGTACTTTTTGGCCGAAATTTTTCTCTGAGTGTGATATTGTACATGGCCTATGTTGTAGACATTAACACATTACATCTTTTTTATCTCTTGCTATTTTTTCATACGACGTTTAATTAGGGATTTATTAATGATTTTGTACTTTTTGGCCGAAAGTTTTCTCTGGGTGTGATATTGTACATGGCCTATGTTGTAGACATTAACACATTACATATTTTTTATCTCTTGCTATTTTTTCATACGACGTTTAATTAGGGAGTTATTAATGATTTTGTACTTTTTGGCCGAAATTTTTCTCTGAGTGTGATATTGTACATGGCCTATGTTGTAGACATTAACACATTACATCTTTTTTGTCTCTTGCTATTTCATCACACGACGTTTAATTACGGAGTTATTAATGATTTTGTACTTTTTGGCCGAAAATTTTCTCCGAGTGTGATATTGTACATGGCCTATGTTGTAGACAATAACACATTACATCTTTTTTGTCTCTTGCTATTTCATCATACGACGTATAATTAGGGAGTTATTAATGATTTTGTACTTTTTGGCCAAAATTTTTCTATGTCCCACGAAAAACTTAAAAATTAATTCGAATGAAATGTCAAAAAAATAGTTTTTTTAATACTTTTATTATATTTTTTACGTCTTGTAGGGTCGGAAACCAACATGTTATTTTGATGTATTTTTTCGTCCCATGCATTTTTGGTTTCAGGTGATAGAATTATTTTCCACTAGTACCAATGCTCATCTATATTATATAAAGCTACTAGGCTGACTGACTGACTCACTCACTCACTCACTGACATAAATGTTTACCCACTTCCAAATGAGTTACAAACTTGATATTTGGCAAAAACACTCCTTTCACCTTGCAATCAACAGAAAAATTCCGAAAAGGTACATTTTTTAATTTTCAACCCTACAAAAGACAAAACTAATAGCGGGAAAGTACAAATCTCCAGTAATATCTCTGAGTGTGATATTGTGCATGGCCTATGTTGTAGACATTAGCACATTACATCTTTTTTATCTCTTGCTATTTTTTCATACGACGTTTAATTAGGGAGTTATTAATGATTTTGTACTTTTTGGCCGAAAATTTTCTCTGAGTGTGATATTGTACATGGCCTATGTTGTAGACATTAACACATTACATCTTTTTTATCTCTTGCTATTTTTTCATACGACGTTTAATTACGGAGTTATTAATGATTTTGTACTTTTTGGCCGAAATTTTTCTCCGAGTGTGATATTCTACATGACCTATGTTGTAGACAATAACACATTACATCTTTTTTGTCTCTTGATATTTCATCATACGACGTATAATTAGGGAGTTATTAATGATTTTGTACTTTTTGGCCAAAATTTTTCTGTCCCACGAAAAACTTAAAAATTAATTCGAATGAAATGTCAAAAAAATAGTTTTTTTTAATACTTTTATTATATTTTTTACGTCTTGTAGGGTCGGAAACCAACATGTTATTTTGATGTATTTTTTCGTCCCATGCATTTTTGGTTTCAGGTGATAGAATTATTTTCCACTAGGACCAATGCTCATCTATATTATATAAAGCTACTAGGCTGACTGACTGACTCACTCACTCACTCACTGACATAAATGTTTACCCACTTCCAAATGAGTTACAAACTTGATATTTGGCAAAAACACTCCTTTCACCTTGCAATCAACAGAAAAATTCCGAAAAGGTACATTTTTTAATTTTCAACCCTACAAAAGACAAAACTAATAGCGGGAAAGTACAAATCTCCAGTAATATCTCTGAGTGTGATATTGTGCATGGCCTATGTTGTAGACATTAGCACATTACATCTTTTTTATCTCTTGCTATTTTTTCATACGACGTTTAATTAGGGAGTTATTAATGATTTTGTACTTTTTGACCGAAATTTTTCTCCGAGTGTGATATTGTACATGGCCTATGTTGTAGACATTAACACATTACATCTTTTTTATCTCTTGCTATTTTTTCATACGACGTTTAATTAGGGATTTATTAATGATTTTGTACTTTTTGGCCGAAATTTTTCTCTGGGGGTGATATTGTACATGGCCTATGTTGTAGACATTAACACATTACATCTTTTTTATCTCTTGCTAATTTTTTCATACGACGTTTAATTAGGGAGTTATTAATGATTTTGTACTTTTTGGCCGAAATTTTTCTCTGAGTGTGATATTGTACATGGCCTATGTTGTAGACATTAACATATTACATCTTTTTTGTCTCTTGCTATTTCATCACACGACGTTTAATTACGGAGTTATTAATGATTTTGTACTTTTTGGCCGAAATTTTTCTCCGAGTGTGATATTGTACATGGCCTATGTTGTAGACAATAACACATTACATCTTTTTTGTCTCTTGCTATTTCATCATACGACGTATAATTAGGGAGTTATTAATGATTTTGTACTTTTTGGCCAAAATTTTTCTCTGAGTGTGATATTGTACATGGCCTATGTTGTAGACATTAACACATTACATCTTTTTTATCTCTTGCTATTTTTTCATACGACGTTTAATTAGGGATTTATTAATGATTTTGTACTTTTTGGCCGAAAGTTTTCTCTGGGTGTGATATTGTACATGGCCTATGTTGTAGACATTAACACATTACATCTTTTTTATCTCTTGCTAATTTTTTCATACGACGTTTAATTAGGGAGTTATTAATGATTTTGTACTTTTTGGCCGAAATTTTTCTCTGAGTGTGATATTGTACATGGCCTATGTTGTAGACATTAACACATTACATCTTTTTTGTCTCTTGCTATTTCAGAACACGACGTTTAATTACGGAGTTATTAATGATTTTGTACTTCTTGGCCGAATTTTTTCTCCGAGTGTGATATTCTACATGGCCTATGTTGTAGACAATAACACATTACATCTTTTTTGTCTCTTGCTATTTCATCATACGACGTATAATTAGTGAGTTATTAATGATTTTGTACTTTTTGGCCAAAATTTTTCTATGTCCCACGAAAAACTTAAAAATTAATTCGAATGAAATGTCAAAAAAATAGTTTTTTTAATACTTTTATTATATTTTTTACGTCTTGTAGGGTCGGAAACCAACATGTTATTTTGATGTATTTTTTCGTCCCATGCATTTTTGGTTTCAGGTGATAGAATTATTTTCCACTAGGACCAATGCTCATCTATATTATATAAAGCTACTAGGCTGACTGACTGACTCACTCACTCACTCACTGACATAAATGTTTACCCACTTCCAAATGAGTTACAAACTTGATATTTGGCAAAAACACTCCTTTCACCTTGCAATCAACAGAAAAATTCCGAAAAGGTACATTTTTTAATTTTCAACCCTACAAAAGACAAAACTAATAGCGGGAAAGTACAAATCTCCAGTAATATCTCTGAGTGTGATATTGTGCATGGCCTATGTTGTAGACATTAGCACATTACATCTTTTTTATCTCTTCCTATTTTTTAATACGACGTTTAATTAGGGAGTTATTAATGATTTTGTACTTTTTGGCCGAAATTTTTCTCTGAGTGTGATATTGTACATGGCCTATGTTGTAGACATTAACACATTACATCTTTTTTATCTCTTGCTATTTTTTCATACGACGTTTAATTAGGGATTTATTAATGATTTTGTACTTTTTGGCCGAAAGTTTTCTCTGGGTGTGATATTGTACATGGCCTATGTTGTAGACATTAACACATTACATATTTTTTATCTCTTGCTATTTTTTCATACGACGTTTAATTAGGGAGTTATTAATGATTTTGTACTTTTTGGCCGAAATTTTTCTCTGAGTGTGATATTGTACATGGCCTATGTTGTAGACATTAACACATTACATCTTTTTTGTCTCTTGCTATTTCATCACACGACGTTTAATTACGGAGTTATTAATGATTTTGTACTTTTTGGCCGAAAATTTTCTCCGAGTGTGATATTGTACATGGCCTATGTTGTAGACAATAACACATTACATCTTTTTTGTCTCTTGCTATTTCATCATACGACGTATAATTAGGGAGTTATTAATGATTTTGTACTTTTTGGCCAAAATTTTTCTATGTCCCACGAAAAACTTAAAAATTAATTCGAATGAAATGTCAAAAAAATAGTTTTTTTAATACTTTTATTATATTTTTTACGTCTTGTAGGGTCGGAAACCAACATGTTATTTTGATGTATTTTTTCGTCCCATGCATTTTTGGTTTCAGGTGATAGAATTATTTTCCACTAGGACCAATGCTCATCTATATTATATAAAGCTACTAGGCTGACTGACTGACTCACTCACTCACTCACTGACATAAATGTTTACCCACTTCCAAATGAGTTACAAACTTGATATTTGGCAAAAACACTCCTTTCACCTTGCAATCAACAGAAAAATTCCGAAAAGGTACATTTTTTAATTTTCAACCCTACAAAAGACAAAACTAATAGCGGGAAAGTACAAATCTCCAGTAATATCTCTGAGTGTGATATTGTGCATGGCCTATGTTGTAGACATTAGCACATTACATCTTTTTTATCTCTTGCTATTTTTTCATACGACGTTTAATTAGGGAGTTATTAATGATTTTGTACTTTTTGGCCGAAAATTTTCTCTGAGTGTGATATTGTACATGGCCTATGTTGTAGACATTAACACATTACATCTTTTTTATCTCTTGCTATTTTTTCATACGACGTTTAATTACGGAGTTATTAATGATTTTGTACTTTTTGGCCGAAATTTTTCTCCGAGTGTGATATTCTACATGACCTATGTTGTAGACAATAACACATTACATCTTTTTTGTCTCTTGATATTTCATCATACGACGTATAATTAGGGAGTTATTAATGATTTTGTACTTTTTGGCCAAAATTTTTCTGTCCCACGAAAAACTTAAAAATTAATTCGAATGAAATGTCAAAAAAATAGTTTTTTTTAATACTTGTATTATATTTATTACGTCTTGTAGGGTCGGAAACCAACATGTTATTTTGATGTATTTTTTCGTCCCATGCATTTTTGGTTTCAGGTGATAGAATTATTTTCCACTAGGACCAATGCTCATCTATATTATATAAAGCTACTAGGCTGACTGACTGACTCACTCACTCACTCACTGACATAAATGTTTACCCACTTCCAAATGAGTTACAAACTTGATATTTGGCAAAAACACTCCTTTCACCTTGCAATCAACAGAAAAATTCCGAAAAGGTACATTTTTTAATTTTCAACCCTACAAAAGACAAAACTAATAGCGGGAAAGTACAAATCTCCAGTAATATCTCTGAGTGTGATATTGTGCATGGCCTATGTTGTAGACATTAGCACATTACATCTTTTTTATCTCTTGCTATTTTTTCATACGACGTTTAATTAGGGAGTTATTAATGATTTTGTACTTTTTGACCGAAATTTTTCTCTGAGTGTGATATTGTACATGGCCTATGTTGTAGACATTAA
Source organism: Meconema thalassinum (assembly GCA_946902985.2). Classification (NCBI taxonomy): domain Eukaryota; kingdom Metazoa; phylum Arthropoda; class Insecta; order Orthoptera; family Tettigoniidae; genus Meconema; species Meconema thalassinum. Next base: position 77,801,618 of record OX336396.1, on the reverse strand, counting down.
CACATTACATCTTTTTTATCTCTTGCTATTTTTTCATACGACGTTTAATTAGGGATTTATTAATGATTTTGTACTTTTTGGCCGAAATTTTTCTCTGGGTGTGATATTGTACATGGCCTATGTTGTAGACATTAACACATTACATCTTTTTTATCTCTTGCTAATTTTTTCATACGACGTTTAATTAGGGAGTTGTTAATGATTTTGTACTTTTTGGCCGAAATTTTTCTCTGAGTGTGATATTGTACATGGCCTATGTTGTAGACATTAACACATTACATCTTTTTTGTCTCTTGCTATTTCATCACACGACGTTTAATTACGGAGTTATTAATGATTTTGTACTTTTTGGCCGAAATTTTTCTCCGAGTGTGATATTCTACGTGGCCTATGTTGTAGACAATAACACATTACATCTTTTTTGTCTCTTGCTATTTCATCATACGACGTATAATTAGGGAGTTATTAATGATTTTGTACTTTTTGGCCAAAATTTTTCTCTGAGTGTGATATTGTACATGGCCTATGTTGTAGACATTAACACATTACATCTTTTTTATCTCTTGCTATTTTTTCATACGACGTTTAATTAGGGATTTATTAATGATTTTGTACTTTTTGGCCGAAAGTTTTCTCTGGGTGTGATATTGTACATGGCCTATGTTGTAGACATTAACACATTACATCTTTTTTATCTCTTGCTAATTTTTTCATACGACGTTTAATTAGGGAGTTATTAATGATTTTGTACTTTTTGGCCGAAATTTTTCTCTGAGTGTGATATTGTACATGGCCTATGTTGTAGACATTAACACATTACATCTTTTTTGTCTCTTGCTATTTCAGAACACGACGTTTAATTACGGAGTTATTAATGATTTTGTACTTTTTGGCCGAATTTTTTCTCCGAGTGTGATATTCTACATGGCCTATGTTGTAGACAATAACACATTACATCTTTTTTGTCTCTTGCTATTTCATCATACGACGTATAATTAGTGAGTTATTAATGATTTTGTACTTTTTGGCCAAAATTTTTCTATGTCCCACGAAAAACTTAAAAATTAATTCGAATGAAATGTCAAAAAAATAGTTTTTTTAATACTTTTATTATATTTTTTACGTCTTGTAGGGTCGGAAACCAACATGTTATTTTGATGTATTTTTTCGTCCCATGCATTTTTGGTTTCAGGTGATAGAATTATTTTCCACTAGGACCAATGCTCATCTATATTATATAAAGCTACTAGGCTGACTGACTGACTCACTCACTCACTCACTGACATAAATGTTTACCCACTTCCAAATGAGTTACAAACTTGATATTTGGCAAAAACACTCCTTTCACCTTGCAATCAACAGAAAAATTCCGAAAAGGTACATTTTTTAAATTTCAACCCTACAAAAGACAAAACTAATAGCGGGAAAGTACAAATCTCCAGTAATATCTCTGAGTGTGATATTGTGCATGGCCTATGTTGTAGACATTAGCACATTACATCTTTTTTATCTCTTCCTATTTTTTAATACGACGTTTAATTAGGGAGTTATTAATGATTTTGTACTTTTTGGCCGAAATTTTTCTCTGAGTGTGATATTGTACATGGCCTATGTTGTAGACATTAACACATTACATCTTTTTTATCTCTTGCTATTTTTTCATACGACGTTTAATTAGGGATTTATTAATGATTTTGTACTTTTTGGCCGAAAGTTTTCTCTGGGTGTGATATTGTACATGGCATATGTTGTAGACATTAACACATTACATATTTTTTATCTCTTGCTATTTTTTCATACGACGTTTAATTAGGGAGTTATTAACGATTTTGTACTTTTTGGCCGAAATTTTTCTCTGAGTGTGATATTGTACATGGCCTATGTTGTAGACATTAACACATTACATCTTTTTTGTCTCTTGCTATTTCATCACACGACGTTTAATTACGGAGTTATTAATGATTTTGTACTTTTTGGCCGAAATTTTTCTCCGAGTGTGATATTGTACATGGCCTATGTTGTAGACAATAACACATTACATCTTTTTTGTCTCTTGCTATTTCATCATACGACGTATAATTAGGGAGTTATTAATGATTTTGTACTTTTTGGCCAAAATTTTTCTGTCCCACGAAAAACTTACAAAATAATTCGAATGAAATGTCAAAAAAATAGTTTTTTTTAATACTTTTATTATATTTTTTACGTCTTGTAGGATCGGAAACCAACATGTTATTTTGATGTATTTTTTCGTCCCATGCATTTTTGGTTTCAGGTGATAGAATTATTTTCCACTAGGACCAATGCTCATCTATATTATATAAAGCTACTAGGCTGACTGACTGACTCACTCACTGACATAAATGTTTACCCACTTCCAAATGAGTTACAAACTTGATATTTGGCAAAAACACTCCTTTCACCTTGCAATCAACAGAAAAATTCCGAAAAGGTACATTTTTTAATTTTCAACCCTACAAAAGACAAAACTAATAGCGGGAAAGTACAAATCTCCAGTAATATCTCTGAGTGTGATATTGTGCATGGCCTATGTTGTAGACATTAGCACATTACATCTTTTTTATCTCTTGCTATTTTTTCATACGACGTTTAATTAGGGAGTTATTAATGATTTTGTACTTTTTGGCCGAAAATTTTCTCTGAGTGTGATATTGTACATGGCCTATGTTGTAGACATTAACACATTACATCTTTTTTATCTCTCGCTATTTTTTCATACGACGTTTAATTACGGAGTTATTAATGATTTTGTACTTTTTGGCCGAAATTTTTCTCCGAGTGTGATATTCTACATGGCCTATGTTGTAGACAATAACACATTACATCTTTTTTGTCTCTTGCTATTTCATCATACGACGTATAATTAGGGAGTTATTAATGATTTTGTACTTTTTGGCCAAAATTTTTCTATGTCCCACGAAAAACTTAAAAATTAATTCGAATGAAATGTCAAAAAAATAGTTTTTTTAATACTTTTATTATATTTTTTACGTCTTGTATCGTCGGAAACCAACATGTTATTTTGATGTATTTTTTCGTCCCATGCATTTTTGGTTTCAGGTGATAGAATTATTTTCCACTAGGACCAATGCTCATCTATATTATATAAAGCTACTAGGCTGACTGACTGACTGACTCACTCACTCACTGACATAAATGTTTACCCACTTCCAAATGAGTTACAAACTTGATATTTGGCAAAAACACTCCTTTCACCTTGCAATCAACAGAAAAATTCCGAAAAGGTACATTTTTTAATTTTCAACCCTACAAAAGACAAAAATAATAGCGGGAAAGTACAAATCTCCAGTAATATCACTGAGTGTGATATTGTGCATGGCCTATGTTGTAGACATTAGCACATTACATCTTTTTTATCTCTTGCTATTTTTTCATACGACGTTTAATTAGGGAGTTATTAATGATTTTGTACTTTTTGGCCGAAAATTTTCTCTGAGTGTGATATTGTACATGGCCTATGTTGTAGACATTAACACATTACATCTTTTTTATCTCTTGCTATTTTTTCATACGACGTTTAATTACGGAGTTATTAATGATTTTGTACTTTTTGGCCGAAATTTTTCTCCGAGTGTGATATTCTACATGGCCTATGTTGTAGACAATAACACATTACATCTTTTTTGTCTCTTGCTATTTCATCATACGACGTATAATTAGGGAGTTATTAATGATTTTGTACTTTTTGGCCAAAATTTTTCTGTCCCACGAAAAACTTAAAAATTAATTCGAATGAAATATCAAAAAAATAGTTTTTTGTAATACTTTTATTATATTTTTTACGTCTTGTAGGGTCGGAAACCAACATGTTATTTTGATGTATTTTTTCGTCCCATGCATTTTTGGTTTCAGGTGATAGAATTATTTTCCACTAGGACCAATGCTCATCTATATTATATAAAGCTACTAGGCTGACTGATTGACTCACTCACTCACTCACTGACATAAATGTTTACCCACTTCCAAATGAGTTACAAACTTGATATTTGGCAAAAACACTCCTTTCACCTTGCAATCAACAGAAAAATTCCGAAAAGGTACATTTTTTAATTTTCAACCCTACAAAAGACAAAACTAATAGCGGGAAAGTACAAATCTCCAGTAATATCTCTGAGTGTGATATTGTGCATGGCCTATGTTGTAGACATTAGCACATTACATCTTTTTTATCTCTTGCTATTTTTTCATACGACGTTTAATTAGGGATTTATTAATGATTTTGTACTTTTTGGCCGAAAGTTTTCTCTGGGTGTGATATTGTACATGGCCTATGTTGTAGACATTAACACATTACATCTTTTTTATCTCTTGCTATTTATTCATACGACGTTTAATTAGGGAGTTATTAATGATTTTGTACTTTTTGGCCGAAATTTTTCTCTGAGTGTGATATTGTACATGGCCTATGTTGTAGACATTAACACATTACATCTTTTTTGTCTCTTGCTATTTCATCACACGACGTTTAATTACGGAGTTATTAATGATTTTGTACTTTTTGGCCGAAATTTTTCTCCGAGTGTGATATTGTACATGGCCTATGTTGTAGACAATAACACATTACATCTTTTTTGTCTCTTGCTATTTCATCATACGACGTATAATTAGGGAGTTATTAATGATTTTGTACTTTTTGGCCAAAATTTTTCTATGTCCCACGAAAAACTTGAAAATTAATTCGTATGAAATGTCAAAAAAATAGTTTTTTTAATACTTTTATTATATTTTTTACGTCTTGTAGGGTCGGAAACCAACATGTTATTTTGATGTATTTTTTCGTCCCATGCATTTTTGGTTTCAGGTGATAGAATTATTTTCCACTAGGACCAATGCTCATCTATATTATATAAAGCTACTAGGCTGACTGACTGACTCACTCACTCACTCACTGACATAAATGTTTACCCACTTCCAAATGAGTTACAAACTTGATATTTGGCAAAAACACTCCTTTCACCTTGCAATCAACAGAAAAATTCCGAAAAGGTACATTTTTTAATTTTCAACCCTACAAAAGACAAAACTAATAGCGGGAAAGTACAAATCTCCAGTAATATCTCTGAGTGTGATATTGTGCATGGCCTATGTTGTAGACATTAGCACATTACATCTTTTTTATCTCTTGCTATTTTTTCATACGACTTTTAATTAGGGAGTTATTAATGATTTTGTACTTTTTGGCCGAAATTTTTCTCTGAGTGTGATATTGTACATGGCCTATGTTGTAGACATTAACACATTACATCTTTTTTATCTCTTGCTATTTTTTCATACGACGTTTAATTAGGGATTTATTAATGATTTTGTACTTTTTGGCCGAAATTTTTCTCTGGGTGTGATATTGTACATGGCCTTTGTTGTAGACATTAACACATTACATCTTTTTTGTCTCTTGCTATTTCATCACACGACGTTTAATTACGGAGTTATTAATGATTTTGTACTTTTTGGCCGAAATTTTTCTCCGAGTGTGATATTGTACATGGCCTATGTTGTAGACAATAACACATTACATCTTTTTTGTCTCTTGCTATTTCATCATACGACGTATAATTAGGGAGTTATTAATGATTTTGTACTTTTTGGCCAAAATTTTTCTATGTCCCACGAAAAACCTAAAAATTAATTCGAATGAAATGTCAAAAAAAATGTTTTTTTTAATACTTTTATTATATTTTTTACGTCTTGTAGGGTCGGAAACCAACATGTTATTTTGATGTATTTTTTCGTCCCATGCATTTTTGGTTTCAGGTGATAGAATTATTTTCCACTAGGACCAATGCTCATCTATATTATATAAAGCTACTAGGCTGACTGACTGACTCACTCACTCACTCACTGACATAAATGTTTACCCACTTCCAAATGAGTTACAAACTTGATATTTGGCAAAAACACTCCTTTCACCTTGCAATCAACAGAAAAATTCCGAAAAGGTACATTTTTTTAATTTTCAACCCTACAAAAGACAAAACTAATAGCGGGAAAGTACAAATCTCCAGTAATATCTCTGAGTGTGATATTGTGCATGGCCTATGTTGTAGACATTAGCACATTACATCTTTTTTATCTCTTGCTATTTTTTCATACGACGTTTAATTAGGGAGTTATAAATGATTTTGTACTTTTTGGCCGAAATTTTTCTCTGAGTGTGATATTGTACATGGCCTATGTTGTAGACATTAACACATTACATCTTTTTTGTCTCTTGCTATTTCATCACACGACGTTTAATTACGGAGTTATTAATGATTTTGTACTTTTTGGCCGAAATTTTTCTCCGAGTGTGATATTCTACATGGCCTATGTTGTAGACAATAACACATTACATCTTTTTTGTCTCTTGCTATTTCATCATACGACGTATAATTAGGGAGTTATTAATGATTTTGTACTTTTTGGCCAAAATTTTTCTATGTCCCACGAAAAACTTAAAAATTAATTCGAATGAAATGTCAAAAAAATAGTTTTTTTAATACTTTTATTATATTTTTTACGTCTTGTAGGGTCGGAAACCAACATGTTATTTTGATGTATTTTTTCGTCCCATGCATTTTTGGTTTCAGGTGATAGAATTATTTTCCACTAGGACCAATGCTCATCTATATTATATAAAGCTACTAGGCTGACTGACTGACTCACTCACTCACTCACTGACATAAATGTTTACCCACTTCCAAATGAGTTACAAACTTGATATTTGGCAAAAACACTCCTTTCACCTTGCAATCAACAGAAAAATTCCGAAAAGGTACATTTTTTAATTTTCAACCCTACAAAAGACAAAACTAATAGCGGGAAAGTACAAATCTCCAGTAATATCTCTGAGTGTGATATTGTGCATGGCCTATGTTGTAGACATTAGCACATTACATCTTTTTTATCTCTTCCTATTTTTTAATACGACGTTTAATTAGGGAGTTATTAATGATTTTGTACTTTTTGGCCGAAATTTTTCTCTGAGTGTGATATTGTACATGGCCTATGTTGTAGACATTAACACATTACATCTTTTTTATCTCTTGCTATTTTTTCATACGACGTTTAATTAGGGATTTATTAATGATTTTGTACTTTTTGGCCGAAAGTTTTCTCTGGGTGTGATATTGTACATGGCATATGTTGTAGACATTAACACATTACATATTTTTTATCTCTTGCTATTTTTTCATACGACGTTTAATTAGGGAGTTATTAACGATTTTGTACTTTTTGGCCGAAATTTTTCTCTGAGTGTGATATTGTACATGGCCTATGTTGTAGACATTAACACATTACATCTTTTTTGTCTCTTGCTATTTCATCACACGACGTTTAATTACGGAGTTATTAATGATTTTGTACTTTTTGGCCGAAATTTTTCTCCGAGTGTGATATTGTACATGGCCTATGTTGTAGACAATAACACATTACATCTTTTTTGTCTCTTGCTATTTCATCATACGACGTATAATTAGGGAGTTATTAATGATTTTGTACTTTTTGGCCAAAATTTTTCTGTCCCACGAAAAACTTACAAAATAATTCGAATGAAATGTCAAAAAAATAGTTTTTTTTAATACTTTTATTATATTTTTTACGTCTTGTAGGATCGGAAACCAACATGTTATTTTGATGTATTTTTTCGTCCCATGCATTTTTGGTTTCAGGTGATAGAATTATTTTCCACTAGGACCAATGCTCATCTATATTATATAAAGCTACTAGGCTGACTGACTGACTCACTCACTGACATAAATGTTTACCCACTTCCAAATGAGTTACAAACTTGATATTTGGCAAAAACACTCCTTTCACCTTGCAATCAACAGAAAAATTCCGAAAAGGTACATTTTTTAATTTTCAACCCTACAAAAGACAAAACTAATAGCGGGAAAGTACAAATCTCCAGTAATATCTCTGAGTGTGATATTGTGCATGGCCTATGTTGTAGACATTAGCACATTACATCTTTTTTATCTCTTGCTATTTTTTCATACGACGTTTAATTAGGGAGTTATTAATGATTTTGTACTTTTTGGCCGAAAATTTTCTCTGAGTGTGATATTGTACATGGCCTATGTTGTAGACATTAACACATTACATCTTTTTTATCTCTCGCTATTTTTTCATACGACGTTTAATTACGGAGTTATTAATGATTTTGTACTTTTTGGCCGAAATTTTTCTCCGAGTGTGATATTCTACATGGCCTATGTTGTAGACAATAACACATTACATCTTTTTTGTCTCTTGCTATTTCATCATACGACGTATAATTAGGGAGTTATTAATGATTTTGTACTTTTTGGCCAAAATTTTTCTATGTCCCACGAAAAACTTAAAAATTAATTCGAATGAAATGTCAAAAAAATAGTTTTTTTAATACTTTTATTATATTTTTTACGTCTTGTATCGTCGGAAACCAACATGTTATTTTGATGTATTTTTTCGTCCCATGCATTTTTGGTTTCAGGTGATAGAATTATTTTCCACTAGGACCAATGCTCATCTATATTATATAAAGCTACTAGGCTGACTGACTGACTGACTCACTCACTCACTGACATAAATGTTTACCCACTTCCAAATGAGTTACAAACTTGATATTTGGCAAAAACACTCCTTTCACCTTGCAATCAACAGAAAAATTCCGAAAAGGTACATTTTTTAATTTTCAACCCTACAAAAGACAAAACTAATAGCGGGAAAGTACAAATCTCCAGTAATATCACTGAGTGTGATATTGTGCATGGCCTATGTTGTAGACATTAGCACATTACATCTTTTTTATCTCTTGCTATTTTTTCATACGACGTTTAATTAGGGAGTTATTAATGATTTTGTACTTTTTGGCCGAAAATTTTCTCTGAGTGTGATATTGTACATGGCCTATGTTGTAGACATTAACACATTACATCTTTTTTATCTCTTGCTATTTTTTCATACGACGTTTAATTACGGAGTTATTAATGATTTTGTACTTTTTGGCCGAAATTTTTCTCCGAGTGTGATATTCTACATGGCCTATGTTGTAGACAATAACACATTACATCTTTTTTGTCTCTTGCTATTTCATCATACGACGTATAATTAGGGAGTTATTAATGATTTTGTACTTTTTGGCCAAAATTTTTCTGTCCCACGAAAAACTTAAAAATTAATTCGAATGAAATATCAAAAAAATAGTTTTTTGTAATACTTTTATTATATTTTTTACGTCTTGTAGGGTCGGAAACCAACATGTTATTTTGATGTATTTTTTCGTCCCATGCATTTTTGGTTTCAGGTGATAGAATTATTTTCCACTAGGACCAATGCTCATCTATATTATATAAAGCTACTAGGCTGACTGATTGACTCACTCACTCACTCACTGACATAAATGTTTACCCACTTCCAAATGAGTTACAAACTTGATATTTGGCAAAAACACTCCTTTCACCTTGCAATCAACAGAAAAATTCCGAAAAGGTACATTTTTTAATTTTCAACCCTACAAAAGACAAAACTAATAGCGGGAAAGTACAAATCTCCAGTAATATCTCTGAGTGTGATATTGTGCATGGCCTATGTTGTAGACATTAGCACATTACATCTTTTTTATCTCTTGCTATTTTTTCATACGACGTTTAATTAGGGATTTATTAATGATTTTGTACTTTTTGGCCGAAAGTTTTCTCTGGGTGTGATATTGTACATGGCCTATGTTGTAGACATTAACACATTACATCTTTTTTATCTCTTGCTATTTATTCATACGACGTTTAATTAGGGAGTTATTAATGATTTTGTACTTTTTGGCCGAAATTTTTCTCTGAGTGTGATATTGTACATGGCCTATGTTGTAGACATTAACACATTACATCTTTTTTGTCTCTTGCTATTTCATCACACGACGTTTAATTACGGAGTTATTAATGATTTTGTACTTTTTGGCCGAAATTTTTCTCCGAGTGTGATATTGTACATGGCCTATGTTGTAGACAATAACACATTACATCTTTTTTGTCTCTTGCTATTTCATCATACGACGTATAATTAGGGAGTTATTAATGATTTTGTACTTTTTGGCCAAAATTTTTCTATGTCCCACGAAAAACTTGAAAATTAATTCGTATGAAATGTCAAAAAAATAGTTTTTTTAATACTTTTATTATATTTTTTACGTCTTGTAGGGTCGGAAACCAACATGTTATTTTGATGTATTTTTTCGTCCCATGCATTTTTGGTTTCAGGTGATAGAATTATTTTCCACTAGGACCAATGCTCATCTATATTATATAAAGCTACTAGGCTGACTGACTGACTCACTCACTCACTCACTGACATAAATGTTTACCCACTTCCAAATGAGTTACAAACTTGATATTTGGCAAAAACACTCCTTTCACCTTGCAATCAACAGAAAAATTCCGAAAAGGTACATTTTTTAATTTTCAACCCTACAAAAGACAAAACTAATAGCGGGAAAGTACAAATCTCCAGTAATATCTCTGAGTGTGATATTGTGCATGGCCTATGTTGTAGACATTAGCACATTACATCTTTTTTATCTCTTGCTATTTTTTCATACGACTTTTAATTAGGGAGTTATTAATGATTTTGTACTTTTTGGCCGAAATTTTTCTCTGAGTGTGATATTGTACATGGCCTATGTTGTAGACATTAACACATTACATCTTTTTTATCTCTTGCTATTTTTTCATACGACGTTTAATTAGGGATTTATTAATGATTTTGTACTTTTTGGCCGAAATTTTTCTCTGGGTGTGATATTGTACATGGCCTTTGTTGTAGACATTAACACATTACATCTTTTTTGTCTCTTGCTATTTCATCACACGACGTTTAATTACGGAGTTATTAATGATTTTGTACTTTTTGGCCGAAATTTTTCTCCGAGTGTGATATTGTACATGGCCTATGTTGTAGACAATAACACATTACATCTTTTTTGTCTCTTGCTATTTCATCATACGACGTATAATTAGGGAGTTATTAATGATTTTGTACTTTTTGGCCAAAATTTTTCTATGTCCCACGAAAAACCTAAAAATTAATTCGAATGAAATGTCAAAAAAAATGTTTTTTTTAATACTTTTATTATATTTTTTACGTCTTGTAGGGTCGGAAACCAACATGTTATTTTGATGTATTTTTTCGTCCCATGCATTTTTGGTTTCAGGTGATAGAATTATTTTCCACTAGGACCAATGCTCATCTATATTATATAAAGCTACTAGGCTGACTGACTGACTCACTCACTCACTCACTGACATAAATGTTTACCCACTTCCAAATGAGTTACAAACTTGATATTTGGCAAAAACACTCCTTTCACCTTGCAATCAACAGAAAAATTCCGAAAAGGTACATTTTTTTAATTTTCAACCCTACAAAAGACAAAACTAATAGCGGGAAAGTACAAATCTCCAGTAATATCTCTGAGTGTGATATTGTGCATGGCCTATGTTGTAGACATTAGCACATTACATCTTTTTTATCTCTTGCTATTTTTTCATACGACGTTTAATTAGGGAGTTATTAATGATTTTGTACTTTTTGGCCGAAATTTTTCTCTGAGTGTGATATTGTACATGGCCTATGTTGTAGACATTAACACATTACATCTTTTTTATCTCTTGCTATTTTTTCATACGACGTTTAATTAGGGATTTATTAATGATTTTGTACTTTTTGGCCGAAATTTTTCTCTGGGTGTGATATTGTACATGGCCTATGTTGTAGACATTAACACATTACATCTTTTTTATCTCTTGCTATTTTTTCATACGACGTTTAATTAGGGAGTTATTAATGATTTTGTACTTTTTGGCCGAAATTTTTCTCTGAGTGTGATATTGTACATGGCCTATGTTGTAGACATTAACACATTACATCTTTTTTGTCTCTTGCTATTTCATCACACGACGTTTAATTACGGAGTTATTAATGATTTTGTACTTTTTGGCCGAAATCTTTCTCCGAGTGTGATATTGTACATGGCCTATGTTGTAGACAATAACACATTACATCTTTTTTGTCTCTTGCTATTTCATCATACGACGTATAATTAGGGAGTTATTAATGATTTTGTACTTTTTGGCCAAAATTTTTCTATGTCCCACGAAAAACTTAAAAATTAATTCGAATGAAATGTCAAAAAAAATGTTTTTTTTTAATACTTTTATTATATTTTTTACGTCTTGTAGGGTCGGAAACCAACATGTTATTTTGATGTATTTTTTCGTCCCATGCATTTTTGGTTTCAGGTGATAGAATTATTTTCCACTAGGACCAATGCTCATCTATATTATATAAAGCTACTAGGCTGACTGACTGACTCACTCACTCACTCACTGACATAAATGTTTACCCACTTCCAAATGAGTTACAAACTTGATATTTGGCAAAAACACTCCTTTCACCTTGCAATCAACAGAAAAATTCCGAAAAGGTACATTTTTTAATTTTCAACCCTACAAAAGACAAAACTAATAGCGGGAAAGTACAAATCTCCAGTAATATCTCTGAGTGTGATATTGTGCATGGCCTATGTTGTAGACATTAGCACATTACATCTTTTTTATCTCTTGCTATTTTTTCATACGACGTTTAATTAGGGAGTTATTAATGATTTTGTACTTTTTGGCCGAAATTTTTCTCTGAGTGTGATATTGTACATGGCCTATGTTGTAGACATTAACACATTACATCTTTTTTATCTCTTGCTATTTTTTCATACGACGTTTAATTAGGGATTTATTAATGATTTTGTACTTTTTGGCCGAAATTTTTCTCTGGGTGTGATATTGTACATGGCCTATGTTGTAGACATTAACACATTACATCTTTTTTGTCTCTTGCTATTTCATCACACGACGTTTAATTACGGAGTTATTAATGATTTTGTACTTTTTGGCCGAAATTTTTCTCCGAGTGTGATATTGTACATGGCCTATGTTGTAGACAATAACACATTACATCTTTTTTGTCTCTTGCTATTTCATCATACGACGTATAATTAGGGAGTTATTAATGATTTTGTACTTTTTGGCCAAAATTTTTCTATGTCCCACGAAAAACTTAAAAATTAATTCGAATGAAATGTCAAAAAAATAGTTTTTTTTAATACTTTTATTATATTTTTTACGTCTTGTAGGGTCGGAAACCAACATGTTATTTTGATGTATTTTTTCGTCCCATGCATTTTTGGTTTCAGGTGATAGAATTATTTTCCACTAGGACCAATGCTCATCTATATTATATAAAGCTACTAGGCTGACTGACTGACTCACTCACTCACTCACTGACATAAATGTTTACCCACTTCCAAATGAGTTACAAACTTGATATTTGGCAAAAACACTCCTTTCACCTTGCAATCAACAGAAAAATTCCGAAAAGGTACATTTTTTAATTTTCAACCCTACAAAAGACAAAACTAATAGCGGGAAAGTACAAATCTCCAGTAATATCTCTGAGTGTGATATTGTGCATGGCCTATGTTGTAGACATTAGCACATTACATCTTTTTTATCTCTTGCTATTTTTTCATACGACGTTTAATTAGGGAGTTATTAATGATTTTGTACTTTTTGGCCGAAATTTTTCTCTGAGTGTGATATTGTACATGGCCTATGTTGTAGACATTAACACATTACATCTTTTTTATCTCTTGCTATTTTTTCATACGACGTTTAATTAGGGATTTATTAATGATTTTGTACTTTTTGGCCGAAATTTTTCTCTGGGTGTGATATTGTACATGGCCTATGTTGTAGACATTAACACATTACATCTTTTTTATCTCTTGCTATTTTTTCATACGACGTTTAATTAGGGAGTTATTAATGATTTTGTACTTTTTGGCCGAAATTTTTCTCTGAGTGTGATATTGTACATGGCCTATGTTGTAGACATTAACACATTACATCTTTTTTGTCTCTTGCTATTTCATCACACGACGTTTAATTACGGAGTTATTAATGATTTTGTACTTTTTGGCCGAAATTTTTCTCCGAGTGTGATATTGTACATGGCCTATGTTGTAGACAATAACACACTACATCTTTTTTGTCTCTTGCTATTTCATCATACGACGTATAATTAGGGAGTCATTAATGATTTTGTACTTTTTGGCCAAAATTTTTCTATGTCCCACGAAAAACTTAAAAATTAATTCGAATGAAATGTCAAAAAAATAGTTTTTTTAATACTTTTATTATATTTTTTACTTCTTGTAGGGTCGGAAACCAACATGTTATTTTGATGTATTTTTTCGTCCCATGCATTTTTGGTTTCAGGTGATAGAATTATTTTCCACTAGGACCAATGCTCATCTATATTATATAAAGCTACTAGGCTGACTGACTGACTCACTCACTCACTCACTGACATAAATGTTTACCCACTTCCAAATGAGTTACAAACTTGATATTTGGCAAAAACACTCCTTTCACCTTGCAATCAACAGAAAAATTCCGAAAAGGTACATTTTTTAATTTTCAACCCTACAAAAGACAAAACTAATAGCGGGAAAGTACAAATCTCCAGTAATATCTCTGAGTGTGATATTGTGCATGGCCTATGTTGTAGACATTAGCACATTACATCTTTTTTATCTCTTGCTATTTTTTCATACGACGTTTAATTAGGGAGTTATTAATGATTTTGTACTTTTTGGCCGAAATTTTTCTCTGAGTGTGATATTGTACATGGCCTATGTTGTAGACATTAACACATTACATCTTTTTTATCTCTTGCTATTTTTTCATACGACGTTTAATTAGGGATTTATTAATGATTTTGTACTTTTTGGCCGAAATTTTTCTCTGGGTGTGATATTGTACATGGCCTATGTTGTAGACATTAACACATTACATCTTTTTTGTCTCTTGCTATTTCATCACACGACGTTTAATTACGGAGTTATTAATGATTTTGTACTTTTTGGCCGAAATTTTTCTCCGAGTGTGATATTGTACATGGCCTATGTTGTAGACAATAACACATTACATCTTTTTTGTCTCTTGCTATTTCATCATACGACGTATAATTAGGGAGTTATTAATGATTTTGTACTTTTTGGCCAAAATTTTTCTATGTCCCACGAAAAACTTAAAAATTAATTCGAATGAAATGTCAAAAAAATAGTTTTTTTTAATACTTTTATTATATTTTTTACGTCTTGTAGGGTCGGAAACCAACATGTTATTTTGATGTATTTTTTCGTCCCATGCATTTTTGGTTTCAGGTGATAGAATTATTTTCCACTAGGACCAATGCTCATCTATATTATATAAAGCTACTAGGCTGACTGACTGACTCACTCACTCACTCACTGACATAAATGTTTACCCACTTCCAAATGAGTTACAAACTTGATATTTGGCAAAAACACTCCTTTCACCTTGCAATCAACAGAAAAATTCCGAAAAGGTACATTTTTTAATTTTCAACCCTACAAAAGACAAAACTAATAGCGGGAAAGTACAAATCTCCAGTAATATCTCTGAGTGTGATATTGTGCATGGCCTATGTTGTAGACATTAGCACATTACATCTTTTTTATCTCTTGCTATTTTTTCATACGACGTTTAATTAGGGAGTTATTAATGATTTTGTACTTTTTGGCCGAAATTTTTCTCTGAGTGTGATATTGTACATGGCCTATGTTGTAGACATTAACACATTACATCTTTTTTATCTCTTGCTATTTTTTCATACGACGTTTAATTAGGGATTTATTAATGATTTTGTACTTTTTGGCCGAAATTTTTCTCTGGGTGTGATATTGTACATGGCCTATGTTGTAGACATTAACACATTACATCTTTTTTATCTCTTGCTATTTTTTCATACGACGTTTAATTAGGGAGTTATTAATGATTTTGTACTTTTTGGCCGAAATTTTTCTCTGAGTGTGATATTGTACATGGCTTATGTTGTAGACATTAACACATTACATCTTTTTTGTCTCTTGCTATTTCATCACACGACGTTTAATTACGGAGTTATTAATGATTTTGTACTTTTTGGCCGAAATTTTTCTCCGAGTGTGATATTGTACATGGCCTATGTTGTAGACAATAACACACTACATCTTTTTTGTCTCTTGCTATTTCATCATACGACGTATAATTAGGGAGTCATTAATGATTTTGTACTTTTTGGCCAAAATTTTTCTATGTCCCACGAAAAACTTAAAAATTAATTCGAATGAAATGTCAAAAAAATAGTTTTTTTAATACTTTTATTATATTTTTTACTTCTTGTAGGGTCGGAAACCAACATGTTATTTTGATGTATTTTTTCGTCCCATGCATTTTTGGTTTCAGGTGATAGAATTATTTTCCACTAGGACCAATGCTCATCTATATTATATAAAGCTACTAGGCTGACTGACTGACTCACTCACTCACTCACTCACTGACATAAATGTTTACCCACTTCCAAATGAGTTACAAACTTGATATTTGGCAAAAACACTCCTTTCACCTTGCAATCAACAGAAAAATTCCGAAAAGGTACATTTTTTAATTTTCAACCCTACAAAAGACAAAACTAATAGCGGGAAAGTACAAATCTCCAGTAATATCTCTGAGTGTGATATTGTGCATGGCCTATGTTGTAGACATTAGCACATTACATCTTTTTTATCTCTTGCTATTTTTTCATACGACGTTTAATTAGGGAGTTATTAATGATTTTGTACTTTTTGGCCGAAAATTTTCTCTGAGTGTGATATTGTACATGGCCTATGTTGTAGACATTAACACATTACATCTTTTTTATCTCTCGCTATTTTTTCATACGACGTTTAATTACGGAGTTATTAATGATTTTGTACTTTTTGGCCGAAATTTTTCTCCGAGTGTGATATTCTACATGGCCTATGTTGTAGACAATAACACATTACATCTTTTTTGTCTCTTGCTATTTCATCATACGACGTATAATTAGGGAGTTATTAATGATTTTGTACTTTTTGGCCAAAATTTTTCTGTCCCACGAAAAACTTAAAAATTAATTCGAATGAAATATCAAAAAAATAGTTTTTTGTAATACTTTTATTATATTTTTTACGTCTTGTAGGGTCGGAAACCAACATGTTATTTTGATGTATTTTTTCGTCCCATGCATTTTTGGTTTCAGGTGATAGAATTATTTTCCACTAGGACCAATGCTCATCTATATTATATAAAGCTACTAGGCTGACTGACTGACTCACTCACTCACTCACTGACATAAATGTTTACCCACTTCCAAATGAGTTACAAACTTGATATTTGGCAAAAACACTCCTTTCACCTTGCAATCAACAGAAAAATTCCGAAAAGGTACATTTTTCAATTTTCAACCCTACAAAAGACAAAACTAATAGCGGGAAAGTACAAATCTCCAGTAATATCTCTGAGTGTGATATTGTGCATGGCCTATGTTGTAGACAATAGCACTTTACATCTTTTCTATCTCTTGCTATTTTTTCATACGACGTTTAATTAGGGAGTTATTAATGATTTTGTACTTTTTGACCGACATTTTTCTCTGAGTGTGATATTGTACATGGCCTATGTTGTAGACATTAACACATTACATCTTTTTTATCTCTTGCTATTTTTTCATACGACGTTTAATTAGGGATTTATTAATGATTTTGTACTTTTTGGCCGAAAGTTTTCTCTGGGTGTGATATTGTACATGGCCTATGTTGTAGACAATAACACATTACATCTTTTTTGTCTCTTGCTATTTCATCATACGACGTTTAATTAGGGAGTTATTAATGATTTTGTACTTTTTGGCCGAAATTTTTCTCTGAGTGTGATATTGTACATGGCCTATGTTGTAGACATTAACACATTACATCTTTTTTGTCTCTTGCTATTTCATCACACGACGTTTAATTACGGAGTTATTAATGATTTTGTACTTTTTGGCCGAAAATTTTCTCCGAGTGTGATATTGTACATGGCCTATGTTGTAGACAATAACACATTACATCTTTTTTGTCTCTTGCTATTTCATCATACGACGTATAATTAGGGAGTTATTAATGATTTTGTACTTTTTGGCCAAAATCTTTCTATGTCCCACGAAAAACTTAAAAATTAATTCGAATGAAATGTCAAAAAAATAGTTTTTTTAATACTTTTATTATATTTTTTACGTCTTGTAGGATCGGAAACCAACATGTTATTTTGATGTATTTTTTCGTCCCATGCATTTTTGGTTTCAGGTGATAGAATTATTTTCCACTAGGACCAATGCTCATCTATATTATATAAAGCTACTAGGCTGACTGACTGACTCACTCACTCACTCACTGACATAAATGTTTACCCACTTCCAAATGAGTTACAAACTTGATATTTGGCAAAAACACTCCTTTCACCTTGCAATCAACAGAAAAATTCCGAAAAGGTACATTTTTTAATTTTCAACCCTACAAAAGACAAAACTAATAGCGGGAAAGTACAAATCTCCAGTAATATCTCTGAGTGTGATATTGTGCATGGCCTATGTTGTAGACATTAGCACATTATATCTTTTTTATCTCTTGCTATTTTTTCATACGACGTTTAATTAGGGAGTTATTAATGATTTTGTACTTTTTGGCCGAAAATTTTCTCTGAGTGTGATATTGTACATGGCCTATGTTGTAGACATTAACACATTACATCTTTTTTATCTCTTGCTATTTTTTCATACGACGTTTAATTACGGAGTTATTAATGATTTTGTACTTTTTGGCCGAAATTTTTCTCCGAGTGTGATATTCTACATGACCTATGTTGTAGACAATAACACATTACATCTTTTTTGTCTCTTGATATTTCATCATACGACGTATAATTAGGGAGTTATTAATGATTTTGTACTTTTTGGCCAAAATTTTTCTGTCCCACGAAAAACTTAAAAATTAATTCGAATGAAATGTCAAAAAAATAGTTTTTTTTAATACTTGTATTATATTTATTACGTCTTGTAGGGTCGGAAACCAACATGTTATTTTGATGTATTTTTTCGTCCCATGCATTTTGGTTTCAGGTGATAGAATTATTTTCCACTAGGACCAATGCTCATCTATATTATATAAAGCTACTAGGCTGACTGACTGACTCACTCACTCACTCACTGACATAAATGTTTACCCACTTCCAAATGAGTTACAAACTTGATATTTGGCAAAAACACTCCTTTCACCTTGCAATCAACAGAAAAATTCCGAAAAGGTACATTTTTTAATTTTCAACCCTACAAAAGACAAAACTAATAGCGGGAAAGTACAAATCTCCAGTAATATCTCTGAGTGTGATATTGTGCATGGCCTATGTTGTAGACATTAGCACATTACATCTTTTTTATCTCTTGCTATTTTTTCATACGACGTTTAATTAGGGAGTTATTAATGATTTTGTACTTTTTGACCGAAATTTTTCTCTGAGTGTGATATTGTACATGGCCTATGTTGTAGACATTAACACATTACATCTTTTTTATCTCTTGCTATTTTTTCATACGACGTTTAATTAGGGATTTATCAATGATTTTGTACTTTTTGGCCGAAATTTTTCTCTGGGTGTGATATTGTACATGGCCTATGTTGTAGACATTAACACATTACATCTTTTTTATCTCTTGCTAATTTTTTCATACGACGTTTAATTAGGGAGTTATTAATGATTTTGTACTTTTTGGCCGAAATTTTTCTCTGAGTGTGATATTGTACATGGCCTATGTTGTAGACATTAACACATTACATCTTTTTTGTCTCTTGCTATTTCATCACACGACGTTTAATTACGGAGTTATTAATGATTTTGTACTTTTTGGCCGAAATTTTTCTCCGAGTGTGATATTCTACGTGGCCTATGTTGTAGACAATAACACATTACATCTTTTTTGTCTCTTGCTATTTCATCATACGACGTATAATTAGGGAGTTATTAATGATTTTGTACTTTTTGGCCAAAATTTTTCTCTGAGTGTGATATTGTACATGGCCTATGTTGTAGACATTAACACATTACATCTTTTTTATCTCTTGCTATTTTTTCATACGACGTTTAATTAGGGATTTATTAATGATTTTGTACTTTTTGGCCGAAAGTTTTCTCTGGGTGTGATATTGTACATGGCCTATGTTGTAGACATTAACACATTACATCTTTTTTATCTCTTGCTAATTTTTTCATACGACGTTTAATTAGGGAGTTATTAATGATTTTGTACTTTTTGGCCGAAATTTTTCTCTGAGTGTGATATTGTACATGGCCTATGTTGTAGACATTAACACATTACATCTTTTTTGTCTCTTGCTATTTCAGAACACGACGTTTAATTACGGAGTTATTAATGATTTTGTACTTTTTGGCCGAATTTTTTCTCCGAGTGTGATATTCTACATGGCCTATGTTGTAGACAATAACACATTACATCTTTTTTGTCTCTTGCTATTTCATCATACGACGTATAATTAGTGAGTTATTAATGATTTTGTACTTTTTGGCCAAAATTTTTCTATGTCCCACGAAAAACTTAAAAATTAATTCGAATGAAATGTCAAAAAAATAGTTTTTTTAATACTTTTATTATATTTTTTACGTCTTGTAGGGTCGGAAACCAACATGTTATTTTGATGTATTTTTTCGTCCCATGCATTTTTGGTTTCAGGTGATAGAATTATTTTCCACTAGGACCAATGCTCATCTATATTATATAAAGCTACTAGGCTGACTGACTGACTCACTCACTCACTCACTGACATAAATGTTTACCCACTTCCAAATGAGTTACAAACTTGATATTTGGCAAAAACACTCCTTTCACCTTGCAATCAACAGAAAAATTCCGAAAAGGTACATTTTTTAATTTTCAACCCTACAAAAGACAAAACTAATAGCGGGAAAGTACAAATCTCCAGTAATATCTCTGAGTGTGATATTGTGCATGGCCTATGTTGTAGACATTAGCACATTACATCTTTTTTATCTCTTCCTATTTTTTAATACGACGTTTAATTAGGGAGTTATTAATGATTTTGTACTTTTTGGCCGAAATTTTTCTCTGAGTGTGATATTGTACATGGCCTATGTTGTAGACATTAACACATTACATCTTTTTTATCTCTTGCTATTTTTTCATACGACGTTTAATTAGGGATTTATTAATGATTTTGTACTTTTTGGCCGAAAGTTTTCTCTGGGTGTGATATTGTACATGGCATATGTTGTAGACATTAACACATTACATATTTTTTATCTCTTGCTATTTTTTCATACGACGTTTAATTAGGGAGTTATTAACGATTTTGTACTTTTTGGCCGAAATTTTTCTCTGAGTGTGATATTGTACATGGCCTATGTTGTAGACATTAACACATTACATCTTTTTTGTCTCTTGCTATTTCATCACACGACGTTTAATTACGGAGTTATTAATGATTTTGTACTTTTTGGCCGAAATTTTTCTCCGAGTGTGATATTGTACATGGCCTATGTTGTAGACAATAACACATTACATCTTTTTTGTCTCTTGCTATTTCATCATACGACGTATAATTAGGGAGTTATTAATGATTTTGTACTTTTTGGCCAAAATTTTTCTGTCCCACGAAAAACTTACAAATTAATTCGAATGAAATGTCAAAAAAATAGTTTTTTTTAATACTTTTATTATATTTTTTACGTCTTGTAGGATCGGAAACCAACATGTTATTTTGATGTATTTTTTCGTCCCATGCATTTTTGGTTTCAGGTGATAGAATTATTTTCCACTAGGACCAATGCTCATCTATATTATATAAAGCTACTAGGCTGACTGACTGACTCACTCACTGACATAAATGTTTACCCACTTCCAAATGAGTTACAAACTTGATATTTGGCAAAAACACTCCTTTCACCTTGCAATCAACAGAAAAATTCCGAAAAGGTACATTTTTTAATTTTCAACCCTACAAAAGACAAAACTAATAGCGGGAAAGTACAAATCTCCAGTAATATCTCTGAGTGTGATATTGTGCATGGCCTATGTTGTAGACATTAGCACATTACATCTTTTTTATCTCTTGCTATTTTTTCATACGACGTTTAATTAGGGAGTTATTAATGATTTTGTACTTTTTGGCCGAAAATTTTCTCTGAGTGTGATATTGTACATGGCCTATGTTGTAGACATTAACACATTACATCTTTTTTATCTCTCGCTATTTTTTCATACGACGTTTAATTACGGAGTTATTAATGATTTTGTACTTTTTGGCCGAAATTTTTCTCCGAGTGTGATATTCTACATGGCCTATGTTGTAGACAATAACACATTACATCTTTTTTGTCTCTTGCTATTTCATCATACGACGTATAATTAGGGAGTTATTAATGATTTTGTACTTTTTGGCCAAAATTTTTCTATGTCCCACGAAAAACTTAAAAATTAATTCGAATGAAATGTCAAAAAAATAGTTTTTTTAATACTTTTATTATATTTTTTACGTCTTGTATCGTCGGAAACCAACATGTTATTTTGATGTATTTTTTCGTCCCATGCATTTTTGGTTTCAGGTGATAGAATTATTTTCCACTAGGACCAATGCTCATCTATATTATATAAAGCTACTAGGCTGACTGACTGACTGACTCACTCACTCACTGACATAAATGTTTACCCACTTCCAAATGAGTTACAAACTTGATATTTGGCAAAAACACTCCTTTCACCTTGCAATCAACAGAAAAATTCCGAAAAGGTACATTTTTTAATTTTCAACCCTACAAAAGACAAAACTAATAGCGGGAAAGTACAAATCTCCAGTAATATCACTGAGTGTGATATTGTGCATGGCCTATGTTGTAGACATTAGCACATTACATCTTTTTTATCTCTTGCTATTTTTTCATACGACGTTTAATTAGGGAGTTATTAATGATTTTGTACTTTTTGGCCGAAAATTTTCTCTGAGTGTGATATTGTACATGGCCTATGTTGTAGACATTAACACATTACATCTTTTTTATCTCTTGCTATTTTTTCATACGACGTTTAATTACGGAGTTATTAATGATTTTGTACTTTTTGGCCGAAATTTTTCTCCGAGTGTGATATTCTACATGGCCTATGTTGTAGACAATAACACATTACATCTTTTTTGTCTCTTGCTATTTCATCATACGACGTATAATTAGGGAGTTATTAATGATTTTGTACTTTTTGGCCAAAATTTTTCTGTCCCACGAAAAAATTAAAAATTAATTCGAATGAAATATCAAAAAAATAGTTTTTTGTAATACTTTTATTATATTTTTTACGTCTTGTAGGGTCGGAAACCAACATGTTATTTTGATGTATTTTTTCGTCCCATGCATTTTTGGTTTCAGGTGATAGAATTATTTTCCACTAGGACCAATGCTCATCTATATTATATAAAGCTACTAGGCTGACTGATTGACTCACTCACTCACTCACTGACATAAATGTTTACCCACTTCCAAATGAGTTACAAACTTGATATTTGGCAAAAACACTCCTTTCACCTTGCAATCAACAGAAAAATTCCGAAAAGGTACATTTTTTAATTTTCAACCCTACAAAAGACAAAACTAATAGCGGGAAAGTACAAATCTCCAGTAATATCTCTGAGTGTGATATTGTGCATGGCCTATGTTGTAGACATTAGCACATTACATCTTTTTTATCTCTTGCTATTTTTTCATACGACGTTTAATTAGGGATTTATTAATGATTTTGTACTTTTTGGCCGAAAGTTTTCTCTGGGTGTGATATTGTACATGGCCTATGTTGTAGACATTAACACATTACATCTTTTTTATCTCTTGCTATTTATTCATACGACGTTTAATTAGGGAGTTATTAATGATTTTGTACTTTTTGGCCGAAATTTTTCTCTGAGTGTGATATTGTACATGGCCTATGTTGTAGACATTAACACATTACATCTTTTTTGTCTCTTGCTATTTCATCACACGACGTTTAATTACGGAGTTATTAATGATTTTGTACTTTTTGGCCGAAATTTTTCTCCGAGTGTGATATTGTACATGGCCTATGTTGTAGACAATAACACATTACATCTTTTTTGTCTCTTGCTATTTCATCATACGACGTATAATTAGGGAGTTATTAATGATTTTGTACTTTTTGGCCAAAATTTTTCTATGTCCCACGAAAAACTTGAAAATTAATTCGAATGAAATGTCAAAAAAATAGTTTTTTTAATACTTTTATTATATTTTTTACGTCTTGTAGGGTCGGAAACCAACATGTTATTTTGATGTATTTTTTCGTCCCATGCATTTTTGGTTTCAGGTGATAGAATTATTTTCCACTAGGACCAATGCTCATCTATATTATATAAAGCTACTAGGCTGACTGACTGACTCACTCACTCACTCACTGACATAAATGTTTACCCACTTCCAAATGAGTTACAAACTTGATATTTGGCAAAAACACTCCTTTCACCTTGCAATCAACAGAAAAATTCCGAAAAGGTACATTTTTTAATTTTCAACCCTACAAAAGACAAAACTAATAGCGGGAAAGTACAAATCTCCAGTAATATCTCTGAGTGTGATATTGTGCATGGCCTATGTTGTAGACATTAGCACATTACATCTTTTTTATCTCTTGCTATTTTTTCATACGACTTTTAATTAGGGAGTTATTAATGATTTTGTACTTTTTGGCCGAAATTTTTCTCTGAGTGTGATATTGTACATGGCCTATGTTGTAGACATTAACACATTACATCTTTTTTATCTCTTGCTATTTTTTCATACGACGTTTAATTAGGGATTTATTAATGATTTTGTACTTTTTGGCCGAAATTTTTCTCTGGGTGTGATATTGTACATGGCCTTTGTTGTAGACATTAACACATTACATCTTTTTTGTCTCTTGCTATTTCATCACACGACGTTTAATTACGGAGTTATTAATGATTTTGTACTTTTTGGCCGAAATTTTTCTCCGAGTGTGATATTGTACATGGCCTATGTTGTAGACAATAACACATTACATCTTTTTTGTCTCTTGCTATTTCATCATACGACGTATAATTAGGGAGTTATTAATGATTTTGTACTTTTTGGCCAAAATTTTTCTATGTCCCACGAAAAACCTAAAAATTAATTCGAATGAAATGTCAAAAAAAATGTTTTTTTTAATACTTTTATTATATTTTTTACGTCTTGTAGGGTCGGAAACCAACATGTTATTTTGATGTATTTTTTCGTCCCATGCATTTTTGGTTTCAGGTGATAGAATTATTTTCCACTAGGACCAATGCTCATCTATATTATATAAAGCTACTAGGCTGACTGACTGACTCACTCACTCACTCACTGACATAAATGTTTACCCACTTCCAAATGAGTTACAAACTTGATATTTGGCAAAAACACTCCTTTCACCTTGCAATCAACAGAAAAATTCCGAAAAGGTACATTTTTTAATTTTCAACCCTACAAAAGACAAAACTAATAGCGGGAAAGTACAAATCTCCAGTAATATCTCTGAGTGTGATATTGTGCATGGCCTATGTTGTAGACATTAGCACATTACATCTTTTTTATCTCTTGCTATTTTTTCATACGACGTTTAATTAGGGAGTTATTAATGATTTTGTACTTTTTGGCCGAAATTTTTCTCTGAGTGTGATATTGTACATGGCCTATGTTGTAGACATTAACACATTACATCTTTTTTATCTCTTGCTATTTTTTCATACGACGTTTAATTAGGGATTTATTAATGATTTTGTACTTTTTGGCCGAAATTTTTCTCTGGGTGTGATATTGTACATGGCCTATGTTGTAGACATTAACACATTACATCTTTTTTGTCTCTTGCTATTTCATCACACGACGTTTAATTACGGAGTTATTAATGATTTTGTACTTTTTGGCCGAAATTTTTCTCCGAGTGTGATATTGTACATGGCCTATGTTGTAGACAATAACACATTACATCTTTTTTGTCTCTTGCTATTTCATCATACGACGTATAATTAGGGAGTTATTAATGATTTTGTACTTTTTGGCCAAAATTTTTCCATGTCCCACGAAAAACTTAAAAATTAATTCGAATGAAATGTCAAAAAAATAGTTTTTTTTAATACTTTTATTATATTTTTTACGTCTTGTAGGGTCGGAAACCAACATGTTATTTTGATGTATTTTTTCGTCCCATGCATTTTTGGTTTCAGGTGATAGAATTATTTTCCACTAGGACCAATGCTCATCTATATTATATAAAGCTACTAGGCTGACTGACTGACTCACTCACTCACTCACTGACATAAATGTTTACCCACTTCCAAATGAGTTACAAACTTGATATTTGGCCAAAACACTCCTTTCACCTTGCAATCAACAGAAAAATTCCGAAAAGGTACATTTTTTAATTTTCAACCCTACAAAAGACAAAACTAATAGCGGGAAAGTACAAATCTCCAGTAATATCTCTGAGTGTGATATTGTGCATGGCCTATGTTGTAGACATTAGCACATTACATCTTTTTTATCTCTTGATATTTTTTCATACGACGTTTAATTAGGGAGTTATTAATGATTTTGTACTTTTTGGCCGAAATTTTTCTCTGAGTGTGATATTGTACATGGCCTATTTTGTAGACATTAACACATTACATCTTTTTTATCTCTTGCTATTTTTTCATACGACGTTTAATTAGGGATTTATTAATGATTTTGTACTTTTTGGCCGAAAGTTTTCTCTGGGTGTGATATTGTACATGGCCTATGTTGTAGACATTAACACATTACATCTTTTTTATCTCTTGCTAATTTTTTCATACGACGTTTAATTAGGGAGTTATTAATGATTTTGTACTTTTTGGCCGAAATTTTTCTCTGAGTGTGATATTGTACATGGCCTATGTTGTAGACATTAACACATTACATCTTTTTTGTCTCTTGCTATTTCATCACACGACGTTTAATTACGGAGTTATTAATGATTTTGTACTTTTTGGCCGAAATTTTTCTCCGAGTGTGATATTGTACATGGCCTATGTTGTAGACAATAACACATTACATCTTTTTTGTCTCTTGCTATTTCATCATACGACGTATAATTAGGGAGTTATTAATGATTTTGAACTTTTTGGACAAAATTTTTCCATGTCCCACGAAAAACTTAAAAATTAATTCGAATGAAATGTCAAAAAAATATTTTTTTTAATACTTTTATTATATTTTTTACGTCTTGTAGGGTCGGAAACCAACATGTTATTTTGATGTATTTTTTCGTCCCATGCATTTTTGGTTTCAGGTGATAGAATTATTTTCCACTAGGACCAATGCTCATCTATATTATATAAAGCTACTAGGCTGACTGACTGACTCACTCACTCACTCACTGACATAAATGTTTACCCACTTCCAAATGAGTTACAAACTTGATATTTGGCAAAAACACTCCTTTCACCTTGCAATCAACAGAAAAATTCCGAAAAGGTACATTTTTTAATTTTCAACCCTACAAAAGACAAAACTAATAGCGGGAAAGTACAAATCTCCAGTAATATCTCTGAGTGTGATATTGTGCATGGCCTATGTTGTAGACATTAGCACATTACATCTTTTTTATCTCTTGCTATTTTTTCATACGACTTTTAATTAGGGAGTTATTAATGATTTTGTACTTTTTGGCCGAAATTTTTCTCTGAGTGTGATATTGTACATGGCCTATGTTGTAGACATTAACACATTACATCTTTTTTATCTCTTGCTATTTTTTCATACGACGTTTAATTAGGGATTTATTAATGATTTTGTACTTTTTGGCCGAAATTTTTCTCTGGGTGTGATATTGTACATGGCCTTTGTTGTAGACATTAACACATTACATCTTTTTTGTCTCTTGCTATTTCATCACACGACGTTTAATTACGGAGTTATTAATGATTTTGTACTTTTTGGCCGAAATTTTTCTCCGAGTGTGATATTGTACATGGCCTATGTTGTAGACAATAACACATTACATCTTTTTTGTCTCTTGCTATTTCATCATACGACGTATAATTAGGGAGTTATTAATGATTTTGTACTTTTTGGCCAAAATTTTTCTATGTCCCACGAAAAACCTAAAAATTAATTCGAATGAAATGTCAAAAAAAATGTTTTTTTTAATACTTTTATTATATTTTTTACGTCTTGTAGGGTCGGAAACCAACATGTTATTTTGATGTATTTTTTCGTCCCATGCATTTTTGGTTTCAGGTGATAGAATTATTTTCCACTAGGACCAATGCTCATCTATATTATATAAAGCTACTAGGCTGACTGACTGACTCACTCACTCACTCACTGACATAAATGTTTACCCACTTCCAAATGAGTTACAAACTTGATATTTGGCAAAAACACTCCTTTCACCTTGCAATCAACAGAAAAATTCCGAAAAGGTACATTTTTTAATTTTCAACCCTACAAAAGACAAAACTAATAGCGGGAAAGTACAAATCTCCAGTAATATCTCTGAGTGTGATATTGTGCATGGCCTATGTTGTAGACATTAGCACATTACATCTTTTTTATCTCTTGCTATTTTTTCATACGACGTTTAATTAGGGAGTTATTAATGATTTTGTACTTTTTGGCCGAAATTTTTCTCTGAGTGTGATATTGTACATGGCCTATGTTGTAGACATTAACACATTACATCTTTTTTATCTCTTGCTATTTTTTCATACGACGTTTAATTAGGGATTTATTAATGATTTTGTACTTTTTGGCCGAAATTTTTCTCTGGGTGTGATATTGTACATGGCCTATGTTGTAGACATTAACACATTACATCTTTTTTGTCTCTTGCTATTTCATCACACGACGTTTAATTACGGAGTTATTAATGATTTTGTACTTTTTGGCCGAAATTTTTCTCCGAGTGTGATATTGTACATGGCCTATGTTGTAGACAATAACACATTACATCTTTTTTGTCTCTTGCTATTTCATCATACGACGTATAATTAGGGAGTTATTAATGATTTTGTACTTTTTGGCCAAAATTTTTCCATGTCCCACGAAAAACTTAAAAATTAATTCGAATGAAATGTCAAAAAAATAGTTTTTTTTAATACTTTTATTATATTTTTTACGTCTTGTAGGGTCGGAAACCAACATGTTATTTTGATGTATTTTTTCGTCCCATGCATTTTTGGTTTCAGGTGATAGAATTATTTTCCACTAGGACCAATGCTCATCTATATTATATAAAGCTACTAGGCTGACTGACTGACTCACTCACTCACTCACTGACATAAATGTTTACCCACTTCCAAATGAGTTACAAACTTGATATTTGGCCAAAACACTCCTTTCACCTTGCAATCAACAGAAAAATTCCGAAAAGGTACATTTTTTAATTTTCAACCCTACAAAAGACAAAACTAATAGCGGGAAAGTACAAATCTCCAGTAATATCTCTGAGTGTGATATTGTGCATGGCCTATGTTGTAGACATTAGCACATTACATCTTTTTTATCTCTTGATATTTTTTCATACGACGTTTAATTAGGGAGTTATTAATGATTTTGTACTTTTTGGCCGAAATTTTTCTCTGAGTGTGATATTGTACATGGCCTATTTTGTAGACATTAACACATTACATCTTTTTTATCTCTTGCTATTTTTTCATACGACGTTTAATTAGGGATTTATTAATGATTTTGTACTTTTTGGCCGAAAGTTTTCTCTGGGTGTGATATTGTACATGGCCTATGTTGTAGACATTAACACATTACATCTTTTTTATCTCTTGCTAATTTTTTCATACGACGTTTAATTAGGGAGTTATTAATGATTTTGTACTTTTTGGCCGAAATTTTTCTCTGAGTGTGATATTGTACATGGCCTATGTTGTAGACATTAACACATTACATCTTTTTTGTCTCTTGCTATTTCATCACACGACGTTTAATTACGGAGTTATTAATGATTTTGTACTTTTTGGCCGAAATTTTTCTCCGAGTGTGATATTGTACATGGCCTATGTTGTAGACAATAACACATTACATCTTTTTTGTCTCTTGCTATTTCATCATACGACGTATAATTAGGGAGTTATTAATGATTTTGAACTTTTTGGACAAAATTTTTCCATGTCCCACGAAAAACTTAAAAATTAATTCGAATGAAATGTCAAAAAAATATTTTTTTTAATACTTTTATTATATTTTTTACGTCTTGTAGGGTCGGAAACCAACATGTTATTTTGATGTATTTTTTCGTCCCATGCATTTTTGGTTTCAGGTGATAGAATTATTTTCCACTAGGACCAATGCTCATCTATATTATATAAAGCTACTAGGCTGACTGACTGACTCACTCACTCACTCACTGACATAAATGTTTACCCACTTCCAAATGAGTTACAAACTTGATATTTGGCAAAAACACTCCTTTCACCTTGCAATCAACAGAAAAATTCCGAAAAGGTACATTTTTTAATTTTCAACCCTACAAAAGACAAAACTAATAGCGGGAAAGTACAAATCTCCAGTAATATCTCTGAGTGTGATATTGTGCATGGCCTATGTTGTAGACATTAGCACATTACATCTTTTTTATCTCTTGCTATTTTTTCATACGACGTTTAATTAGGGAGTTATTAATGATTTTGTACTTTTTGGCCGAAATTTTTCTCTGAGTGTGATATTGTACATGGCCTATGTTGTAGACATTAACACATTACATCTTTTTTATCTCTTGCTATTTTTTCATACGACGTTTAATTAGGGATTTATTAATGATTTTGTACTTTTTGGCCGAAAGTTTTCTCTGGGTGTGATATTGTACATGGCCTATGTTGTAGACATTAACACATTACATATTTTTTATCTCTTGCTATTTTTTCATACGACGTTTAATTAGGGAGTTATTAATGATGTACTTTTTGGCCGAAATTTTTCTCTGAGTGTGATATTGTACATGGCCTATGTTGTAGACATTAACACATTACATCTTTTTTGTATCTTGCTATTTCATCACACGACGTTTAATTACGGAGTTATTAATGATTTTGTACTTTTTGGCCGAAATTTTTCTCCGAGTGTGATATTGTACATGGCCTATGTTGTAGACAATAACACATTACATCTTTTTTGTCTCTTGCTATTTCATCATACGACGTATAATTAGGGAGTTATTAATGATTTTGTACTTTTTGGCCAAAATTTTTCTATGTCCCACGAAAAACTTAAAAATTAATTCGAATGAAATGTCAAAAAAATAGTTTTTTTTAATACTTTTATTATATTTTTTACGTCTTGTAGGGTCGGAAACCAACATGTTATTTTGATGTATTTTTTCGTCCCATGCATTTTTGGTTTCAGGTGATAGAATTATTTTCCACTAGGACCAATGCTCATCTATATTATATAAAGCTACTAGGCTGACTGACTGACTCACTCACTCACTCACTGACATAAATGTTTACCCACTTCCAAATGAGTTACAAACTTGATATTTGGCAAAAACACTCCTTTCACCTTGCAATCAACAGAAAAATTCCGAAAAGGTACATTTTTTAATTTTCAACCCTACAAAAGACAAAACTAATAGCGGGAAAGTACAAATCTCCAGTAATATCTCTGAGTGTGATATTGTGCATGGCCTATGTTGTAGACATTAGCACATTACATCTTTTTTATCTCTTGCTATTTTTTCATACGACGTTTAATTAGGGAGTTATTAATGATTTTGTACTTTTTGGCCGAAATTTTTCTCTGAGTGTGATATTGTACATGGCCTATGTTGTAGACATTAACACATTACATCTTTTTTATCTCTTGCTATTTTTTCATACGACGTTTAATTAGGGATTTATTAATGATTTTGTACTTTTTGGCCGAAATTTTTCTCTGGGTGTGATATTGTACATGGCCTATGTTGTAGACATTAACACATTACATCTTTTTTATCTCTTGCTATTTTTTCATACGACGTTTAATTAGGGAGTTATTAATGATTTTGTACTTTTTGGCCGAAATTTTTCTCTGAGTGTGATATTGTACATGGCCTATGTTGTAGACATTAACACATTACATCTTTTTTGTCTCTTGCTATTTCATCACACGACGTTTAATTACGGAGTTATTAATGATTTTGTACTTTTTGGCCGAAATTTTTCTCCGAGTGTGATATTGTACATGGCCTATGTTGTAGACAATAACACACTACATCTTTTTTGTCTCTTGCTATTTCATCATACGACGTATAATTAGGGAGTCATTAATGATTTTGTACTTTTTGGCCAAAATTTTTCTATGTCCCACGAAAAACTTAAAAATTAATTCGAATGAAATGTCAAAAAAATAGTTTTTTTAATACTTTTATTATATTTTTTACTTCTTGTAGGGTCGGAAACCAACATGTTATTTTGATGTATTTTTTCGTCCCATGCATTTTTGGTTTCAGGTGATAGAATTATTTTCCACTAGGACCAATGCTCATCTATATTATATAAAGCTACTAGGCTGACTGACTGACTCACTCACTCACTCACTCACTGACATAAATGTTTACCCACTTCCAAATGAGTTACAAACTTGATATTTGGCAAAAACACTCCTTTCACCTTGCAATCAACAGAAAAATTCCGAAAAGGTACATTTTTTAATTTTCAACCCTACAAAAGACAAAACTAATAGCGGGAAAGTACAAATCTCCAGTAATATCTCTGAGTGTGATATTGTGCATGGCCTATGTTGTAGACATTAGCACATTACATCTTTTTTATCTCTTGCTATTTTTTCATACGACGTTTAATTAGGGAGTTATTAATGATTTTGTACTTTTTGGCCGAAATTTTTCTCTGAGTGTGATATTGTACATGGCCTATGTTGTAGACATTAACACATTACATCTTTTTTATCTCTTGCTATTTTTTCATACGACGTTTAATTAGGGATTTATTAATGATTTTGTACTTTTTGGCCGAAATTTTTCTCTGGGTGTGATATTGTACATGGCCTATGTTGTAGACATTAACACATTACATCTTTTTTGTCTCTTGCTATTTCATCACACGACGTTTAATTACGGAGTTATTAATGATTTTGTACTTTTTGGCCGAAATTTTTCTCCGAGTGTGATATTGTACATGGCCTATGTTGTAGACAATAACACATTACATCTTTTTTGTCTCTTGCTATTTCATCATACGACGTATAATTAAGGAGTTATTAATGATTTTGTACTTTTTGGCCAAAATTTTTCTATGTCCCACGAAAAACTTAAAACTTAATTCGAATGAAATGTCAAAAAAATAGTTTTTTTAATACTTTTATTATATTTTTTACGTCTTGTAGGGTCGGAAACCAACATGTTATTTTGATGTATTTTTTCGTCCCATGCATTTTTGGTTTCAGGTGATAGAATTATTTTCCACTAGGACCAATGCTCATCTATATTATATAAAGCTACTAGGCTGACTGACTCACTCACTCACTCACTGACATAAATGTTTACCCACTTCCAAATGAGTTACAAACTTGATATTTGGCAAAAACACTCCTTTCACCTTGCAATCAACAGAAAAATTCCGAAAAGGTACATTTTTTAATTTTCAACCCTACAAAAGACAAAACTAATAGCGGGAAAGTACAAATCTCCAGTAATATCTCTGAGTGTGATATTGTGCATGGCCTATGTTGTAGACATTAGCACATTACATCTTTTTTATCTCTTGCTATTTTTTCATACGACTTTTAATTAGGGAGTTATTAATGATTTTGTACTTTTTGGCCGAAATTTTTCTCTGAGTGTGATATTGTACATGGCCTATGTTGTAGACATTAACACATTACATCTTTTTTATCTCTTGCTATTTTTTCATACGACGTTTAATTAGGGATTTATTAATGATTTTGTACTTTTTGGCCGAAATTTTTCTCTGGGTGTGATATTGTACATGGCCTTTGTTGTAGACATTAACACATTACATCTTTTTTGTCTCTTGCTATTTCATCACACGACGTTTAATTACGGAGTTATTAATGATTTTGTACTTTTTGGCCGAAATTTTTCTCCGAGTGTGATATTGTACATGGCCTATGTTGTAGACAATAACACA
Organism: Meconema thalassinum; assembly: GCA_946902985.2. Classification (NCBI taxonomy): domain Eukaryota; kingdom Metazoa; phylum Arthropoda; class Insecta; order Orthoptera; family Tettigoniidae; genus Meconema; species Meconema thalassinum. The sequence goes on along the minus strand of OX336396.1, from coordinate 77,767,471 downwards.
TTACATCTTTTTTGTCTCTTGCTATTTCATCATACGACGTATAATTAGGGAGTTATTAATGATTTTGTACTTTTTGGCCAAAATTTTTCTATGTCCCACGAAAAACCTAAAAATTAATTCGAATGAAATGTCAAAAAAAATGTTTTTTTTAATACTTTTATTATATTTTTTACGTCTTGTAGGGTCGGAAACCAACATGTTATTTTGATGTATTTTTTCGTCCCATGCATTTTTGGTTTCAGGTGATAGAATTATTTTCCACTAGGACCAATGCTCATCTATATTATATAAAGCTACTAGGCTGACTGACTGACTCACTCACTCACTCACTGACATAAATGTTTACCCACTTCCAAATGAGTTACAAACTTGATATTTGGCAAAAACACTCCTTTCACCTTGCAATCAACAGAAAAATTCCGAAAAGGTAAATTTTTTAATTTTCAACCCTACAAAAGACAAAACTAATAGCGGGAAAGTACAAATCTCCAGTAATATCTCTGAGTGTGATATTGTGCATGGCCTATGTTGTAGACATTAGCACATTACATCTTTTTTATCTCTTGCTATTTTTTCATACGACGTTTAATTAGGGAGTTATTAATGATTTTGTACTTTTTGGCCGAAATTTTTCTCTGAGTGTGATATTGTACATGGCCTATGTTGTAGACATTAACACATTACATCTTTTTTATCTCTTGCTATTTTTTCATACGACGTTTAATTAGGGATTTATTAATGATTTTGTACTTTTTGGCCGAAATTTTTCTCTGGGTGTGATATTGTACATGGCCTATGTTGTAGACATTAACACATTACATCTTTTTTGTCTCTTGCTATTTCATCACACGACGTTTAATTACGGAGTTATTAATGATTTTGTACTTTTTGGCCGAAATTTTTCTCCGAGTGTGATATTGTACATGGCCTATGTTGTAGACAATAACACATTACATCTTTTTTGTCTCTTGCTATTTCATCATACGACGTATAATTAGGGAGTTATTAATGATTTTGTACTTTTTGGCCAAAATTTTTCCATGTCCCACGAAAAACTTAAAAATTAATTCGAATGAAATGTCAAAAAAATAGTTTTTTTTAATACTTTTATTATATTTTTTACGTCTTGTAGGGTCGGAAACCAACATGTTATTTTGATGTATTTTTTCGTCCCATGCATTTTTGGTTTCAGGTGATAGAATTATTTTCCACTAGGACCAATGCTCATCTATATTATATAAAGCTACTAGGCTGACTGACTGACTCACTCACTCACTCACTGACATAAATGTTTACCCACTTCCAAATGAGTTACAAACTTGATATTTGGCCAAAACACTCCTTTCACCTTGCAATCAACAGAAAAATTCCGAAAAGGTACATTTTTTAATTTTCAACCCTACAAAAGACAAAACTAATAGCGGGAAAGTACAAATCTCCAGTAATATCTCTGAGTGTGATATTGTGCATGGCCTATGTTGTAGACATTAGCACATTACATCTTTTTTATCTCTTGATATTTTTTCATACGACGTTTAATTAGGGAGTTATTAATGATTTTGTACTTTTTGGCCGAAATTTTTCTCTGAGTGTGATATTGTACATGGCCTATTTTGTAGACATTAACACATTACATCTTTTTTATCTCTTGCTATTTTTTCATACGACGTTTAATTAGGGATTTATTAATGATTTTGTACTTTTTGGCCGAAAGTTTTCTCTGGGTGTGATATTGTACATGGCCTATGTTGTAGACATTAACACATTACATCTTTTTTATCTCTTGCTAATTTTTTCATACGACGTTTAATTAGGGAGTTATTAATGATTTTGTACTTTTTGGCCGAAATTTTTCTCTGAGTGTGATATTGTACATGGCCTATGTTGTAGACATTAACACATTACATCTTTTTTGTCTCTTGCTATTTCATCACACGACGTTTAATTACGGAGTTATTAATGATTTTGTACTTTTTGGCCGAAATTTTTCTCCGAGTGTGATATTGTACATGGCCTATGTTGTAGACAATAACACATTACATCTTTTTTGTCTCTTGCTATTTCATCATACGACGTATAATTAGGGAGTTATTAATGATTTTGAACTTTTTGGACAAAATTTTTCCATGTCCCACGAAAAACTTAAAAATTAATTCGAATGAAATGTCAAAAAAATATTTTTTTTAATACTTTTATTATATTTTTTACGTCTTGTAGGGTCGGAAACCAACATGTTATTTTGATGTATTTTTTCGTCCCATGCATTTTTGGTTTCAGGTGATAGAATTATTTTCCACTAGGACCAATGCTCATCTATATTATATAAAGCTACTAGGCTGACTGACTGACTCACTCACTCACTCACTGACATAAATGTTTACCCACTTCCAAATGAGTTACAAACTTGATATTTGGCAAAAACACTCCTTTCACCTTGCAATCAACAGAAAAATTCCGAAAAGGTACATTTTTTAATTTTCAACCCTACAAAAGACAAAACTAATAGCGGGAAAGTACAAATCTCCAGTAATATCTCTGAGTGTGATATTGTGCATGGCCTATGTTGTAGACATTAGCACATTACATCTTTTTTATCTCTTGCTATTTTTTCATACGACGTTTAATTAGGGAGTTATTAATGATTTTGTACTTTTTGGCCGAAATTTTTCTCTGAGTGTGATATTGTACATGGCCTATGTTGTAGACATTAACACATTACATCTTTTTTATCTCTTGCTATTTTTTCATACGACGTTTAATTAGGGATTTATTAATGATTTTGTACTTTTTGGCCGAAAGTTTTCTCTGGGTGTGATATTGTACATGGCCTATGTTGTAGACATTAACACATTACATATTTTTTATCTCTTGCTATTTTTTCATACGACGTTTAATTAGGGAGTTATTAATGATGTACTTTTTGGCCGAAATTTTTCTCTGAGTGTGATATTGTACATGGCCTATGTTGTAGACATTAACACATTACATCTTTTTTGTCTCTTGCTATTTCATCACACGACGTTTAATTACGGAGTTATTAATGATTTTGTACTTTTTGGCCGAAATTTTTCTCCGAGTGTGATATTGTACATGGCCTATGTTGTAGACAATAACACATTACATCTTTTTTGTCTCTTGCTATTTCATCATACGACGTATAATTAGGGAGTTATTAATGATTTTGTACTTTTTGGCCAAAATTTTTCTATGTCCCACGAAAAACTTAAAAATTAATTCGAATGAAATGTCAAAAAAATAGTTTTTTTTAATACTTTTATTATATTTTTTACGTCTTGTAGGGTCGGAAACCAACATGTTATTTTGATGTATTTTTTCGTCCCATGCATTTTTGGTTTCAGGTGATAGAATTATTTTCCACTAGGACCAATGCTCATCTATATTATATAAAGCTACTAGGCTGACTGACTGACTCACTCACTCACTCACTGACATAAATGTTTACCCACTTCCAAATGAGTTACAAACTTGATATTTGGCAAAAACACTCCTTTCACCTTGCAATCAACAGAAAAATTCCGAAAAGGTACATTTTTTAATTTTCAACCCTACAAAAGACAAAACTAATAGCGGGAAAGTACAAATCTCCAGTAATATCTCTGAGTGTGATATTGTGCATGGCCTATGTTGTAGACATTAGCACATTACATCTTTTTTATCTCTTGCTATTTTTTCATACGACGTTTAATTAGGGAGTTATTAATGATTTTGTACTTTTTGGCCGAAATTTTTCTCTGAGTGTGATATTGTACATGGCCTATGTTGTAGACATTAACACATTACATCTTTTTTATCTCTTGCTATTTTTTCATACGACGTTTAATTAGGGATTTATTAATGATTTTGTACTTTTTGGCCGAAATTTTTCTCTGGGTGTGATATTGTACATGGCCTATGTTGTAGACATTAACACATTACATCTTTTTTATCTCTTGCTATTTTTTCATACGACGTTTAATTAGGGAGTTATTAATGATTTTGTACTTTTTGGCCGAAATTTTTCTCTGAGTGTGATATTGTACATGGCCTATGTTGTAGACATTAACACATTACATCTTTTTTGTCTCTTGCTATTTCATCACACGACGTTTAATTACGGAGTTATTAATGATTTTGTACTTTTTGGCCGAAATTTTTCTCCGAGTGTGATATTGTACATGGCCTATGTTGTAGACAATAACACACTACATCTTTTTTGTCTCTTGCTATTTCATCATACGACGTATAATTAGGGAGTCATTAATGATTTTGTACTTTTTGGCCAAAATTTTTCTATGTCCCACGAAAAACTTAAAAATTAATTCGAATGAAATGTCAAAAAAATAGTTTTTTTAATACTTTTATTATATTTTTTACTTCTTGTAGGGTCGGAAACCAACATGTTATTTTGATGTATTTTTTCGTCCCATGCATTTTTGGTTTCAGGTGATAGAATTATTTTCCACTAGGACCAATGCTCATCTATATTATATAAAGCTACTAGGCTGACTGACTGACTCACTCACTCACTCACTCACTGACATAAATGTTTACCCACTTCCAAATGAGTTACAAACTTGATATTTGGCAAAAACACTCCTTTCACCTTGCAATCAACAGAAAAATTCCGAAAAGGTACATTTTTTAATTTTCAACCCTACAAAAGACAAAACTAATAGCGGGAAAGTACAAATCTCCAGTAATATCTCTGAGTGTGATATTGTGCATGGCCTATGTTGTAGACATTAGCACATTACATCTTTTTTATCTCTTGCTATTTTTTCATACGACGTTTAATTAGGGAGTTATTAATGATTTTGTACTTTTTGGCCGAAATTTTTCTCTGAGTGTGATATTGTACATGGCCTATGTTGTAGACATTAACACATTACATCTTTTTTATCTCTTGCTATTTTTTCATACGACGTTTAATTAGGGATTTATTAATGATTTTGTACTTTTTGGCCGAAATTTTTCTCTGGGTGTGATATTGTACATGGCCTATGTTGTAGACATTAACACATTACATCTTTTTTGTCTCTTGCTATTTCATCACACGACGTTTAATTACGGAGTTATTAATGATTTTGTACTTTTTGGCCGAAATTTTTCTCCGAGTGTGATATTGTACATGGCCTATGTTGTAGACAATAACACATTACATCTTTTTTGTCTCTTGCTATTTCATCATACGACGTATAATTAAGGAGTTATTAATGATTTTGTACTTTTTGGCCAAAATTTTTCTATGTCCCACGAAAAACTTAAAACTTAATTCGAATGAAATGTCAAAAAAATAGTTTTTTTAATACTTTTATTATATTTTTTACGTCTTGTAGGGTCGGAAACCAACATGTTATTTTGATGTATTTTTTCGTCCCATGCATTTTTGGTTTCAGGTGATAGAATTATTTTCCACTAGGACCAATGCTCATCTATATTATATAAAGCTACTAGGCTGACTGACTCACTCACTCACTCACTGACATAAATGTTTACCCACTTCCAAATGAGTTACAAACTTGATATTTGGCAAAAACACTCCTTTCACCTTGCAATCAACAGAAAAATTCCGAAAAGGTACATTTTTTAATTTTCAACCCTACAAAAGACAAAACTAATAGCGGGAAAGTACAAATCTCCAGTAATATCTCAGAGTGTGATATTGTGCATGGCCTATGTTGTAGACATTAGCACATTACATCTTTTTTATCTCTTGCTATTTTTTCATACGACGTTTAATTAGGGAGTTATTAATGATTTTGTACTTTTTGGCCGAAATTTTTCTCTGAGTGTGATATTGTACATGGCCTATGTTGTAGACATTAACACATTACATCTTTTTTATCTCTTGCTATTTTTTCATACGACGTTTAATTAGGGATTTATTAATGATTTTGTACTTTTTTGCCGAAATTTTTCTCTGGGTGTGATATTGTACATGGCCTATGTTGTAGACATTAACACATTACATCTTTTTTATCTCTTGCTAATTTTTTCATACGACGTTTAATTAGGGAGTTATTAATGATTTTGTACTTTTGGCCGAAATTTTTCTCTGAGTGTGATATTGTACATGGCCTATGTTGTAGACATTAACACATTACATCTTTTTTGTCTCTTGCTATTTCATGACACGACGTTTAATTACGGAGTTATTAATGATTTTGTACTTTTTGGCCGAAATTTTTCTCCGAGTGTGATATTGTACATGGCCTATGTTGTAGACAATAACACATTACATCTTTTTTGTCTCTTGCTATTTCATCATACGACGTATAATTAGGGAGTTATTAATGATTTTGTACTTTTTGGCCAAAATTTTTCTATGTCCCACGAAAAACTTAAAAATTATTTCGAATGAAATGTCAAAAAAATAGTTTTTTTTAATACTTTTATTATATTTTTTACGTCTTGTAGGGTCGGAAACCAACATGTTATTTTGATGTATTTTTTCGTCCCATGCATTTTTGGTTTCAGGTGATAGAATTATTTTCCACTAGGACCAATGCTCATCTATATTATATAAAGCTACTAGGCTGACTGACTGACTCACTCACTCACTCACTGACATAAATGTTTACCCACTTCCAAATGAGTTACAAACTTGATATTTGGCAAAAACACTCCTTTCACCCTGCAATCAACAGAAAAATTCCGAAAAGGTACATTTTTTAATTTTCAACCCTACAAAAGACAAAACTAATAGCGGGAAAGTACAAATCTCCAGTAATATCTCAGAGTGTGATATTGTGCATGGCCTATGTTGTAGACATGAGCACATTACATCTTTTTTATCTCTTGCTATTTTTTCATACGACGTTTAATTAGGGAGTTATTAATGATGTACTTTTTGGCCGAAATTTTTCTCTGAGTGTGATATTGTACATGGCCTATGTTGTAGACATTAACACATTACATCTTTTTTGTCTCTTGCTATTTCATCACACGACGTTTAATTACGGAGTTATTAATGATTTTGTACTTTTTGGCCGAAATTTTTCTCCGAGTGTGATATTGTACATGGCCTATGTTGTAGACAATAACACATTACATCTTTTTTGTCTCTTGCTATTTCATCATACGACGTATAATTAGGGAGTTATTAATGATTTTGTACTTTTTGGCCAAAATTTTTCTATGTCCCACGAAAAACTTAAAAATTAATTCGAATGAAATGTCAAAAAAATAGTTTTTTTTAATACTTTTATTATATTTTTTACGTCTTGTAGGGTCGGAAACCAACATGTTATTTTGATGTATTTTTTCGTCCCATGCATTTTTGGTTTCAGGTGATAGAATTATTTTCCACTAGGACCAATGCTCATCTATATTATATAAAGCTACTAGGCTGACTGACTGACTCACTCACTCACTCACTGACATAAATGTTTACCCACTTCCAAATGAGTTACAAACTTGATATTTGGCAAAAACACTCCTTTCACCTTGCAATCAACAGAAAAATTCCGAAAAGGTACATTTTTTAATTTTCAACCCTACAAAAGACAAAACTAATAGCGGGAAAGTACAAATCTCCAGTAATATCTCTGAGTGTGATATTGTGCATGGCCTATGTTGTAGACATTAGCACATTACATCTTTTTTATCTCTTGCTATTTTTTCATACGACGTTTAATTAGGGAGTTATTAATGATTTTGTACTTTTTGGCCGAAATTTTTCTCTGAGTGTGATATTGTACATGGCCTATGTTGTAGACATTAACACATTACATCTTTTTTATCTCTTGCTATTTTTTCATACGACGTTTAATTAGGGATTTATTAATGATTTTGTACTTTTTGGCCGAAATTTTTCTCTGGGTGTGATATTGTACATGGCCTATGTTGTAGACATTAACACCTTACATCTTTTTTATCTCTTGCTATTTTTTCATACGACGTTTAATTAGGGAGTTATTAATGATTTTGTACTTTTTGGCCGAAATTTTTCTCTGAGTGTGATATTGTACATGGCCTATGTTGTAGACATTAACACATTACATCTTTTTTGTCTCTTGCTATTTCATCACACGACGTTTAATTACGGAGTTATTAATGATTTTGTACTTTTTGGCCGAAATTTTTCTCCGAGTGTGATATTGTACATGGCCTATGTTGTAGACAATAACACACTACATCTTTTTTGTCTCTTGCTATTTCATCATACGACGTATAATTAGGGAGTCATTAATGATTTTGTACTTTTTGGCCAAAATTTTTCTATGTCCCACGAAAAACTTAAAAATTAATTCGAATGAAATGTCAAAAAAATAGTTTTTTTAATACTTTTATTATATTTTTTACTTCTTGTAGGGTCGGAAACCAACATGTTATTTTGATGTATTTTTTCGTCCCATGCATTTTTGGTTTCAGGTGATAGAATTATTTTCCACTAGGACCAATGCTCATCTATATTATATAAAGCTACTAGGCTGACTGACTGACTCACTCACTCACTCACTCACTGACATAAATGTTTACCCACTTCCAAATGAGTTACAAACTTGATATTTGGCAAAAACACTCCTTTCACCTTGCAATCAACAGAAAAATTCCGAAAAGGTACATTTTTTAATTTTCAACCCTACAAAAGACAAAACTAATAGCGGGAAAGTACAAATCTCCAGTAATATCTCTGAGTGTGATATTGTGCATGGCCTATGTTGTAGACATTAGCACATTACATCTTTTTTATCTCTTGCTATTTTTTCATACGACGTTTAATTAGGGAGTTATTAATGATTTTGTACTTTTTGGCCGAAATTTTTCTCTGAGTGTGATATTGTACATGGCCTATGTTGTAGACATTAACACATTACATCTTTTTTATCTCTTGCTATTTTTTCATACGACGTTTAATTAGGGATTTATTAATGATTTTGTACTTTTTGGCCGAAATTTTTCTCTGGGTGTGATATTGTACATGGCCTATGTTGTAGACATTAACACATTACATCTTTTTTGTCTCTTGCTATTTCATCACACGACGTTTAATTACGGAGTTATTAATGATTTTGTACTTTTTGGCCGAAATTTTTCTCCGAGTGTGATATTGTACATGGCCTATGTTGTAGACAATAACACATTACATCTTTTTTGTCTCTTGCTATTTCATCATACGACGTATAATTAGGGAGTTATTAATGATTTTGTACTTTTTGGCCAAAATTTTTCTATGTCCCACGAAAAACTTAAAAATTATTTCGAATGAAATGTAAAAAAAATAGTTTTTTTTAATACTTTTATTATATTTTTTACGTCTTGTAGGGTCGGAAACCAACATGTTATTTTGATGTATTTTTTCGTCCCATGCATTTTTGGTTTCAGGTGATAGAATTATTTTCCACTAGGACCAATGCTCATCTATATTATATAAAGCTACTAGGCTGACTGACTCACTCACTCACTCACTGACATAAATGTTTACCCACTTCCAAATGAGTTACAAACTTGATATTTGGCAAAAACACTCCTTTCACCTTGCAATCAACAGAAAAATTCCGAAAAGGTACATTTTTTAATTTTCAACCCTACAAAAGACAAAACTAATAGCGGGAAAGTACAAATCTCCAGTAATATCTCAGAGTGTGATATTGTGCATGGCCTATGTTGTAGACATTAGCACATTACATCTTTTTTATCTCTTGCTATTTTTTCATACGACGTTTAATTAGGGAGTTATTAATGATTTTGTACTTTTTGGCCGAAATTTTTCTCTGAGTGTGATATTGTACATGGCCTATGTTGTAGACATTAACACATTACATCTTTTTTATCTCTTGCTATTTTTTCATACGACGTTTAATTAGGGATTTATTAATGATTTTGTACTTTTTGGCCGAAATTTTTCTCTGGGTGTGATATTGTACATGGCCTATGTTGTAGACATTAACACATTACATCTTTTTTATCTCTTGCTAATTTTTTCATACGACGTTTAATTAGGGAGTTATTAATGATTTTGTACTTTTGGCCGAAATTTTTCTCTGAGTGTGATATTGTACATGGCCTATGTTGTAGACATTAACACATTACATCTTTTTTGTCTCTTGCTATTTCATGACACGACGTTTAATTACGGAGTTATTAATGATTTTGTACTTTTTGGCCGAAATTTTTCTCCGAGTGTGATATTGTACATGGCCTATGTTGTAGACAATAACACATTACATCTTTTTTGTCTCTTGCTATTTCATCATACGACGTATAATTAGGGAGTTATTAATGATTTTGTACTTTTTGGCCAAAATTTTTCTATGTCCCACGAAAAACTTAAAAATTATTTCGAATGAAATGTCAAAAAAATAGTTTTTTTTAATACTTTTATTATATTTTTTACGTCTTGTAGGGTCGGAAACCAACATGTTATTTTGATGTATTTTTTCGTCCCATGCATTTTTGGTTTCAGGTGATAGAATTATTTTCCACTAGCACCAATGCTCATCTATATTATATAAAGCTACTAGGCTGACTGACTGACTCACTCACTCACTCACTGACATAAATGTTTACCCACTTCCAAATGAGTTACAAACTTGATATTTGGCAAAAACACTCCTTTCACCCTGCAATCAACAGAAAAATTCCGAAAAGGTACATTTTTTAATTTTCAACCCTACAAAAGACAAAACTAATAGCGGGAAAGTACAAATCTCCAGTAATATCTCTGAGTGTGATATTGTGCATGGCCTATGTTGTAGACATTAGATCATTACATCTTTTTTATCTCTTGCTATTTTTTCATACGACGTTTAATTAGGGAGTTATTAATGATTTTGTACTTTTTGGCCAAAATTTTTCTATGTCCCACGAAAAACTTAAAACTTAATTCGAATGAAATGTCAAAAAAATAGTTTTTTTAATACTTTTATTATATTTTTTACGTCTTGTAGGGTCGGAAACCAACATGTTATTTTGATGTATTTTTTCGTCCCATGCATTTTTGGTTTCAGGTGATAGAATTATTTTCCACTAGGACCAATGCTCATCTATATTATATAAAGCTACTAGGCTGACTGACTCACTCACTCACTCACTGACATAAATGTTTACCCACTTCCAAATGAGTTACAAACTTGATATTTGGCAAAAACACTCCTTTCACCTTGCAATCAACAGAAAAATTCCGAAAAGGTACATTTTTTAATTTTCAACCCTACAAAAGACGAAACTAATAGCGGGAAAGTACAAATCTCCAGTAATATCTCTGAGTGTGATATTGTGCATGGCCTATGTTGTAGACATTAGCACATTACATCTTTTTTATCTCTTGCTATTTTTTCATACGACGTTTAATTAGGGATTTATTAATGATTTTGTACTTTTTGGCCGAAATTTTTCTCTGGGTGTGATATTGTACATGGCCTATGTTGTAGACATTAACACATAACATCTTTTTTATCTCTTGCTAATTTTTTCATACGACGTTTAATTAGGGAGTTATTAATGATTTTGTACTTTTGGCCGAAATTTTTCTCTGAGTGTGATATTGTACATGGCCTATGTTGTAGACATTAACACATTACATCTTTTTTGTCTCTTGCTATTTTTTCATACGACGTTTAATTAGGGAGTTATTAATGATTTTGTACTTTTTGGCCGAAATTTTTCTCCGAGTGTGATATTGTACATGGCCTATGTTGTAGACAATAACACATTACATCTTTTTTGTCTCTTGCTATTTCATCATACGACGTATAATTAGGGAGTTATTAATGATTTTGTACTTTTTGGCCAAAATTTTTCTATGTCCCACGAAAAACTTAAAAATTAATTCGAATGAAATGTCAAAAAAATAGTTTTTTTTAATACTTTTATTATATTTTTTACGTCTTGTAGGGTCGGAAACCAACATGTTATTTTGATGTATTTTTTCGTCCCATGCATTTTTGGTTTCAGGTGATAGAATTATTTTCCACTAGGACCAATGCTCATCTATATTATATAAAGCTACTAGGCTGACTGACTGACTCACTCACTCACTCACTGACATAAATGTTTACCCACTTCCAAATGAGTTACAAACTTGATATTTGGCAAAAACACTCCTTTCACCTTGCAATCAACAGAAAAATTCCGAAAAGGTACATTTTTTAATTTTCAACCCTACAAAAGACAAAACTAATAGCGGGAAAGTACAAATCTCCAGTAATATCTCTGAGTGTGATATTGTGCATGGCCTATGTTGTAGACATTAGCACATTACATCTTTTTTATCTCTTGCTATTTTTTCATACGACGTTTAATTAGGGAGTTATTAATGATTTTGTACTTTTTGGCCGAAATTTTTCTCTGAGTGTGATATTGTACATGGCCTATGTTGTAGACATTAACACATTACATCTTTTTTATCTCTTGCTATTTTTTCATACGACGTTTAATTAGGGATTTATTAATGATTTTGTACTTTTTGGCCGAAAGTTTTCTCTGGGTGTGATATTGTACATGGCCTATGTTGTAGACATTAACACATTACATCTTTTTTATCTCTTGCTATTTTTTCATACGACGTTTAATTAGGGAGTTATTAATGATTTTGTACTTTTTGGCCGAAATTTTTCTCTGAGAGTGATATTGTACATGGCCTATGTTGTAGACATTAACACATTACATCTTTTTTGTCTCTTGCTATTTCATCACACGACGTTTAATTACGGAGTTATTAATGATTTTGTACTTTTTGACCGAAATTTTTCTCCGAGTGTGATATTGTACATGGCCTATGTTGTAGACAATAACACATTACATCTTTTTTGTCTCTTGCTATTTCATCATACGACGTATAATTAGGGAGTTATTAATGATTTTGTACTTTTTGGCCAAAATTTTTCTATGTCCCACGAAAAACTTAAAAATTATTTCGAATGAAATGTCAAAAAAATAGTTTTTTTTAATACTTTTATTATATTTTTTACGTCTTGTAGGGTCGGAAACCAACATGTTATTTTGATGTAATTTTTCGTCCCATGCATTTTTGGTTTCAGGTGATAGAATTATTTTCCACTAGGACCAATGCTCATCTATATTATATAAAGCTACTAGGCTGACTGACTCACTCACTCACTCACTGACATAAATGTTTACCCACTTCCAAATGAGTTACAAACTTGATATTTGGCAAAAACACTCCTTTCACCTTGCAATCAACAGAAAAATTCCGAAAAGGTACATTTTTTAATTTTCAACCCTACAAAAGACAAAACTAATAGCGGGAAAGTACAAATCTCCAGTAATATCTCTGAGTGTGATATTGTGCATGGCCTATGTTGTAGACATTAGCACATTACATCTTTTTTATCTCTTGCTATTTTTTCATACGACGTTTAATTAGGGAGTTATTAATGATTTTGTACTTTTTGGCCGAAATTTTTCTCTGAGTGTGATATTGTACATGGCCTATGTTGTAGACATTAACACATTACATCTTTTTTATCTCTTGCTATTTTTTCATACGACGTTTAATTAGGGATTTATTAATGTTTTTGTACTTTTTGGCCGAAATTTTTCTCTGGGTGTGATATTGTACATGGCCTATGTTGTAGACATTAACACATTACATCTTTTTTATCTCTTGCTATTTTTTCATACGACGTTTAATTAGGGAGTTATTAATGATTTTGTACTTTTTGGCCGAAATTTTTCTCTGAGTGTGATATTGTACATGGCCTATGTTGTAGACATTAACACATTACATCTTTTTTGTCTCTTGCTATTTCATCACACGACGTTTAATTACGGAGTTATTAATGATTTTGTACTTTTTGGCCGAAATTTTTCTCCGAGTGTGATATTCTACATGGCCTATGTTGTAGACAATAACACATTACATCTTTTTTGTCTCTTGCTATTTCATCATACGACGTATAATTAGGGAGTTATTAATGATTTTGTACTTTTTGGCCAAAATTTTTCTATGTCCCACGAAAAACTTAAAAATTAATTCGAATGAAATGTCAAAAAAATAGTTTTTTTTAATACTTTTATTATATTTTTTACGTCTTGTAGGGTCGGAAACCAACATGTTATTTTGATGTATTTTTTCGTCCCATGCATTTTTGGTTTCAGGTGATAGAATTATTTTCCACTAGGACCAATGCTCATCTATATTATATAAAGCTACTAGGCTGACTGACTGACTCACTCACTCACTCACTGACATAAATGTTTACCCACTTCCAAATGAGTTACAAACTTGATATTTGGCAAAAACACTCCTTTCACCTTGCAATCAACAGAAAAATTCCGAAAAGGTACATTTTTTAATTTTCAACCCTACAAAAGACAAAACTAATAGCGGGAAAGTACAAATCTCCAGTAATATCTCTGAGTGTGATATTGTGCATGGCCTATGTTGTAGACATTAGCACATTACATCTTTTTTATCTCTTGCTATTTTTTCATACGACGTTTAATTAGGGAGTTATTAATGATTTTGTACTTTTTGGCCGAAATTTTTCTCTGAGTGTGATATTGTACATGGCCTATGTTGTAGACATTAACACATTACATCTTTTTTATCTCTTGCTATTTTTTCATACGACGTTTAATTAGGGATTTATTAATGATTTTGTACTTTTTGGCCGAAAGTTTTCTCTGGGTGTGATATTGTACATGGACTATGTTGTAGACATTAACACATTACATCTTTTTTATCTCTTGCTATTTTTTCATACGACGTTTAATTAGGGAGTTATTAATGATTTTGTACTTTTTGGCCGAAATTTTTCTCTGAGTGTGATATTGTACATGGCCTATGTTGTAGACATTAACACATTACATCTTTTTTGTCTCTTGCTATTTCATCACACGACGTTTAATTACGGAGTTATTAATGATTTTGTACTTTTTGGCCGAAATTTTTCTCCGGGTGTGATATTGTACATGGCCTATGTTGTAGACAATAACACATTACATCTTTTTTGTCTCTTGCTATTTCATCATACGACGTATAATTAGGGAGTTATTAATGATTTTGTACTTTTTGGCCAAAATTTTTCTATGTCCCACGAAAAACTTAAAAATTAATTCGAATGTAATGTCAAAAAAATAGTTTTTTTTATACTTTTATTATATTTTTTACGTCTTGTAGGGTCGGAAACCAACATGTTATTTTGATGTATTTTTTCGTCCCATGCATTTTTGGTTTCAGGTGATAGAATTATTTTCCACTAGGACCAATGCTCATCTATATTATATAAAGCTACTAGGCTGACTGACTGACTCACTCACTCACTCACTGACATAAATGTTTACCCACTTCCAAATGAGTTACAAACTTGATATTTGGCAAAAACACTCCTTTCACCTTGCAATCAACAGAAAAATTCCGAAAAGGTACATTTTTTAATTTTCAACCCTACAAAAGACAAAACTAATAGCGGGAAAGTACAAATCTCCAGTAATATCTCTGAGTGTGATATTGTGCATGGCCTATGTTGTAGACATTAGCACATTACATCTTTTTTATCTCTTGCTATTTTTTCATACGACGTTTAATTAGGGAGTTATTAATGATTTTGTACTTTTTGGCCGAAATTTTTCTCTGAGTGTGATATTGTACATGGCCTATGTTGTAGACATTAACACATTACATCTTTTTTATCTCTTGCTATTTTTTCATACGACGTTTAATTAGGGATTTATTAATGATTTTGTACTTTTTGGCCGAAAGTTTTCTCTGGGTGTGATATTGTACATGGCCTATGTTGTAGACATTAACACATTACATCTTTTTTATCTCTTGCTATTTTTTCATACGACGTTTAATTAGGGAGTTATTAATGATTTTGTACTTTTTGGCCGAAATTTTTCTCTGAGAGTGATATTGTACATGGCCTATGTTGTAGACATTAACACATTACATCTTTTTTGTCTCTTGCTATTTCATCACACGACGTTTAATTACGGAGTTATTAATGATTTTGTACTTTTTGGCCGAAATTTTTCTCCGAGTGTGATATTCTACATGGCCTATGTTGTAGACAATAACACATTACATCTTTTTTGTCTCTTGCTATTTCATCATACGACGTATAATTAGGGAGTTATTAATGATTTTGTACTTTTTGGCCAAAATTTTTCTATGTCCCACGAAAAACTTAAAAATTAATTCGAATGAAATTTCAAAAAAATAGTTTTTTTAATACTTTTATTATATTTTTTACGTCTTGTAGGGTCGGAAACCAACATGTTATTTTGATGTATTTTTTCGTCCCATGCATTTTTGGTTTCAGGTGATAGAATTATTTTCCACTAGGACCAATGCTCATCTATATTATATAAAGCTACTAGGCTGACTGACTGACTCACTCACTCACTCACTCACTGACATAAATGTTTACCCACTTCCAAATGAGTTACAAACTTGATATTTGGCAAAAACACTCCTTTCACCTTGCAATCAACAGAAAAATTCCGAAAAGGTACATTTTTTAATTTTCAACCCTACAAAAGACAAAACTAATAGCGGGAAAGTACAAATCTCCAGTAATATCTCTGAGTGTGATATTGTGCATGGCCTATGTTGTAGACATTAGCACATTACATCTTTTTTATCTCTTGCTATTTTTTCATACGACGTTTAATTAGGGAGTTATTAATGATTTTGTACTTTTTGGCCGAAATTTTTCTCTGAGTGTGATATTGTACATGGCCTATGTTGTAGACATTAACACATTACATCTTTTTTATCTCTTGCTATTTTTTCATACGACGTTTAATTAGGGATTTATTAATGATTTTGTACTTTTTGGCCGAAATTTTTCTCTGGGTGTGATATTGTACATGGCCTATGTTGTAGACATTAACACATTACATCTTTTTTGTCTCTTGCTATTTCATCACACGACGTTTAATTACGGAGTTATTAATGATTTTGTACTTTTTGGCCGAAATTTTTCTCCGAGTGTGATATTGTACATGGCCTATGTTGTAGACAATAACACATTACATCTTTTTTGTCTCTTGCTATTTCATCATACGACGTATAATTAGGGAGTTATTAATGATTTTGTACTTTTTGGCCAAAATTTTTCTATGTCCCACGAAAAACTTAAAAATTATTTCGAATGAAATGTCAAAAAAATAGTTTTTTTTAATACTTTTATTATATTTTTTACGTCTTGTAGGGTCGGAAACCAACATGTTATTTTGATGTATTTTTTCGTCCCATGCATTTTTGGTTTCAGGTGATAGAATTATTTTCCACTAGGACCAATGCTCATCTATATTATATAAAGCTACTAGGCTGACTGACTCACTCACTCACTCACTGACATAAATGTTTACCCACTTCCAAATGAGTTACAAACTTGATATTTGGCAAAAACACTCCTTTCACCTTGCAATCAACAGAAAAATTCCGAAAAGGTACATTTTTTAATTTTCAACCCTACAAAAGACAAAACTAATAGCGGGAAAGTACAAATCTCCAGTAATATCTCAGAGTGTGATATTGTGCATGGCCTATGTTGTAGACATTAGCACATTACATCTTTTTTATCTCTTGCTATTTTTTCATACGACGTTTAATTAGGGAGTTATTAATGATTTTGTACTTTTTGGCCGAAATTTTTCTCTGAGTGTGATATTGTACATGGCCTATGTTGTAGACATTAACACATTACATCTTTTTTATCTCTTGCTATTTTTTCATACGACGTTTAATTAGGGATTTATTAATGATTTTGTACTTTTTGGCCGAAATTTTTCTCTGGGTGTGATATTGTACATGGCCTATGTTGTAGACATTAACACATTACATCTTTTTTATCTCTTGCTAATTTTTTCATACGACGTTTAATTAGGGAGTTATTAATGATTTTGTACTTTTGGCCGAAATTTTTCTCTGAGTGTGATATTGTACATGGCCTATGTTGTAGACATTAACACATTACATCTTTTTTGTCTCTTGCTATTTCATGACACGACGTTTAATTACGGAGTTATTAATGATTTTGTACTTTTTGGCCGAAATTTTTCTCCGAGTGTGATATTGTACATGGCCTATGTTGTAGACAATAACACATTACATCTTTTTTGTCTCTTGCTATTTCATCATACGACGTATAATTAGGGAGTTATTAATGATTTTGTACTTTTTGGCCAAAATTTTTCTATGTCCCACGAAAAACTTAAAAATTATTTCGAATGAAATGTCAAAAAAATAGTTTTTTTTAATACTTTTATTATATTTTTTACGTCTTGTAGGGTCGGAAACCAACATGTTATTTTGATGTATTTTTTCGTCCCATGCATTTTTGGTTTCAGGTGATAGAATTATTTTCCACTAGGACCAATGCTCATCTATATTATATAAAGCTACTAGGCTGACTGACTGACTCACTCACTCACTCACTGACATAAATGTTTACCCACTTCCAAATGAGTTACAAACTTGATATTTGGCAAAAACACTCCTTTCACCCTGCAATCAACAGAAAAATTCCGAAAAGGTACATTTTTTAATTTTCAACCCTACAAAAGACAAAACTAATAGCGGGAAAGTACAAATCTCCAGTAATATCTCTGAGTGTGATATTGTGCATGGCCTATGTTGTAGACATTAGATCATTACATCTTTTTTATCTCTTGCTATTTTTTCATACGACGTTTAATTAGGGAGTTATTAATGATTTTGTACTTTTTGGCCAAAATTTTTCTATGTCCCACGAAAAACTTAAAACTTAATTCGAATGAAATGTCAAAAAAATAGTTTTTTTAATACTTTTATTATATTTTTTACGTCTTGTAGGGTCGGAAACCAACATGTTATTTTGATGTATTTTTTCGTCCCATGCATTTTTGGTTTCAGGTGATAGAATTATTTTCCACTAGGACCAATGCTCATCTATATTATATAAAGCTACTAGGCTGACTGACTCACTCACTCACTCACTGACATAAATGTTTACCCACTTCCAAATGAGTTACAAACTTGATATTTGGCAAAAACACTCCTTTCACCTTGCAATCAACAGAAAAATTCCGAAAAGGTACATTTTTTAATTTTCAACCCTACAAAAGACGAAACTAATAGCGGGAAAGTACAAATCTCCAGTAATATCTCTGAGTGTGATATTGTGCATGGCCTATGTTGTAGACATTAGCACATTACATCTTTTTTATCTCTTGCTATTTTTTCATACGACGTTTAATTAGGGATTTATTAATGATTTTGTACTTTTTGGCCGAAATTTTTCTCTGGGTGTGATATTGTACATGGCCTATGTTGTAGACATTAACACATAACATCTTTTTTATCTCTTGCTAATTTTTTCATACGACGTTTAATTAGGGAGTTATTAATGATTTTGTACTTTTGGCCGAAATTTTTCTCTGAGTGTGATATTGTACATGGCCTATGTTGTAGACATTAACACATTACATCTTTTTTGTCTCTTGCTATTTTTTCATACGACGTTTAATTAGGGAGTTATTAATGATTTTGTACTTTTTGGCCGAAATTTTTCTCCGAGTGTGATATTGTACATGGCCTATGTTGTAGACAATAACACATTACATCTTTTTTGTCTCTTGCTATTTCATCATACGACGTATAATTAGGGAGTTATTAATGATTTTGTACTTTTTGGCCAAAATTTTTCTATGTCCCACGAAAAACTTAAAAATTAATTCGAATGAAATGTCAAAAAAATAGTTTTTTTTAATACTTTTATTATATTTTTTACGTCTTGTAGGGTCGGAAACCAACATGTTATTTTGATGTATTTTTTCGTCCCATGCATTTTTGGTTTCAGGTGATAGAATTATTTTCCACTAGGACCAATGCTCATCTATATTATATAAAGCTACTAGGCTGACTGACTGACTCACTCACTCACTCACTGACATAAATGTTTACCCACTTCCAAATGAGTTACAAACTTGATATTTGGCAAAAACACTCCTTTCACCTTGCAATCAACAGAAAAATTCCGAAAAGGTACATTTTTTAATTTTCAACCCTACAAAAGACAAAACTAATAGCGGGAAAGTACAAATCTCCAGTAATATCTCTGAGTGTGATATTGTGCATGGCCTATGTTGTAGACATTAGCACATTACATCTTTTTTATCTCTTGCTATTTTTTCATACGACGTTTAATTAGGGAGTTATTAATGATTTTGTACTTTTTGGCCGAAATTTTTCTCTGAGTGTGATATTGTACATGGCCTATGTTGTAGACATTAACACATTACATCTTTTTTATCTCTTGCTATTTTTTCATACGACGTTTAATTAGGGATTTATTAATGATTTTGTACTTTTTGGCCGAAAGTTTTCTCTGGGTGTGATATTGTACATGGCCTATGTTGTAGACATTAACACATTACATCTTTTTTATCTCTTGCTATTTTTTCATACGACGTTTAATTAGGGAGTTATTAATGATTTTGTACTTTTTGGCCGAAATTTTTCTCTGAGAGTGATATTGTACATGGCCTATGTTGTAGACATTAACACATTACATCTTTTTTGTCTCTTGCTATTTCATCACACGACGTTTAATTACGGAGTTATTAATGATTTTGTACTTTTTGGCCGAAATTTTTCTCCGAGTGTGATATTGTACATGGCCTATGTTGTAGACAATAACACATTACATCTTTTTTGTCTCTTGCTATTTCATCATACGACGTATAATTAGGGAGTTATTAATGATTTTGTACTTTTTGGCCAAAATTTTTCTATGTCCCACGAAAAACTTAAAAATTATTTCGAATGAAATGTCAAAAAAATAGTTTTTTTTAATACTTTTATTATATTTTTTACGTCTTGTAGGGTCGGAAACCAACATGTTATTTTGATGTATTTTTTCGTCCCATGCATTTTTGGTTTCAGGTGATAGAATTATTTTCCACTAGGACCAATGCTCATCTATATTATATAAAGCTACTAGGCTGACTGACTCACTCACTCACTCACTGACATAAATGTTTACCCACTTCCAAATGAGTTACAAACTTGATATTTGGCAAAAACACTCCTTTCACCTTGCAATCAACAGAAAAATTCCGAAAAGGTACATTTTTTAATTTTCAACCCTACAAAAGACAAAACTAATAGCGGGAAAGTACAAATCTCCAGTAATATCTCTGAGTGTGATATTGTGCATGGCCTATGTTGTAGACATTAGCACATTACATCTTTTTTATCTCTTGCTATTTTTTCATACGACGTTTAATTAGGGAGTTATTAATGATTTTGTACTTTTTGGCCGAAATTTTTCTCTGAGTGTGATATTGTACATGGCCTATGTTGTAGACATTAACACATTACATCTTTTTTATCTCTTGCTATTTTTTCATACGACGTTTAATTAGGGATTTATTAATGTTTTTGTACTTTTTGGCCGAAATTTTTCTCTGGGTGTGATATTGTACATGGCCTATGTTGTAGACATTAACACATTACATCTTTTTTATCTCTTGCTATTTTTTCATACGACGTTTAATTAGGGAGTTATTAATGATTTTGTACTTTTTGGCCGAAATTTTTCTCTGAGTGTGATATTGTACATGGCCTATGTTGTAGACATTAACACATTACATCTTTTTTGTCTCTTGCTATTTCATCACACGACGTTTAATTACGGAGTTATTAATGATTTTGTACTTTTTGGCCGAAATTTTTCTCCGAGTGTGATATTCTACATGGCCTATGTTGTAGACAATAACACATTACATCTTTTTTGTCTCTTGCTATTTCATCATACGACGTATAATTAGGGAGTTATTAATGATTTTGTACTTTTTGGCCAAAATTTTTCTATGTCCCACGAAAAACTTAAAAATTAATTCGAATGAAATGTCAAAAAAATAGTTTTTTTTAATACTTTTATTATATTTTTTACGTCTTGTAGGGTCGGAAACCAACATGTTATTTTGATGTATTTTTTCGTCCCATGCATTTTTGGTTTCAGGTGATAGAATTATTTTCCACTAGGACCAATGCTCATCTATATTATATAAAGCTACTAGGCTGACTGACTGACTCACTCACTCACTCACTGACATAAATGTTTACCCACTTCCAAATGAGTTACAAACTTGATATTTGGCAAAAACACTCCTTTCACCTTGCAATCAACAGAAAAATTCCGAAAAGGTACATTTTTTAATTTTCAACCCTACAAAAGACAAAACTAATAGCGGGAAAGTACAAATCTCCAGTAATATCTCTGAGTGTGATATTGTGCATGGCCTATGTTGTAGACATTAGCACATTACATCTTTTTTATCTCTTGCTATTTTTTCATACGACGTTTAATTAGGGAGTTATTAATGATTTTGTACTTTTTGGCCGAAATTTTTCTCTGAGTGTGATATTGTACATGGCCTATGTTGTAGACATTAACACATTACATCTTTTTTATCTCTTGCTATTTTTTCATACGACGTTTAATTAGGGATTTATTAATGATTTTGTACTTTTTGGCCGAAAGTTTTCTCTGGGTGTGATATTGTACATGGCCTATGTTGTAGACATTAACACATTACATCTTTTTTATCTCTTGCTATTTTTTCATACGACGTTTAATTAGGGAGTTATTAATGATTTTGTACTTTTTGGCCGAAATTTTTCTCTGAGAGTGATATTGTACATGGCCTATGTTGTAGACATTAACACATTACATCTTTTTTGTCTCTTGCTATTTCATCACACGACGTTTAATTACGGAGTTATTAATGATTTTGTACTTTTTGGCCGAAATTTTTCTCCGAGTGTGATATTCTACATGGCCTATGTTGTAGACAATAACACATTACATCTTTTTTGTCTCTTGCTATTTCATCATACGACGTATAATTAGGGAGTTATTAATGATTTTGTACTTTTTGGCCAAAATTTTTCTATGTCCCACGAAAAACTTAAAAATTAATTCGAATGAAATGTCAAAAAAATAGTTTTTTTAATACTTTTATTATATTTTTTACGTCTTGTAGGGTCGGAAACCAACATGTTATTTTGATGTATTTTTTCGTCCCATGCATTTTTGGTTTCAGGTGATAGAATTATTTTCCACTAGGACCAATGCTCATCTATATTATATAAAGCTACTAGGCTGACTGACTGACTCACTCACTCACTCACTGACATAAATGTTTACCCACTTCCAAATGAGTTACAAACTTGATATTTGGCAAAAACACTCCTTTCACCTTGCAATCAACAGAAAAATTCCGAAAAGGTACATTTTTTAATTTTCAACCCTACAAAAGACAAAACTAATAGCGGGAAAGTACAAATCTCCAGTAATATCTCTGAGTGTGATATTGTGCATGGCCTATGTTGTAGACATTAGCACATTACATCTTTTTTATCTCTTGCTATTTTTTCATACGACGTTTAATTAGGGAGTTATTAATGATTTTGTACTTTTTGGCCGAAATTTTTCTCTGAGTGTGATATTGTACATGGCCTATGTTGTAGACATTAACACATTACATCTTTTTTATCTCTTGCTATTTTTTCATACGACGTTTAATTAGGGAGTTATTAATGATTTTGTACTTTTTGGCCGAAATTTTTCTCTGAGTGTGATATTGTACATGGCCTATGTTGTAGACATTAACACATTTCATCTTTTTTGTCTCTTGCTATTTCATCACACGACGTTTAATTACGGAGTTATTAATGATTTTGTACTTTTTGGCCGAAATTTTTCTCCGAGTGTGATATTGTACATGGCCTATGTTGTAGACAATAACACATTACATCTTTTTTGTCTCTTGCTATTTCATCATACGACGTATAATTAGGGAGTTATTAATGATTTTGTACTTTTTGGCCAAAATTTTTCTATGTCCCACGAAAAACTTAAAAATTATTTCGAATGAAATGTCAAAAAAATAGTTTTTTTTAATACTTTTATTATATTTTTTACGTCTTGTAGGGTCGGAAACCAACATGTTATTTTGATGTATTTTTTCGTCCCATGCATTTTTGGTTTCAGGTGATAGAATTATTTTCCACTAGGACCAATGCTCATCTATATTATATAAAGCTACTAGGCTGACTGACTCACTCACTCACTCACTGACATAAATGTTTACCCACTTCCAAATGAGTTACAAACTTGATATTTGGCAAAAACACTCCTTTCACCTTGCAATCAACAGAAAAATTCCGAAAAGGTACATTTTTTAATTTTCAACCCTACAAAAGACAAAACTAATAGCGGGAAAGTACAAATCTCCAGTAATATCTCAGAGTGTGATATTGTGCATGGCCTATGTTGTAGACATTAGCACATTACATCTTTTTTATCTCTTGCTATTTTTTCATACGACGTTTAATTAGGGAGTTATTAATGATTTTGTACTTTTTGGCCGAAATTTTTCTCTGAGTGTGATATTGTACATGGCCTATGTTGTAGACATTAACACATTACATCTTTTTTATCTCTTGCTATTTTTTCATACCACGTTTAATTAGGGATTTATTAATGATTTTGTACTTTTTGGCCGAAATTTTTCTCTGGGTGTGATATTGTACATGGCCTATGTTGTAGACATTAACACATTACATCTTTTTTATCTCTTGCTAATTTTTTCATACGACGTTTAATTAGGGAGTTATTAATGATTTTGTACTTTTGGCCGAAATTTTTCTCTGAGTGTGATATTGTACATGGCCTATGTTGTAGACATTAACACATTACATCTTTTTTGTCTCTTGCTATTTCATGACACGACGTTTAATTACGGAGTTATTAATGATTTTGTACTTTTTGGCCGAAATTTTTCTCCGAGTGTGATATTGTACATGGCCTATGTTGTAGACAATAACACATTACATCTTTTTTGTCTCTTGCTATTTCATCATACGACGTATAATTAGGGAGTTATTAATGATTTTGTACTTTTTGGCCAAAATTTTTCTATGTCCCACGAAAAACTTACAAATTATTTCGAATGAAATGTCAAAAAAATAGTTTTTTTTAATACTTTTATTATATTTTTTACGTCTTGTAGGGTCGGAAACCAACATGTTATTTTGATGTATTTTTTCGTCCCATGCATTTTTGGTTTCAGGTGATAGAATTATTTTCCACTAGGACCAATGCTCATCTATATTATATAAAGCTACTAGGCTGACTGACTGACTCACTCACTCACTCACTGACATAAATGTTTACCCACTTCCAAATGAGTTACAAACTTGATATTTGGCAAAAACACTCCTTTCACCCTGCAATCAACAGAAAAATTCCGAAAAGGTACATTTTTTAATTTTCAACCCTACAAAAGACAAAACTAATAGCGGGAAAGTACAAATCTCCAGTAATATCTCTGAGTGTGATATTGTGCATGGCCTATGTTGTAGACATTAGATCATTACATCTTTTTTATCTCTTGCTATTTTTTCATACGACGTTTAATTAGGGAGTTATTAATGATTTTGTACTTTTTGGCCAAAATTTTTCTATGTCCCACGAAAAACTTAAAACTTAATTCGAATGAAATGTCAAAAAAATAGTTTTTTTAATACTTTTATTATATTTTTTACGTCTTGTAGGGTCGGAAACCAACATGTTATTTTGATGTATTTTTTCGTCCCATGCATTTTTGGTTTCAGGTGATAGAATTATTTTCCACTAGGACCAATGCTCATCTATATTATATAAAGCTACTAGGCTGACTGACTCACTCACTCACTCACTGACATAAATGTTTACCCACTTCCAAATGAGTTACAAACTTGATATTTGGCAAAAACACTCCTTTCACCTTGCAATCAACAGAAAAATTCCGAAAAGGTACATTTTTTAATTTTCAACCCTACAAAAGACGAAACTAATAGCGGGAAAGTACAAATCTCCAGTAATATCTCTGAGTGTGATATTGTGCATGGCCTATGTTGTAGACATTAGCACATTACATCTTTTTTATCTCTTGCTATTTTTTCATACGACGTTTAATTAGGGATTTATTAATGATTTTGTACTTTTTGGCCGAAATTTTTCTCTGGGTGTGATATTGTACATGGCCTATGTTGTAGACATTAACACATAACATCTTTTTTATCTCTTGCTAATTTTTTCATACGACGTTTAATTAGGGAGTTATTAATGATTTTGTACTTTTGGCCGAAATTTTTCTCTGAGTGTGATATTGTACATGGCCTATGTTGTAGACATTAACACATTACATCTTTTTTGTCTCTTGCTATTTCATCACACGACGTTTAATTACGGAGTTATTAATGATTTTGTACTTTTTGGCCGAAATTTTTCTCCGAGTGTGATATTGTACATGGCCTATGTTGTAGACAATAACACATTACATCTTTTTTGTCTCTTGCTATTTCATCATACGACGTATAATTAGGGAGTTATTAATGATTTTGTACTTTTTGGCCAAAATTTTTCTATGTCCCACGAAAAACTTAAAAATTAATTCGAATGAAATGTCAAAAAAATAGTTTTTTTTAATACTTTTATTATATTTTTTACGTCTTGTAGGGTCGGAAACCAACATGTTATTTTGATGTATTTTTTCGTCCCATGCATTTTTGGTTTCAGGTGATAGAATTATTTTCCACTAGGACCAATGCTCATCTATATTATATAAAGCTACTAGGCTGACTGACTGACTCACTCACTCACTCACTGACATAAATGTTTACCCACTTCCAAATGAGTTACAAACTTGATATTTGGCAAAAACACTCCTTTCACCCTGCAATCAACAGAAAAATTCCGAAAAGGTACATTTTTTAATTTTCAACCCTACAAAAGACAAAACTAATAGCGGGAAAGTACAAATCTCCAGTAATATCTCTGAGTGTGATATTGTGCATGGCCTATGTTGTAGACATTAGATCATTACATCTTTTTTATCTCTTGCTATTTTTTCATACGACGTTTAATTAGGGAGTTATTAATGATTTTGTACTTTTTGGCCAAAATTTTTCTATGTCCCACGAAAAACTTAAAACTTAATTCGAATGAAATGTCAAAAAAAATAGTTTTTTTAATACTTTTATTATATTTTTTACGTCTTGTAGGGTCGGAAACCAACATGTTATTTTGATGTATTTTTTCGTCCCATGCATTTTTGGTTTCAGGTGATAGAATTATTTTCCACTAGGACCAATGCTCATCTATATTATATAAAGCTACTAGGCTGACTGACTCACTCACTCACTCACTGACATAAATGTTTACCCACTTCCAAATGAGTTACAAACTTGATATTTGGCAAAAACACTCCTTTCACCTTGCAATCAACAGAAAAATTCCGAAAAGGTACATTTTTTAATTTTCAACCCTACAAAAGACGAAACTAATAGCGGGAAAGTACAAATCTCCAGTAATATCTCTGAGTGTGATATTGTGCATGGCCTATGTTGTAGACATTAGCACATTACATCTTTTTTATCTCTTGCTATTTTTTCATACGACGTTTAATTAGGGATTTATTAATGATTTTGTACTTTTTGGCCGAAATTTTTCTCTGGGTGTGATATTGTACATGGCCTATGTTGTAGACATTAACACATTACATCTTTTTTATCTCTTGCTATTTTTTCATACGACGTTTAATTAGGGATTTATTAATGATTTTGTACTTTTTGGCCGAAAGTTTTCTCTGGGTGTGATATTGTACATGGCCTATGTTGTAGACATTAACACATTACATCTTTTTTATCTCTTGCTATTTTTTCATACGACGTTTAATTAGGGAGTTATTAATGATTTTGTACTTTTTGGCCGAAATTTTTCTCTGAGAGTGATATTGTACATGGCCTATGTTGTAGACATTAACACATTACATCTTTTTTGTCTCTTGCTATTTCATCACACGACGTTTAATTACGGAGTTATTAATGATTTTGTACTTTTTGGCCGAAATTTTTCTCCGAGTGTGATATTCTACATGGCCTATGTTGTAGACAATAACACATTACATCTTTTTTGTCTCTTGCTATTTCATCATACGACGTATAATTAGGGAGTTATTAATGATTTTGTACTTTTTGGCCAAAATTTTTCTATGTCCCACGAAAAACTTAAAAATTAATTCGAATGAAATGTCAAAAAAATAGTTTTTTTAATACTTTTATTATATTTTTTACGTCTTGTAGGGTCGGAAACCAACATGTTATTTTGATGTATTTTTTCGTCCCATGCATTTTTGGTTTCAGGTGATAGAATTATTTTCCACTAGGACCAATGCTCATCTATATTATATAAAGCTACTAGGCTGACTGACTGACTCACTCACTCACTCACTGACATAAATGTTTACCCACTTCCAAATGAGTTACAAACTTGATATTTGGCAAAAACACTCCTTTCACCTTGCAATCAACAGAAAAATTCCGAAAAGGTACATTTTTTAATTTTCAACCCTACAAAAGACAAAACTAATAGCGGGAAAGTACAAATCTCCAGTAATATCTCTGAGTGTGATATTGTGCATGGCCTATGTTGTAGACATTAGCACATTACATCTTTTTTATCTCTTGCTATTTTTTCATACGACGTTTAATTAGGGAGTTATTAATGATTTTGTACTTTTTGGCCGAAATTTTTCTCTGAGTGTGATATTGTACATGGCCTATGTTGTAGACATTAACACATTACATCTTTTTTATCTCTTGCTATTTTTTCATACGACGTTTAATTAGGGATTTATTAATGTTTTTGTACTTTTTGGCCGAAATTTTTCTCTGGGTGTGATATTGTACATGGCCTATGTTGTAGACATTAACACATTACATCTTTTTTATCTCTTGCTATTTTTTCATACGACGTTTAATTAGGGAGTTATTAATGATTTTGTACTTTTTGGCCGAAATTTTTCTCTGAGTGTGATATTGTACATGGCCTATGTTGTAGACATTAACACATTACATCTTTTTTGTCTCTTGCTATTTCATCACACGACGTTTAATTACGGAGTTATTAATGATTTTGTACTTTTTGGCCGAAATTTTTCTCCGGGTGTGATATTCTACATGGCCTATGTTGTAGACAATAACACATTACATCTTTTTTGTCTCTTGCTATTTCATCATACGACGTATAATTAGGGAGTTATTAATGATTTTGTACTTTTTGGCCAAAATTTTTCTATGTCCCACGAAAAACTTAAAAATTAATTCGAATGAAATGTCAAAAAAATAGTTTTTTTTAATACTTTTATTATATTTTTTACGTCTTGTAGGGTCGGAAACCAACATGTTATTTTGATGTATTTTTTCGTCCCATGCATTTTTGGTTTCAGGTGATAGAATTATTTTCCACTAGGACCAATGCTCATCTATATTATATAAAGCTACTAGGCTGACTGACTGACTCACTCACTGACATAAATGTTTACCCACTTCCAAATGAGTTACAAACTTGATATTTGGCAAAAACACTCCTTTCACCTTGCAATCAACAGAAAAATTCCGAAAAGGTACATTTTTTAATTTTCAACCCTACAAAAGACAAAACTAATAGCGGGAAAGTACAAATCTCCAGTAATATCTCTGAGTGTGATATTGTGCATGGCCTATGTTGTAGACATTAGCACATTACATCTTTTTTATCTCTTGCTATTTTTTCATACGACGTTTAATTAGGGAGTTATTAATGATTTTGTACTTTTTGGCCGAAATTTTTCTCTGAGTGTGATATTGTACATGGCCTATGTTGTAGACATTAACACATTACATCTTTTTTATCTCTTGCTATTTTTTCATACGACGTTTAATTAGGGATTTATTAATGATTTTGTACTTTTTGGCCGAAAGTTTTCTCTGGGTGTGATATTGTACATGGACTATGTTGTAGACATTAACACATTACATCTTTTTTATCTCTTGCTATTTTTTCATACGACGTTTAATTAGGGAGTTATTAATGATTTTGTACTTTTTGGCCGAAATTTTTCTCTGAGTGTGATATTGTACATGGCCTATGTTGTAGACATTAACACATTACATCTTTTTTGTCTCTTGCTATTTCATCACACGACGTTTAATTACGGAGTTATTAATGATTTTGTACTTTTTGGCCGAAATTTTTCTCCGGGTGTGATATTGTACATGGCCTATGTTGTAGACAATAACACATTACATCTTTTTTGTCTCTTGCTATTTCATCATACGACGTATAATTAGGGAGTTATTAATGATTTTGTACTTTTTGGCCAAAATTTTTCTATGTCCCACGAAAAACTTAAAAATTAATTCGAATGTAATGTCAAAAAAATAGTTTTTTTAATACTTTTATTATATTTTTTACGTCTTGTAGGGTCGGAAACCAACATGTTATTTTGATGTATTTTTTCGTCCCATGCATTTTTGGTTTCAGGTGATAGAATTATTTTCCACTAGGACCAATGCTCATCTATATTATATAAAGCTACTAGGCTGACTGACTGACTCACTCACTCACTCACTGACATAAATGTTTACCCACTTCCAAATGAGTTACAAACTTGATATTTGGCAAAAACACTCCTTTCACCTTGCAATCAACAGAAAAATTCCGAAAAGGTACATTTTTTAATTTTCAACCCTACAAAAGACAAAACTAATAGCGGGAAAGTACAAATCTCCAGTAATATCTCTGAGTGTGATATTGTGCATGGCCTATGTTGTAGACATTAGCACATTACATCTTTTTTATCTCTTGCTATTTTTTCATACGACGTTTAATTAGGGAGTTATTAATGATTTTGTACTTTTTGGCCGAAATTTTTCTCTGAGTGTGATATTGTACATGGCCTATGTTGTAGACATTAACACATTACATCTTTTTTATCTCTTGCTATTTTTTCATACGACGTTTAATTAGGGATTTATTAATGATTTTGTACTTTTTGGCCGAAAGTTTTCTCTGGGTGTGATATTGTACATGGCCTATGTTGTAGACATTAACACATTACATCTTTTTTATCTCTTGCTATTTTTTCATACGACGTTTAATTAGGGAGTTATTAATGATTTTGTACTTTTTGGCCGAAATTTTTCTCTGAGAGTGATATTGTACATGGCCTATGTTGTAGACATTAACACATTACATCTTTTTTGTCTCTTGCTATTTCATCACACGACGTTTAATTACGGAGTTATTAATGATTTTGTACTTTTTGGCCGAAATTTTTCTCCGAGTGTGATATTCTACATGGCCTATGTTGTAGACAATAACACATTACATCTTTTTTGTCTCTTGCTATTTCATCATACGACGTATAATTAGGGAGTTATTAATGATTTTGTACTTTTTGGCCAAAATTTTTCTATGTCCCACGAAAAACTTAAAAATTAATTCGAATGAAATGTCAAAAAAATAGTTTTTTTTAATACTTTTATTATATTTTTTACGTCTTGTAGGGTCGGAAACCAACATGTTATTTTGATGTATTTTTTCGTCCCATGCATTTTTGGTTTCAGGTGATAGAATTATTTTCCACTAGGACCAATGCTCATCTATATTATATAAAGCTACTAGGCTGACTGACTGACTCACTCACTCACTCACTGACATAAATGTTTACCCACTTCCAAATGAGTTACAAACTTGATATTTGGCAAAAACACTCCTTTCACCTTGCAATCAACAGAAAAATTCCGAAAAGGTACATTTTTTAATTTTCAACCCTACAAAAGACAAAACTAATAGCGGGAAAGTACAAATCTCCAGTAATATCTCTGAGTGTGATATTGTGCATGGCCTATGTTGTAGACATTAGCACATTACATCTTTTTTATCTCTTGCTATTTTTTCATACGACGTTTAATTAGGGAGTTATTAATGATTTTGTACTTTTTGGCCGAAATTTTTCTCTGAGTGTGATATTGTACATGGCCTATGTTGTAGACATTAACACATTACATCTTTTTTATCTCTTGCTATTTTTTCATACGACGTTTAATTAGGGATTTATTAATGATTTTGTACTTTTTGGCCGAAAGTTTTCTCTGGGTGTGATATTGTACATGGACTATGTTGTAGACATTAACACATTACATCTTTTTTATCTCTTGCTATTTTTTCATACGACGTTTAATTAGGGAGTTATTAATGATTTTGTACTTTTTGGCCGAAATTTTTCTCTGAGTGTGATATTGTACATGGCCTATGTTGTAGACATTAACACATTACATCTTTTTTGTCTCTTGCTATTTCATCACACGACGTTTAATTACGGAGTTATTAATGATTTTGTACTTTTTGGCCGAAATTTTTCTCCGGGTGTGATATTGTACATGGCCTATGTTGTAGACAATAACACATTACATCTTTTTTGTCTCTTGCTATTTCATCATACGACGTATAATTAGGGAGTTATTAATGATTTTGTACTTTTTGGCCAAAATTTTTCTATGTCCCACGAAAAACTTAAAAATTAATTCGAATGTAATGTCAAAAAAATAGTTTTTTTAATACTTTTATTATATTTTTTACGTCTTGTAGGGTCGGAAACCAACATGTTATTTTGATGTATTTTTTCGTCCCATGCATTTTTGGTTTCAGGTGATAGAATTATTTTCCACTAGGACCAATGCTCATCTATATTATATAAAGCTACTAGGCTGACTGACTGACTCACTCACTCACTCACTGACATAAATGTTTACCCACTTCCAAATGAGTTACAAACTTGATATTTGGCAAAAACACTCCTTTCACCTTGCAATCAACAGAAAAATTCCGAAAAGGTACATTTTTTAATTTTCAACCCTACAAAAGACAAAACTAATAGCGGGAAAGTACAAATCTCCAGTAATATCTCTGAGTGTGATATTGTGCATGGCCTATGTTGTAGACATTAGCACATTACATCTTTTTTATCTCTTGCTATTTTTTCATACGACGTTTAATTAGGGAGTTATTAATGATTTTGTACTTTTTGGCCGAAATTTTTCTCTGAGTGTGATATTGTACATGGCCTATGTTGTAGACATTAACACATTACATCTTTTTTATCTCTTGCTATTTTTTCATACGACGTTTAATTAGGGATTTATTAATGATTTTGTACTTTTTGGCCGAAAGTTTTCTCTGGGTGTGATATTGTACATGGCCTATGTTGTAGACATTAACACATTACATCTTTTTTATCTCTTGCTATTTTTTCATACGACGTTTAATTAGGGAGTTATTAATGATTTTGTACTTTTTGGCCGAAATTTTTCTCTGAGAGTGATATTGTACATGGCCTATGTTGTAGACATTAACACATTACATCTTTTTTGTCTCTTGCTATTTCATCACACGACGTTTAATTACGGAGTTATTAATGATTTTGTACTTTTTGGCCGAAATTTTTCTCCGAGTGTGATATTCTACATGGCCTATGTTGTAGACAATAACACATTACATCTTTTTTGTCTCTTGCTATTTCATCATACGACGTATAATTAGGGAGTTATTAATGATTTTGTACTTTTTGGCCAAAATTTTTCTATGTCCCACGAAAAACTTAAAAATTAATTCGAATGAAATGTCAAAAAAATAGTTTTTTTAATACTTTTATTATATTTTTTACGTCTTGTAGGGTCGGAAACCAACATGTTATTTTGATGTATTTTTTCGTCCCATGCATTTTTGGTTTCAGGTGATAGAATTATTTTCCACTAGGACCAATGCTCATCTATATTATATAAAGCTACTAGGCTGACTGACTGACTCACTCACTCACTCACTGACATAAATGTTTACCCACTTCCAAATGAGTTACAAACTTGATATTTGGCAAAAACACTCCTTTCACCTTGCAATCAACAGAAAAATTCCGAAAAGGTACATTTTTTAATTTTCAACCCTACAAAAGACAAAACTAATAGCGGGAAAGTACAAATCTCCAGTAATATCTCTGAGTGTGATATTGTGCATGGCCTATGTTGTAGACATTAGCACATTACATCTTTTTTATCTCTTGCTATTTTTTCATACGACGTTTAATTAGGGAGTTATTAATGATTTTGTACTTTTTGGCCGAAATTTTTCTCTGAGTGTGATATTGTACATGGCCTATGTTGTAGACATTAACACATTACATCTTTTTTATCTCTTGCTATTTTTTCATACGACTTTTAATTAGGGATTTATTAATGTTTTTGTACTTTTTGGCCGAAATTTTTCTCTGGGTGTGATATTGTACATGGCCTATGTTGTAGACATTAACACATTACATCTTTTTTATCTCTTGCTATTTTTTCATACGACGTTTAATTAGGGAGTTATTAATGATTTTGTACTTTTTGGCCGAAATTTTTCTCTGAGTGTGATATTGTACATGGCCTATGTTGTAGACATTAACACATTACATCTTTTTTGTCTCTTGCTATTTCATCACACGACGTTTAATTACGGAGTTATTAATGATTTTGTACTTTTTGGCCGAAATTTTTCTCCGGGTGTGATATTCTACATGGCCTATGTTGTAGACAATAACACATTACATCTTTTTTGTCTCTTGCTATTTCATCATACGACGTATAATTAGGGAGTTATTAATGATTTTGTACTTTTTGGCCAAAATTTTTCTATGTCCCACGAAAAACTTAAAAATTAATTCGAATGAAATGTCAAAAAAATAGTTTTTTTTAATACTTTTATTATATTTTTTACGTCTTGTAGGGTCGGAAACCAACATGTTATTTTGATGTATTTTTTCGTCCCATGCATTTTTGGTTTCAGGTGATAGAATTATTTTCCACTAGGACCAATGCTCATCTATATTATATAAAGCTACTAGGCTGACTGACTGACTCACTCACTCACTCACTGACATAAATGTTTACCCACTTCCAAATGAGTTACAAACTTGATATTTGGCAAAAACACTCCTTTCACCTTGCAATCAACAGAAAAATTCCGAAAAGGTACATTTTTTAATTTTCAACCCTACAAAAGACAAAACTAATAGCGGGAAAGTACAAATCTCCAGTAATATCTCTGAGTGTGATATTGTGCATGGCCTATGTTGTAGACATTAGCACATTACATCTTTTTTATCTCTTGCTATTTTTTCATACGACGTTTAATTAGGGAGTTATTAATGATTTTGTACTTTTTGGCCGAAATTTTTCTCTGAGTGTGATATTGTACATGGCCTATGTTGTAGACATTAACACATTACATCTTTTTTATCTCTTGCTATTTTTTCATACGACGTTTAATTAGGGATTTATTAATGATTTTGTACTTTTTGGCCGAAAGTTTTCTCTGGGTGTGATATTGTACATGGACTATGTTGTAGACATTAACACATTACATCTTTTTTATCTCTTGCTATTTTTTCATACGACGTTTAATTAGGGAGTTATTAATGATTTTGTACTTTTTGGCCGAAATTTTTCTCTGAGTGTGATATTGTACATGGCCTATGTTGTAGACATTAACACATTACATCTTTTTTGTCTCTTGCTATTTCATCACACGACGTTTAATTACGGAGTTATTAATGATTTTGTACTTTTTGGCCGAAATTTTTCTCCGGGTGTGATATTGTACATGGCCTATGTTGTAGACAATAACACATTACATCTTTTTTGTCTCTTGCTATTTCATCATACGACGTATAATTAGGGAGTTATTAATGATTTTGTACTTTTTGGCCAAAATTTTTCTATGTCCCACGAAAAACTTAAAAATTAATTCGAATGTAATGTCAAAAAAATAGTTTTTTTAATACTTTTATTATATTTTTTACGTCTTGTAGGGTCGGAAACCAACATGTTATTTTGATGTATTTTTTCGTCCCATGCATTTTTGGTTTCAGGTGATAGAATTATTTTCCACTAGGACCAATGCTCATCTATATTATATAAAGCTACTAGGCTGACTGACTGACTCACTCACTCACTCACTGACATAAATGTTTACCCACTTCCAAATGAGTTACAAACTTGATATTTGGCAAAAACACTCCTTTCACCTTGCAATCAACAGAAAAATTCCGAAAAGGTACATTTTTTAATTTTCAACCCTACAAAAGACAAAACTAATAGCGGGAAAGTACAAATCTCCAGTAATATCTCTGAGTGTGATATTGTGCATGGCCTATGTTGTAGACATTAGCACATTACATCTTTTTTATCTCTTGCTATTTTTTCATACGACGTTTAATTAGGGAGTTATTAATGATTTTGTACTTTTTGGCCGAAATTTTTCTCTGAGTGTGATATTGTACATGGCCTATGTTGTAGACATTAACACATTACATCTTTTTTATCTCTTGCTATTTTTTCATACGACGTTTAATTAGGGATTTATTAATGATTTTGTACTTTTTGGCCGAAAGTTTTCTCTGGGTGTGATATTGTACATGGCCTATGTTGTAGACATTAACACATTACATCTTTTTTATCTCTTGCTATTTTTTCATACGACGTTTAATTAGGGAGTTATTAATGATTTTGTACTTTTTGGCCGAAATTTTTCTCTGAGAGTGATATTGTACATGGCCTATGTTGTAGACATTAACACATTACATCTTTTTTGTCTCTTGCTATTTCATCACACGACGTTTAATTACGGAGTTATTAATGATTTTGTACTTTTTGGCCGAAATTTTTCTCCGAGTGTGATATTCTACATGGCCTATGTTGTAGACAATAACACATTACATCTTTTTTGTCTCTTGCTATTTCATCATACGACGTATAATTAGGGAGTTATTAATGATTTTGTACTTTTTGGCCAAAATTTTTCTATGTCCCACGAAAAACTTAAAAATTAATTCGAATGAAATGTCAAAAAAATAGTTTTTTTTAATACTTTTATTATATTTTTTACGTCTTGTAGGGTCGGAAACCAACATGTTATTTTGATGTATTTTTTCGTCCCATGCATTTTTGGTTTCAGGTGATAGAATTATTTTCCACTAGGACCAATGCTCATCTATATTATATAAAGCTACTAGGCTGACTGACTGACTCACTCACTCACTCACTGACATAAATGTTTACCCACTTCCAAATGAGTTACAAACTTGATATTTGGCAAAAACACTCCTTTCACCTTGCAATCAACAGAAAAATTCCGAAAAGGTACATTTTTTAATTTTCAACCCTACAAAAGACAAAACTAATAGCGGGAAAGTACAAATCTCCAGTAATATCTCTGAGTGTGATATTGTGCATGGCCTATGTTGTAGACATTAGCACATTACATCTTTTTTATCTCTTGCTATTTTTTCATACGACGTTTAATTAGGGAGTTATTAATGATTTTGTACTTTTTGGCCGAAATTTTTCTCTGAGTGTGATATTGTACATGGCCTATGTTGTAGACATTAACACATTACATCTTTTTTATCTCTTGCTATTTTTTCATACGACGTTTAATTAGGGATTTATTAATGATTTTGTACTTTTTGGCCGAAAGTTTTCTCTGGGTGTGATATTGTACATGGACTATGTTGTAGACATTAACACATTACATCTTTTTTATCTCTTGCTATTTTTTCATACGACGTTTAATTAGGGAGTTATTAATGATTTTGTACTTTTTGGCCGAAATTTTTCTCTGAGTGTGATATTGTACATGGCCTATGTTGTAGACATTAACACATTACATCTTTTTTGTCTCTTGCTATTTCATCACACGACGTTTAATTACGGAGTTATTAATGATTTTGTACTTTTTGGCCGAAATTTTTCTCCGGGTGTGATATTGTACATGGCCTATGTTGTAGACAATAACACATTACATCTTTTTTGTCTCTTGCTATTTCATCATACGACGTATAATTAGGGAGTTATTAATGATTTTGTACTTTTTGGCCAAAATTTTTCTATGTCCCACGAAAAACTTAAAAATTAATTCGAATGTAATGTCAAAAAAATAGTTTTTTTAATACTTTTATTATATTTTTTACGTCTTGTAGGGTCGGAAACCAACATGTTATTTTGATGTATTTTTTCGTCCCATGCATTTTTGGTTTCAGGTGATAGAATTATTTTCCACTAGGACCAATGCTCATCTATATTATATAAAGCTACTAGGCTGACTGACTGACTCACTCACTCACTCACTGACATAAATGTTTACCCACTTCCAAATGAGTTACAAACTTGATATTTGGCAAAAACACTCCTTTCACCTTGCAATCAACAGAAAAATTCCGAAAAGGTACATTTTTTAATTTTCAACCCTACAAAAGACAAAACTAATAGCGGGAAAGTACAAATCTCCAGTAATATCTCTGAGTGTGATATTGTGCATGGCCTATGTTGTAGACATTAGCACATTACATCTTTTTTATCTCTTGCTATTTTTTCATACGACGTTTAATTAGGGAGTTATTAATGATTTTGTACTTTTTGGCCGAAATTTTTCTCTGAGTGTGATATTGTACATGGCCTATGTTGTAGACATTAACACATTACATCTTTTTTATCTCTTGCTATTTTTTCATACGACGTTTAATTAGGGATTTATTAATGATTTTGTACTTTTTGGCCGAAAGTTTTCTCTGGGTGTGATATTGTACATGGCCTATGTTGTAGACATTAACACATTACATCTTTTTTATCTCTTGCTATTTTTTCATACGACGTTTAATTAGGGAGTTATTAATGATTTTGTACTTTTTGGCCGAAATTTTTCTCTGAGAGTGATATTGTACATGGCCTATGTTGTAGACATTAACACATTACATCTTTTTTGTCTCTTGCTATTTCATCACACGACGTTTAATTACGGAGTTATTAATGATTTTGTACTTTTTGGCCGAAATTTTTCTCCGAGTGTGATATTCTACATGGCCTATGTTGTAGACAATAACACATTACATCTTTTTTGTCTCTTGCTATTTCATCATACGACGTATAATTAGGGAGTTATTAATGATTTTGTACTTTTTGGCCAAAATTTTTCTATGTCCCACGAAAAACTTAAAAATTAATTCGAATGAAATGTCAAAAAAATAGTTTTTTTAATACTTTTATTATATTTTTTACGTCTTGTAGGGTCGGAAACCAACATGTTATTTTGATGTATTTTTTCGTCCCATGCATTTTTGGTTTCAGGTGATAGAATTATTTTCCACTAGGACCAATGCTCATCTATATTATATAAAGCTACTAGGCTGACTGACTGACTCACTCACTCACTCACTGACATAAATGTTTACCCACTTCCAAATGAGTTACAAACTTGATATTTGGCAAAAACACTCCTTTCACCTTGCAATCAACAGAAAAATTCCGAAAAGGTACATTTTTTAATTTTCAACCTTACAAAAGACAAAACTAATAGCGGGAAAGTACAAATCTCCAGTAATATCTCTGAGTGTGATATTGTGCATGGCCTATGTTGTAGACATTAGCACATTACATCTTTTTTATCTCTTGCTATTTTTTCATACGACGTTTAATTAGGGAGTTATTAATGATTTTGTACTTTTTGGCCGAAATTTTTCTCTGAGTGTGATATTGTACATGGCCTATGTTGTAGACATTAACACATTACATCTTTTTTATCTCTTGCTATTTTTTCATACGACGTTTAATTAGGGATTTATTAATGTTTTTGTACTTTTTGGCCGAAATTTTTCTCTTGGTGTGATATTGTACATGGCCTATGTTGTAGACATTAACACATTACATCTTTTTTATCTCTTGCTATTTTTTCATACGACGTTTAATTAGGGAGTTATTAATGATTTTGTACTTTTTGGCCGAAATTTTTCTCTGAGTGTGATATTGTACATGGCCTATGTTGTAGACATTAACACATTACATCTTTTTTGTCTCTTGCTATTTCATCACACGACGTTTAATTACGGAGTTATTAATGATTTTGTACTTTTTGGCCGAAATTTTTCTCCGAGTGTGATATTCTACATGGCCTATGTTGTAGACAATAACACATTACATCTTTTTTGTCTCTTGCTATTTCATCATACGACGTATAATTAGGGAGTTATTAATGATTTTGTACTTTTTGGCCAAAATTTTTCTATGTCCCACGAAAAACTTAAAAATTAATTCGAATGAAATGTCAAAAAAATAGTTTTTTTTAATACTTTTATTATATTTTTTACGTCTTGTAGGGTCGGAAACCAACATGTTATTTTGATGTATTTTTTCGTCCCATGCATTTTTGGTTTCAGGTGATAGAATTATTTTCCACTAGGACCAATGCTCATCTATATTATATAAAGCTACTAGGCTGACTGACACTCACTCACTCACTCACTGACATAAATGTTTACCCACTTCCAAATGAGTTACAAACTTGATATTTGGCAAAAACACTCCTTTCACCTTGCAATCAACAGAAAAATTCCGAAAAGGTACATTTTTTAATTTTCAACCCTACAAAAGACAAAACTAATAGCGGGAAAGTACAAATCTCCAGTAATATCTCTGAGTGTGATATTGTGCATGGCCTATGTTGTAGACATTAGCACATTACATCTTTTTTATCTCTTGCTATTTTTTCATACGACGTTTAATTAGGGATTTATTAATGATTTTGTACTTTTTGGCCGAAAGTTTTCTCTGGGTGTGATATTGTACATGGACTATGTTGTAGACATTAACACATTACATCTTTTTTATCTCTTGCTATTTTTTCATACGACGTTTAATTAGGGAGTTATTAATGATTTTGTACTTTTTGGCCGAAATTTTTCTCTGAGTGTGATATTGTACATGGCCTATGTTGTAGACATTAACACATTACATCTTTTTTGTCTCTTGCTATTTCATCACACGACGTTTAATTACGGAGTTATTAATGATTTTGTACTTTTTGGCCGAAATTTTTCTCCGGGTGTGATATTGTACATGGCCTATGTTGTAGACAATAACACATTACATCTTTTTTGTCTCTTGCTATTTCATCATACGACGTATAATTAGGGAGTTATTAATGATTTTGTACTTTTTGGCCAAAATTTTTCTATGTCCCACGAAAAACTTAAAAATTAATTCGAATGTAATGTCAAAAAAATAGTTTTTTTTATACTTTTATTATATTTTTTACGTCTTGTAGGGTCGGAAACCAACATGTTATTTTGATGTATTTTTTCGTCCCATGCATTTTTGGTTTCAGGTGATAGAATTATTTTCCACTAGGACCAATGCTCATCTATATTATATAAAGCTACTAGGCTGACTGACTGACTCACTCACTCACTCACTGACATAAATGTTTACCCACTTCCAAATGAGTTACAAACTTGATATTTGGCAAAAACACTCCTTTCACCTTGCAATCAACAGAAAAATTCCGAAAAGGTACATTTTTTAATTTTCAACCCTACAAAAGACAAAACTAATAGCGGGAAAGTACAAATCTCCAGTAATATCTCTGAGTGTGATATTGTGCATGGCCTATGTTGTAGACATTAGCACATTACATCTTTTTTATCTCTTGCTATTTTTTCATACGACGTTTAATTACGGAGTTATTAATGATTTTGTACTTTTTGGCCGAAATTTTTCTCTGAGTGTGATATTGTACATGGCCTATGTTGTAGACATTAACACATTACATCTTTTTTGTCTCTTGCTATTTCATCACACGACGTTTAATTACGGAGTTATTAATGATTTTGTACTTTTTGGCCGAAATTTTTCTCCGAGTGTGATATTGTACATGGCCTATGTTGTAGACAATAACACATTACATCTTTTTTGTCTCTTGCTATTTCATCATACGACGTATAATTAGGGAGTTATTAATGATTTTGTACTTTTTGGCCAAAATTTTTCTATGTCCCACGAAAAACTTAAAACTTAATTCGAATGAAATGTCAAAAAAATAGTTTTTTTAATACTTTTATTATATTTTTTACGTCTTGTAGGGTCGGAAACCAACATGTTATTTTGATGTATTTTTTCGTCCCATGCATTTTTGGTTTCAGGTGATAGAATTATTTTCCACTAGGACCAATGCTCATCTATATTATATAAAGCTACTAGGCTGACTGACTGACTCACTCACTCACTCACTGACATAAATGTTTACCCACTTCCAAATGAGTTACAAACTTGATATTTGGCAAAAACACTCCTTTCACCTTTCAATCAACAGAAAAATTCCGAAAAGGTACATTTTTTAATTTTCAACCCTACAAAAGACAAAACTAATAGCGGGAAAGTACAAATCTCCAGTAATATCTCTGAGTGTGATATTGTGCATGGCCTATGTTGTAGACATTAGCACATTACATCTTTTTTATCTCTTGCTATTTTTTCATACGACGTTTAATTAGGGAGTTATTAATGATTTTGTACTTTTTGGCCGAAATTTTTCTCTGAGTGTGATATTGTACATGGCCTATGTTGTAGACATTAACACATTACATCTTTTTTATCTCTTGCTATTTTTTCATACGACGTTTAATTAGGGATTTATTAATGATTTTGTACTTTTTGGCCGAAAGTTTTCTCTGGGTGTGATATTGTACATGGCCTATGTTGTAGACATTAACACATTACATCTTTTTTATCTCTTGCTATTTTTTCATACGACGTTTAATTAGGGAGTTATTAATGATTTTGTACTTTTTGGCCGAAATTTTTCTCTGAGTGTGATATTGTACATGGCCTATGTTGTAGACATTAACACATTACATCTTTTTTGTCTCTTGCTATTTCATCACACGACGTTTAATTACGGAGTTATTAATGATTTTGTACTTTTTGGCCGAAATTTTTCTCCGAGTGTGATATTCTACATGGCCTATGTTGTAGACAATAACACATTACATCTTTTTTGTCTCTTGCTATTTCATCATACGACGTATAATTAGGGAGTTATTAATGATTTTGTACTTTTTGGCCAAAATTTTTCTATGTCCCACGAAAAACTTAAAAATTAATTCGAATGAAATGTCAAAAAAATAGTTTTTTTTAATACTTTTATTATATTTTTTACGTCTTGTAGGGTCGGAAACCAACATGTTATTTTGATGTATTTTTTCGTCCCATGCATTTTTGGTTTCAGGTGATAGAATTATTTTCCACTAGGACCAATGCTCATCTATATTATATAAAGCTACTAGGCTGACTGACTGACTCACTCACTCACTCACTGACATAAATGTTTACCCACTTCCAAATGAGTTACAAACTTGATATTTGGCAAAAACACTCCTTTCACCTTGCAATCAACAGAAAAATTCCGAAAAGGTACATTTTTTAATTTTCAACCCTACAAAAGACAAAACTAATAGCGGGAAAGTACAAATCTCCAGTAATATCTCTGAGTGTGATATTGTGCATGGCCTATGTTGTAGACATTAGCACATTACATCTTTTTTATCTCTTGCTATTTTTTCATACGACGTTTAATTAGGGAGTTATTAATGATTTTGTACTTTTTGGCCGAAATTTTTCTCTGAGTGTGATATTGTACATGGCCTATGTTGTAGACATTAACACATTACATCTTTTTTATCTCTTGCTATTTTTTCATACGACGTTTAATTAGGGATTTATTAATGATTTTGTACTTTTTGGCCGAAAGTTTTCTCTGGGTGTGATATTGTACATGGCCTATGTTGTAGACATTAACACATTACATCTTTTTTATCTCTTGCTATTTTTTCATACGACGTTTAATTAGGGAGTTATTAATGATTTTGTACTTTTTGGCCGAAATTTTTCTCTGAGTGTGATATTGTACATGGCCTATGTTGTAGACATTAACACATTACATCTTTTTTGTCTCTTGCTATTTCATCACACGACGTTTAATTACGGAGTTATTAATGATTTTGTACTTTTTGGCCGAAATTTTTCTCCGAGTGTGATATTCTACATGGCCTATGTTGTAGACAATAACACATTACATCTTTTTTGTCTCTTGCTATTTCATCATACGACGTATAATTAGGGAGTTATTAATGATTTTGTACTTTTTGGCCAAAATTTTTCTATGTCCCACGAAAAACTTAAAAATTAATTCGAATGTAATGTCAAAAAAATAGTTTTTTTTATACTTTTATTATATTTTTTACGTCTTGTAGGGTCGGAAACCAACATGTTATTTTGATGTATTTTTTCGTCCCATGCATTTTTGGTTTCAGGTGATAGAATTATTTTCCACTAGGACCAATGCTCATCTATATTATATAAAGCTACTAGGCTGACTGACTGACTC
This sequence comes from Meconema thalassinum, assembly GCA_946902985.2. Classification (NCBI taxonomy): domain Eukaryota; kingdom Metazoa; phylum Arthropoda; class Insecta; order Orthoptera; family Tettigoniidae; genus Meconema; species Meconema thalassinum. Next base: position 77,723,393 of record OX336396.1, on the reverse strand, counting down.
ACTCACTCACTCACTGACATAAATGTTTACCCACTTCCAAATGAGTTACAAACTTGATATTTGGCAAAAACACTCCTTTCACCTTGCAATCAACAGAAAAATTCCGAAAAGGTACATTTTTTAATTTTCAACCCTACAAAAGACAAAACTAATAGCGGGAAAGTACAAATCTCCAGTAATATCTCTGAGTGTGATATTGTGCATGGCCTATGTTGTAGACATTAGCACGTTACATCTTTTTTATCTCTTGCTATTTTTTCATACGACGTTTAATTACGGAGTTATTAATGAATTTGTACTTTATGGCCGAAATTTTTCTCTGAGTGTGATATTGTACATGGCCTATGTTGTAGACATTAACACATTACATCTTTTTTATCTCTTGCTATTTTTTCATACGACGTTTAATTAGGGATTTATTAATGATTTTGTACTTTTTGGCCGAAATTTTTCTCTGGGTGTGATATTGTACATGGCCTATGTTGTAGACATTAACACATTACATCTTTTTTATCTCTTGCTAATTTTTTCATACGACGTTTAATTAGGGAGTTATTAATGATTTTGTACTTTTTGGCCGAAATTTTTCTCTGAGTGTGATATTGTACATGGCCTATGTTGTAGACATTAACACATTACATCTTTTTTGTCTCTTGCTATTTCATCACACGACTTTTAATTACGGAGTTATTAATGATTTTGTACTTTTTGGCCGAAATTTTTCTCCGAGTGTGATATTGTACACGGCCTATGTTGTAGACAATAACACATTACATCTTTTTTGTCTCTTGCTATTTCATCATACGACGTATAATTAGGGAGTTATTAATGATTTTGTACTTTTTGGCCAAAATTTTTCTATGTCCCACGAAAAACTTAAAATTTAATTCGAATGAAATGTCAAAAAAATAGTTTTTTTTAATACTTTTATTATATTTTTTACGTCTTGTAGGGTCGGAAACCAACATGTTATTTTGATGTATTTTTTCGTCCCATGCATTTTTGGTTTCAGGTGATAGAATTATTTTCCACTAGGACCAATGCTCATCTATATTATATAAAGCTACTAGGCTGACTGACTGACTCACTCACTCACTCCCTGACATAAATGTTTACCCACTTCCAAATGAGTTACAAACTTGATATTTGGCAAAAACACTCCTTTCACCTTGCAATCAACAGAAAAATTCCGAAAAGGTACATTTTTTAATTTTCAACCCTACAAAAGACAAAACTAATAGCGGGAAAGTACAAATCTCCAGTAATATCTCTGAGTGTGATATTGTGCATGGCCTATGTTGTAGACATTAGCACGTTACATCTTTTTTATCTCTTGCTATTTTATCATACGACGTTTAATTACGGAGTTATTAATGATTTTGTACTTTTTGGCCGAAATTTTTCTCTGGGTGTGATATTGTACATGGCCTATGTTGTAGACATTAGCACATTACATCTTTTTTATCTCTTGCTATTTCATCATACGACGTTTAATTAGGGAGTTATTAATGATTTTGTACTTTTTGGCCGAAAATTTTCTCTGAGTGTGATATTGTACATGGCCTAAGTTGTAGACATTAACACATTACATCTTTTTTATCTCTTGCTATTTTTTCATACGACGTTTAATTACGGAGTTATTAATGATTTTGTACTTTTTGGCCGAAATTTTTCTCCGAGTGTGATATTCTACATGGCCTATGTTGTAGACAATAACACATTACATCTTTTTTGTCTCTTGCTATTTCATCATACGACGTATAATTAGGGAGTTATTAATGATTTTGTACTTTTTGGCCAAAATTTTTCTGTCCCACGAAAAACTTAAAAATTAATTCGAATGAAATATCAAAAAAATAGTTTTTTGTAATACTTTTATTATATTTTTTACGTCTTGTAGGGTCGGAAACCAACATGTTATTTTGATGTATTTTTTCGTCCCATGCATTTTTGGTTTCAGGTGATAGAATTATTTTCCACTAGGACCAATGCTCATCTATATTATATAAAGCTACTAGGCTGACTGATTGACTCACTCACTCACTCACTGACATAAATGTTTACCCACTTCCAAATGAGTTACAAACTTGATATTTGGCAAAAACACTCCTTTCACCTTGCAATCAACAGAAAAATTCCGAAAAGGTACATTTTTTAATTTTCAACCCTACAAAAGACAAAACTAATAGCGGGAAAGTACAAATCTCCAGTAATATCTCTGAGTGTGATATTGTGCATGGCCTATGTTGTAGACATTAGCACATTACATCTTTTTTATCTCTTGCTATTTTTTCATACGACGTTTAATTAGGGATTTATTAATGATTTTGTACTTTTTGGCCGAAAGTTTTCTCTGGGTGTGATATTGTACATGGCCTATGTTGTAGACATTAACACATTACATCTTTTTTATCTCTTGCTATTTATTCATACGACGTTTAATTAGGGAGTTATTAATGATTTTGTACTTTTTGGCCGAAATTTTTCTCTGAGTGTGATATTGTACATGGCCTATGTTGTAGACATTAACACATTACATCTTTTTTGTCTCTTGCTATTTCATCACACGACGTTTAATTAGGGAGTTATTAATGATTTTGTACTTTTTGGCCGAAATTTTTCTCCGAGTGTGATATTGTACATGGCCTATGTTGTAGACAATAACACATTACATCTTTTTTGTCTCTTGCTATTTCATCATACGACGTATAATTAGGGAGTTATTAATGATTTTGTACTTTTTGGCCAAAATTTTTCTATGTCCCACGAAAAACTTGAAAATTAATTCGAATGAAATGTCAAAAAAATAGTTTTTTTAATACTTTTATTATATTTTTTACGTCTTGTAGGGTCGGAAACCAACATGTTATTTTGATGTATTTTTTCGTCCCATGCATTTTTGGTTTCAGGTGATAGAATTATTTTCCACTAGGACCAATGCTCATCTATATTATATAAAGCTACTAGGCTGACTGACTGACTCACTCACTCACTCACTGACATAAATGTTTACCCACTTCCAAATGAGTTACAAACTTGATATTTGGCAAAAACACTCCTTTCACCTTGCAATCAACAGAAAAATTCCGAAAAGGTACATTTTTTAATTTTCAACCCTACAAAAGACAAAACTAATAGCGGGAAAGTACAAATCTCCAGTAATATCTCTGAGTGTGATATTGTGCATGGCCTATGTTGTAGACATTAGCACATTACATCTTTTTTATCTCTTGCTATTTTTTCATACGACTTTTAATTAGGGAGTTATTAATGATTTTGTACTTTTTGGCCGAAATTTTTCTCTGAGTGTGATATTGTACATGGCCTATGTTGTAGACATTAACACATTACATCTTTTTTATCTCTTGCTATTTTTTCATACGACGTTTAATTAGGGATTTATTAATGATTTTGTACTTTTTGGCCGAAATTTTTCTCTGGGTGTGATATTGTACATGGCCTTTGTTGTAGACATTAACACATTACATCTTTTTTGTCTCTTGCTATTTCATCACACGACGTTTAATTACGGAGTTATTAATGATTTTGTACTTTTTGGCCGAAATTTTTCTCCGAGTGTGATATTGTACATGGCCTATGTTGTAGACAATAACACATTACATCTTTTTTGTCTCTTGCTATTTCATCATACGACGTATAATTAGGGAGTTATTAATGATTTTGTACTTTTTGGCCAAAATTTTTCTATGTCCCACGAAAAACCTAAAAATTAATTCGAATGAAATGTCAAAAAAAATGTTTTTTTTAATACTTTTATTATATTTTTTACGTCTTGTAGGGTCGGAAACCAACATGTTATTTTGATGTATTTTTTCGTCCCATGCATTTTTGGTTTCAGGTGATAGAATTATTTTCCACTAGGACCAATGCTCATCTATATTATATAAAGCTACTAGGCTGACTGACTGACTCACTCACTCACTCACTGACATAAATGTTTACCCACTTCCAAATGAGTTACAAACTTGATATTTGGCAAAAACACTCCTTTCACCTTGCAATCAACAGAAAAATTCCGAAAAGGTACATTTTTTTAATTTTCAACCCTACAAAAGACAAAACTAATAGCGGGAAAGTACAAATCTCCAGTAATATCTCTGAGTGTGATATTGTGCATGGCCTATGTTGTAGACATTAGCACATTACATCTTTTTTATCTCTTGCTATTTTTTCATACGACGTTTAATTAGGGAGTTATTAATGATTTTGTACTTTTTGGCCGAAATTTTTCTCTGAGTGTGATATTGTACATGGCCTATGTTGTAGACATTAACACATTACATCTTTTTTATCTCTTGCTATTTTTTCATACGACGTTTAATTAGGGATTTATTAATGATTTTGTACTTTTTGGCCGAAATTTTTCTCTGGGTGTGATATTGTACATGGCCTATGTTGTAGACATTAACACATTACATCTTTTTTATCTCTTGCTATTTTTTCATACGACGTTTAATTAGGGAGTTATTAATGATTTTGTACTTTTTGGCCGAAATTTTTCTCTGAGTGTGATATTGTACATGGCCTATGTTGTAGACATTAACACATTACATCTTTTTTGTCTCTTGCTATTTCATCACACGACGTTTAATTACGGAGTTATTAATGATTTTGTACTTTTTGGCCGAAATCTTTCTCCGAGTGTGATATTGTACATGGCCTATGTTGTAGACAATAACACATTACATCTTTTTTGTCTCTTGCTATTTCATCATACGACGTATAATTAGGGAGTTATTAATGATTTTGTACTTTTTGGCCAAAATTTTTCTATGTCCCACGAAAAACTTAAAAATTAATTCGAATGAAATGTCAAAAAAAATGTTTTTTTTAATACTTTTATTATATTTTTTACGTCTTGTAGGGTCGGAAACCAACATGTTATTTTGATGTATTTTTTCGTCCCATGCATTTTTGGTTTCAGGTGATAGAATTATTTTCCACTACGACCAATGCTCATCTATATTATATAAAGCTACTAGGCTGACTGACTGACTCACTCACTCACTCACTGACATAAATGTTTACCCACTTCCAAATGAGTTACAAACTTGATATTTGGCAAAAACACTCCTTTCACCTTGCAATCAACAGAAAAATTCCGAAAAGGTACATTTTTTAATTTTCAACCCTACAAAAGACAAAACTAATAGCGGGAAAGTACAAATCTCCAGTAATATCTCTGAGTGTGATATTGTGCATGGCCTATGTTGTAGACATTAGCACATTACATCTTTTTTATCTCTTGCTATTTTTTCATACGACGTTTAATTAGGGAGTTATTAATGATTTTGTACTTTTTGGCCGAAATTTTTCTCTGAGTGTGATATTGTACATGGCCTATGTTGTAGACATTAACACATTACATCTTTTTTATCTCTTGCTATTTTTTCATACGACGTTTAATTAGGGATTTATTAATGATTTTGTACTTTTTGGCCGAAATTTTTCTCTGGGTGTGATATTGTACATGGCCTATGTTGTAGACATTAACACATTACATCTTTTTTGTCTCTTGCTATTTCATCACACGACGTTTAATTACGGAGTTATTAATGATTTTGTACTTTTTGGCCGAAATTTTTCTCCGAGTGTGATATTGTACATGGCCTATGTTGTAGACAATAACACATTACATCTTTTTTGTCTCTTGCTATTTCATCATACGACGTATAATTAGGGAGTTATTAATGATTTTGTACTTTTTGGCCAAAATTTTTCCATGTCCCACGAAAAACTTAAAAATTAATTCGAATGAAATGTCAAAAAAATAGTTTTTTTTAATACTTTTATTATATTTTTTACGTCTTGTAGGGTCGGAAACCAACATGTTATTTTGATGTATTTTTTCGTCCCATGCATTTTTGGTTTCAGGTGATAGAATTATTTTCCACTAGGACCAATGCTCATCTATATTATATAAAGCTACTAGGCTGACTGACTGACTCACTCACTCACTCACTGACATAAATGTTTACCCACTTCCAAATGAGTTACAAACTTGATATTTGGCCAAAACACTCCTTTCACCTTGCAATCAACAGAAAAATTCCGAAAAGGTACATTTTTTAATTTTCAACCCTACAAAAGACAAAACTAATAGCGGGAAAGTACAAATCTCCAGTAATATCTCTGAGTGTGATATTGTGCATGGCCTATGTTGTAGACATTAGCACATTACATCTTTTTTATCTCTTGATATTTTTTCATACGACGTTTAATTAGGGAGTTATTAATGATTTTGTACTTTTTGGCCGAAATTTTTCTCTGAGTGTGATATTGTACATGGCCTATTTTGTAGACATTAACACATTACATCTTTTTTATCTCTTGCTATTTTTTCATACGACGTTTAATTAGGGATTTATTAATGATTTTGTACTTTTTGGCCGAAAGTTTTCTCTGGGTGTGATATTGTACATGGCCTATGTTGTAGACATTAACACATTACATCTTTTTTATCTCTTGCTAATTTTTTCATACGACGTTTAATTAGGGAGTTATTAATGATTTTGTACTTTTTGGCCGAAATTTTTCTCTGAGTGTGATATTGTACATGGCCTATGTTGTAGACATTAACACATTACATCTTTTTTGTCTCTTGCTATTTCATCACACGACGTTTAATTACGGAGTTATTAATGATTTTGTACTTTTTGGCCGAAATTTTTCTCCGAGTGTGATATTGTACATGGCCTATGTTGTAGACAATAACACATTACATCTTTTTTGTCTCTTGCTATTTCATCATACGACGTATAATTAGGGAGTTATTAATGATTTTGAACTTTTTGGACAAAATTTTTCCATGTCCCACGAAAAACTTAAAAATTAATTCGAATGAAATGTCAAAAAAATAGTTTTTTTTAATACTTTTATTATATTTTTTACGTCTTGTAGGGTCGGAAACCAACATGTTATTTTGATGTATTTTTTCGTCCCATGCATTTTTGGTTTCAGGTGATAGAATTATTTTCCACTAGGACCAATGCTCATCTATATTATATAAAGCTACTAGGCTGACTGACTGACTCACTCACTCACTCACTGACATAAATGTTTACCCACTTCCAAATGAGTTACAAACTTGATATTTGGCAAAAACACTCCTTTCACCTTGCAATCAACAGAAAAATTCCGAAAAGGTACATTTTTTAATTTTCAACCCTACAAAAGACAAAACTAATAGCGGGAAAGTACAAATCTCCAGTAATATCTCTGAGTGTGATATTGTGCATGGCCTATGTTGTAGACATTAGCACATTACATCTTTTTTATCTCTTGCTATTTTTTCATACGACGTTTAATTAGGGAGTTATTAATGATTTTGTACTTTTTGGCCGAAATTTTTCTCTGAGTGTGATATTGTACATGGCCTATGTTGTAGACATTAACACATTACATCTTTTTTATCTCTTGCTATTTTTTCATACGACGTTTAATTAGGGATTTATTAATGATTTTGTACTTTTTGGCCGAAAGTTTTCTCTGGGTGTGATATTGTACATGGCCTATGTTGTAGACATTAACACATTACATATTTTTTATCTCTTGCTATTTTTTCATACGACGTTTAATTAGGGAGTTATTAATGATGTACTTTTTGGCCGAAATTTTTCTCTGAGTGTGATATTGTACATGGCCTATGTTGTAGACATTAACACATTACATCTTTTTTGTCTCTTGCTATTTCATCACACGACGTTTAATTACGGAGTTATTAATGATTTTGTACTTTTTGGCCGAAATTTTTCTCCGAGTGTGATATTGTACATGGCCTATGTTGTAGACAATAACACATTACATCTTTTTTGTCTCTTGCTATTTCATCATACGACGTATAATTAGGGAGTTATTAATGATTTTGTACTTTTTGGCCAAAATTTTTCTATGTCCCACGAAAAACTTAAAAATTAATTCGAATGAAATGTCAAAAAAATAGTTTTTTTTAATACTTTTATTATATTTTTTACGTCTTGTAGGGTCGGAAACCAACATGTTATTTTGATGTATTTTTTCGTCCCATGCATTTTTGGTTTCAGGTGATAGAATTATTTTCCACTAGGACCAATGCTCATCTATATTATATAAAGCTACTAGGCTGACTGACTGACTCACTCACTCACTCACTGACATAAATGTTTACCCACTTCCAAATGAGTTACAAACTTGATATTTGGCAAAAACACTCCTTTCACCTTGCAATCAACAGAAAAATTCCGAAAAGGTACATTTTTTAATTTTCAACCCTACAAAAGACAAAACTAATAGCGGGAAAGTACAAATCTCCAGTAATATCTCTGAGTGTGATATTGTGCATGGCCTATGTTGTAGACATTAGCACATTACATCTTTTTTATCTCTTGCTATTTTTTCATACGACGTTTAATTAGGGAGTTATTAATGATTTTGTACTTTTTGGCCGAAATTTTTCTCTGAGTGTGATATTGTACATGGCCTATGTTGTAGACATTAACACATTACATCTTTTTTATCTCTTGCTATTTTTTCATACGACGTTTAATTAGGGATTTATTAATGATTTTGTACTTTTTGGCCGAAATTTTTCTCTGGGTGTGATATTGTACATGGCCTATGTTGTAGACATTAACACATTACATCTTTTTTATCTCTTGCTATTTTTTCATACGACGTTTAATTAGGGAGTTATTAATGATTTTGTACTTTTTGGCCGAAATTTTTCTCTGAGTGTGATATTGTACATGGCCTATGTTGTAGACATTAACACATTACATCTTTTTTGTCTCTTGCTATTTCATCACACGACGTTTAATTACGGAGTTATTAATGATTTTGTACTTTTTGGCCGAAATTTTTCTCCGAGTGTGATATTGTACATGGCCTATGTTGTAGACAATAACACACTACATCTTTTTTGTCTCTTGCTATTTCATCATACGACGTATAATTAGGGAGTCATTAATGATTTTGTACTTTTTGGCCAAAATTTTTCTATGTCCCACGAAAAACTTAAAAATTAATTCGAATGAAATGTCAAAAAAATAGTTTTTTTAATACTTTTATTATATTTTTTACTTCTTGTAGGGTCGGAAACCAACATGTTATTTTGATGTATTTTTTCGTCCCATGCATTTTTGGTTTCAGGTGATAGAATTATTTTCCACTAGGACCAATGCTCATCTATATTATATAAAGCTACTAGGCTGACTGACTGACTCACTCACTCACTCACTCACTGACATAAATGTTTACCCACTTCCAAATGAGTTACAAACTTGATATTTGGCAAAAACACTCCTTTCACCTTGCAATCAACAGAAAAATTCCGAAAAGGTACATTTTTTAATTTTCAACCCTACAAAAGACAAAACTAATAGCGGGAAAGTACAAATCTCCAGTAATATCTCTGAGTGTGATATTGTGCATGGCCTATGTTGTAGACATTAGCACATTACATCTTTTTTATCTCTTGCTATTTTTTCATACGACGTTTAATTAGGGAGTTATTAATGATTTTGTACTTTTTGGCCGAAATTTTTCTCTGAGTGTGATATTGTACATGGCCTATGTTGTAGACATTAACACATTACATCTTTTTTATCTCTTGCTATTTTTTCATACGACGTTTAATTAGGGATTTATTAATGATTTTGTACTTTTTGGCCGAAATTTTTCTCTGGGTGTGATATTGTACATGGCCTATGTTGTAGACATTAACACATTACATCTTTTTTGTCTCTTGCTATTTCATCACACGACGTTTAATTACGGAGTTATTAATGATTTTGTACTTTTTGGCCGAAATTTTTCTCCGAGTGTGATATTGTACATGGCCTATGTTGTAGACAATAACACATTACATCTTTTTTGTCTCTTGCTATTTCATCATACGACGTATAATTAAGGAGTTATTAATGATTTTGTACTTTTTGGCCAAAATTTTTCTATGTCCCACGAAAAACTTAAAACTTAATTCGAATGAAATGTCAAAAAAATAGTTTTTTTAATACTTTTATTATATTTTTTACGTCTTGTAGGGTCGGAAACCAACATGTTATTTTGATGTATTTTTTCGTCCCATGCATTTTTGGTTTCAGGTGATAGAATTATTTTCCACTAGGACCAATGCTCATCTATATTATATAAAGCTACTAGGCTGACTGACTCACTCACTCACTCACTGACATAAATGTTTACCCACTTCCAAATGAGTTACAAACTTGATATTTGGCAAACACACTCCTTTCACCTTGCAATCAACAGAAAAATTCCGAAAAGGTACATTTTTTAATTTTCAACCCTACAAAAGACAAAACTAATAGCGGGAAAGTACAAATCTCCAGTAATATCTCAGAGTGTGATATTGTGCATGGCCTATGTTGTAGACATTAGCACATTACATCTTTTTTATCTCTTGCTATTTTTTCATACGACGTTTAATTAGGGAGTTATTAATGATTTTGTACTTTTTGGCCGAAATTTTTCTCTGAGTGTGATATTGTACATGGCCTATGTTGTAGACATTAACACATTACATCTTTTTTATCTCTTGCTATTTTTTCATACGACGTTTAATTAGGGATTTATTAATGATTTTGTACTTTTTGGCCGAAATTTTTCTCTGGGTGTGATATTGTACATGGCCTATGTTGTAGACATTAACACATTACATCTTTTTTATCTCTTGCTAATTTTTTCATACGACGTTTAATTAGGGAGTTATTAATGATTTTGTACTTTTGGCCGAAATTTTTCTCTGAGTGTGATATTGTACATGGCCTATGTTGTAGACATTAACACATTACATCTTTTTTGTCTCTTGCTATTTCATGACACGACGTTTAATTACGGAGTTATTAATGATTTTGTACTTTTTGGCCGAAATTTTTCTCCGAGTGTGATATTGTACATGGCCTATGTTGTAGACAATAACACATTACATCTTTTTTGTCTCTTGCTATTTCATCATACGACGTATAATTAGGGAGTTATTAATGATTTTGTACTTTTTGGCCAAAATTTTTCTATGTCCCACGAAAAACTTAAAAATTATTTCGAATGAAATGTCAAAAAAATAGTTTTTTTTAATACTTTTATTATATTTTTTACGTCTTGTAGGGTCGGAAACCAACATGTTATTTTGATGTATTTTTTCGTCCCATGCATTTTTGGTTTCAGGTGATAGAATTATTTTCCACTAGGACCAATGCTCATCTATATTATATAAAGCTACTAGGCTGACTGACTGACTCACTCACTCACTCACTGACATAAATGTTTACCCACTTCCAAATGAGTTACAAACTTGATATTTGGCAAAAACACTCCTTTCACCCTGCAATCAACAGAAAAATTCCGAAAAGGTACATTTTTTAATTTTCAACCCTACAAAAGACAAAACTAATAGCGGGAAAGTACAAATCTCCAGTAATATCTCTGAGTGTGATATTGTGCATGGCCTATGTTGTAGACATTAGATCATTACATCTTTTTTATCTCTTGCTATTTTTTCATACGACGTTTAATTAGGGAGTTATTAATGATTTTGTACTTTTTGGCCAAAATTTTTCTATGTCCCACGAAAAACTTAAAACTTAATTCGAATGAAATGTCAAAAAAATAGTTTTTTTAATACTTTTATTATATTTTTTACGTCTTGTAGGGTCGGAAACCAACATGTTATTTTGATGTATTTTTTCGTCCCATGCATTTTTGGTTTCAGGTGATAGAATTATTTTCCACTAGGACCAATGCTCATCTATATTATATAAAGCTACTAGGCTGACTGACTCACTCACTCACTCACTGACATAAATGTTTACCCACTTCCAAATGAGTTACAAACTTGATATTTGGCAAAAACACTCCTTTCACCTTGCAATCAACAGAAAAATTCCGAAAAGGTACATTTTTTAATTTTCAACCCTACAAAAGACGAAACTAATAGCGGGAAAGTACAAATCTCAGTAATATCTCTGAGTGTGATATTGTGCATGGCCTATGTTGTAGACATTAGCACATTACATCTTTTTTATCTCTTGCTATTTTTTCATACGACGTTTAATTAGGGAGTAATTAATGATTTTGTACTTTTTGGCCGAAATTTTTCTCTGAGTGTGATATTGTACATGGCCTATGTTGTAGACATTAACACATTACATCTTTTTTATCTCTTGCTATTTTTTCATACGACGTTTAATTAGGGATTTATTAATGATTTTGTACTTTTTGGCCGAAATTTTTCTCTGGGTGTGATATTGTACATGGCCTATGTTGTAGACATTAACACATAACATCTTTTTTATCTCTTGCTAATTTTTTCATACGACGTTTAATTAGGGAGTTATTAATGATTTTGTACTTTTGGCCGAAATTTTTCTCTGAGTGTGATATTGTACATGGCCTATGTTGTAGACATTAACACATTACATCTTTTTTGTCTCTTGCTATTTCATCACACGACGTTTAATTACGGAGTTATTAATGATTTTGTACTTTTTGGCCGAAATTTTTCTCCGAGTGTGATATTGTACATGGCCTATGTTGTAGACAATAACACATTACATCTTTTTTGTCTCTTGCTATTTCATCATACGACGTATAATTAGGGAGTTATTAATGATTTTGTACTTTTTGGCCAAAATTTTTCTATGTCCCACGAAAAACTTAAAAATTAATTCGAATGAAATGTCAAAAAAATAGTTTTTTTTAATACTTTTATTATATTTTTTACGTCTTGTAGGGTCGGAAACCAACATGTTATTTTGATGTATTTTTTCGTCCCATGCATTTTTGGTTTCAGGTGATAGAATTATTTTCCACTAGGACCAATGTTCATCTATATTATATAAAGCTACTAGGCTGACTGACTGACTCACTCACTCACTCACTGACATAAATGTTTACCCACTTCCAAATGAGTTACAAACTTGATATTTGGCAAAAACACTCCTTTCACCTTGCAATCAACAGAAAAATTCCGAAAAGGTACATTTTTTAATTTTCAACCCTACAAAAGACAAAACTAATAGCGGGAAAGTACAAATCTCCAGTAATATCTCTGAGTGTGATATTGTGCATGGCCTATGTTGTAGACATTAGCACATTACATCTTTTTTATCTCTTGCTATTTTTTCATACGACGTTTAATTAGGGAGTTATTAATGATTTTGTACTTTTTGGCCGAAATTTTTCTCTGAGTGTGATATTGTACATGGCCTATGTTGTAGACATTAACACATTACATCTTTTTTATCTCTTGCTATTTTTTCATACGACGTTTAATTAGGGATTTATTAATGATTTTGTACTTTTTGGCCGAAAGTTTTCTCTGGGTGTGATATTGTACATGGCCTATGTTGTAGACATTAACACATTACATCTTTTTTATCTCTTGCTATTTTTTCATACGACGTTTAATTAGGGAGTTATTAATGATTTTGTACTTTTTGGCCGAAATTTTTCTCTGAGAGTGATATTGTACATGGCCTATGTTGTAGACATTAACACATTACATCTTTTTTGTCTCTTGCTATTTCATCACACGACGTTTAATTACGGAGTTATTAATGATTTTGTACTTTTTGGCCGAAATTTTTCTCCGAGTGTGATATTCTACATGGCCTATGTTGTAGACAATAACACATTACATCTTTTTTGTCTCTTGCTATTTCATCATACGACGTATAATTAGGGAGTTATTAATGATTTTGTACTTTTTGGCCAAAATTTTTCTATGTCCCACGAAAAACTTAAAAATTAATTCGAATGAAATGTCAAAAAAATAGTTTTTTTAATACTTTTATTATATTTTTTACGTCTTGTAGGGTCGGAAACCAACATGTTATTTTGATGTATTTTTTCGTCCCATGCATTTTTGGTTTCAGGTGATAGAATTATTTTCCACTAGGACCAATGCTCATCTATATTATATAAAGCTACTAGGCTGACTGACTGACTCACTCACTCACTCACTGACATAAATGTTTACCCACTTCCAAATGAGTTACAAACTTGATATTTGGCAAAAACACTCCTTTCACCTTGCAATCAACAGAAAAATTCCGAAAAGGTACATTTTTTAATTTTCAACCCTACAAAAGACAAAACTAATAGCGGGAAAGTACAAATCTCCAGTAATATCTCTGAGTGTGATATTGTGCATGGCCTATGTTGTAGACATTAGCACATTACATCTTTTTTATCTCTTGCTATTTTTTCATACGACGTTTAATTAGGGAGTTATTAATGATTTTGTACTTTTTGGCCGAAATTTTTCTCTGAGTGTGATATTGTACATGGCCTATGTTGTAGACATTAACACATTACATCTTTTTTATCTCTTGCTATTTTTTCATACGACGTTTAATTAGGGATTTATTAATGTTTTTGTACTTTTTGGCCGAAATTTTTCTCTGGGTGTGATATTGTACATGGCCTATGTTGTAGACATTAACACATTACATCTTTTTTATCTCTTGCTATTTTTTCATACGACGTTTAATTAGGGAGTTATTAATGATTTTGTACTTTTTGGCCGAAATTTTTCTCTGAGTGTGATATTGTACATGGCCTATGTTGTAGACATTAACACATTACATCTTTTTTGTCTCTTGCTATTTCATCACACGACGTTTAATTACGGAGTTATTAATGATTTTGTACTTTTTGGCCGAAATTTTTCTCCGAGTGTGATATTCTACATGGCCTATGTTGTAGACAATAACACATTACATCTTTTTTGTCTCTTGCTATTTCATCATACGACGTATAATTAGGGAGTTATTAATGATTTTGTACTTTTTGGCCAAAATTTTTCTATGTCCCACGAAAAACTTAAAAATTAATTCGAATGAAATGTCAAAAAAATAGTTTTTTTTAATACTTTTATTATATTTTTTACGTCTTGTAGGGTCGGAAACCAACATGTTATTTTGATGTATTTTTTCGTCCCATGCATTTTTGGTTTCAGGTGATAGAATTATTTTCCACTAGGACCAATGCTCATCTATATTATATAAAGCTACTAGGCTGACTGACTGACTCACTCACTCACTCACTGACATAAATGTTTACCCACTTCCAAATGAGTTACAAACTTGATATTTGGCAAAAACACTCCTTTCACCTTGCAATCAACAGAAAAATTCCGAAAAGGTACATTTTTTAATTTTCAACCCTACAAAAGACAAAACTAATAGCGGGAAAGTACAAATCTCCAGTAATATCTCTGAGTGTGATATTGTGCATGGCCTATGTTGTAGACATTAGCACATTACATCTTTTTTATCTCTTGCTATTTTTTCATACGACGTTTAATTAGGGAGTTATTAATGATTTTGTACTTTTTGGCCGAAATTTTTCTCTGAGTGTGATATTGTACATGGCCTATGTTGTAGACATTAACACATTACATCTTTTTTATCTCTTGCTATTTTTTCATACGACGTTTAATTAGGGATTTATTAATGATTTTGTACTTTTTGGCCGAACGTTTTCTCTGGGTGTGATATTGTACATGGACTATGTTGTAGACATTAACACATTACATCTTTTTTATCTCTTGCTATTTTTTCATACGACGTTTAATTAGGGAGTTATTAATGATTTTGTACTTTTTGGCCGAAATTTTTCTCTGAGTGTGATATTGTACATGGCCTATGTTGTAGACATTAACACATTACATCTTTTTTGTCTCTTGCTATTTCATCACACGACGTTTAATTACGGAGTTATTAATGATTTTGTACTTTTTGGCCGAAATTTTTCTCCGGGTGTGATATTGTACATGGCCTATGTTGTAGACAATAACACATTACATCTTTTTTGTCTCTTGCTATTTCATCATACGACGTATAATTAGGGAGTTATTAATGATTTTGTACTTTTTGGCCAAAATTTTTCTATGTCCCACGAAAAACTTAAAAATTAATTCGAATGTAATGTCAAAAAAATAGTTTTTTTATACTTTTATTATATTTTTTACGTCTTGTAGGGTCGGAAACCAACATGTTATTTTGATGTATTTTTTCGTCCCATGCATTTTTGGTTTCAGGTGATAGAATTATTTTCCACTAGGACCAATGCTCATCTATATTATATAAAGCTACTAGGCTGACTGACTCACTCACTCACTCACTCACTGACATAAATGTTTACCCACTTCCAAATGAGTTACAAACTTGATATTTGGCAAAAACACTCCTTTCACCTTGCAATCAACAGAAAAATTCCGAAAAGGTACATTTTTTAATTTTCAACCCTACAAAAGACAAAACTAATAGCGGGAAAGTACAAATCTCCAGTAATATCTCTGAGTGTGATATTGTGCATGGCCTATGTTGTAGACATTAGCACATTACATCTTTTTTATCTCTTGCTATTTTTTCATACGACGTTTAATTAGGGAGTTATTAATGATTTTGTACTTTTTGGCCGAAATTTTTCTCTGAGTGTGATATTGTACATGGCCTATGTTGTAGACATTAACACATTACATCTTTTTTATCTCTTGCTATTTTTTCATACGACGTTTAATTAGGGATTTATTAATGATTTTGTACTTTTTGGCCGAAAGTTTTCTCTGGGTGTGATATTGTACATGGCCTATGTTGTAGACATTAACACATTACATCTTTTTTATCTCTTGCTATTTTTTCATACGTTGTTTAATTAGGGAGTTATTAATGATTTTGTACTTTTTGGCCGAAATTTTTCTCTGAGAGTGATATTGTACATGGCCTATGTTGTAGACATTAACACATTACATCTTTTTTGTCTCTTGCTATTTCATCACACGACGTTTAATTACGGAGTTATTAATGATTTTGTACTTTTTGGCCGAAATTTTTCTCCGAGTGTGATATTCTACATGGCCTATGTTGTAGACAATAACACATTACATCTTTTTTGTCTCTTGCTATTTCATCATACGACGTATAATTAGGGAGTTATTAATGATTTTGTACTTTTTGGCCAAAATTTTTCTATGTCCCACGAAAAACTTAAAAATTAATTCGAATGAAATGTCAAAAAAATAGTTTTTTTAATACTTTTATTATATTTTTTACGTCTTGTAGGGTCGGAAACCAACATGTTATTTTGATGTATTTTTTCGTCCCATGCATTTTTGGTTTCAGGTGATAGAATTATTTTCCACTAGGACCAATGCTCATCTATATTATATAAAGCTACTAGGCTGACTGACTGACTCACTCACTCACTCACTGACATAAATGTTTACCCACTTCCAAATGAGTTACAAACTTGATATTTGGCAAAAACACTCCTTTCACCTTGCAATCAACAGAAAAATTCCGAAAAGGTACATTTTTTAATTTTCAACCCTACAAAAGACAAAACTAATAGCGGGAAAGTACAAATCTCCAGTAATATCTCTGAGTGTGATATTGTGCATGGCCTATGTTGTAGACATTAGCACATTACATCTTTTTTATCTCTTGCTATTTTTTCATACGACGTTTAATTAGGGAGTTATTAATGATTTTGTACTTTTTGGCCGAAATTTTTCTCTGAGTGTGATATTGTACATGGCCTATGTTGTAGACATTAACACATTACATCTTTTTTATCTCTTGCTATTTTTTCATACGACGTTTAATTAGGGATTTATTAATGTTTTTGTACTTTTTGGCCGAAATTTTTCTCTGGGTGTGATATTGTACATGGCCTATGTTGTAGACATTAACACATTACATCTTTTTTATCTCTTGCTATTTTTTCATACGACGTTTAATTAGGGAGTTATTAATGATTTTGTACTTTTTGGCCGAAATTTTTCTCTGAGTGTGATATTGTACATGGCCTATGTTGTAGACATTAACACATTACATCTTTTTTGTCTCTTGCTATTTCATCACACGACGTTTAATTACGGAGTTATTAATGATTTTGTACTTTTTGGCCGAAATTTTTCTCCGAGTGTGATATTCTACATGGCCTATGTTGTAGACAATAACACATTACATCTTTTTTGTCTCTTGCTATTTCATCATACGACGTATAATTAGGGAGTTATTAATGATTTTGTACTTTTTGGCCAAAATTTTTCTATGTCCCACGAAAAACTTAAAAATTAATTCGAATGAAATGTCAAAAAAATAGTTTTTTTTAATACTTTTATTATATTTTTTACGTCTTGTAGGGTCGGAAACCAACATGTTATTTTGATGTATTTTTTCGTCCCATGCATTTTTGGTTTCAGGTGATAGAATTATTTTCCACTAGGACCAATGCTCATCTATATTATATAAAGCTACTAGGCTGACTGACTGACTCACTCACTCACTCACTGACATAAATGTTTACCCACTTCCAAATGAGTTACAAACTTGATATTTGGCAAAAACACTCCTTTCACCTTGCAATCAACAGAAAAATTCCGAAAAGGTACATTTTTTAATTTTCAACCCTACAAAAGACAAAACTAATAGCGGGAAAGTACAAATCTCCAGTAATATCTCTGAGTGTGATATTGTGCATGGCCTATGTTGTAGACATTAGCACATTACATCTTTTTTATCTCTTGCTATTTTTTCATACGACGTTTAATTAGGGAGTTATTAATGATTTTGTACTTTTTGGCCGAAATTTTTCTCTGAGTGTGATATTGTACATGGCCTATGTTGTAGACATTAACACATTACATCTTTTTTATCTCTTGCTATTTTTTCATACGACGTTTAATTAGGGATTTATTAATGATTTTGTACTTTTTGGCCGAAAGTTTTCTCTGGGTGTGATATTGTACATGGACTATGTTGTAGACATTAACACATTACATCTTTTTTATCTCTTGCTATTTTTTCATACGACGTTTAATTAGGGAGTTATTAATGATTTTGTACTTTTTGGCCGAAATTTTTCTCTGAGTGTGATATTGTACATGGCCTATGTTGTAGACATTAACACATTACATCTTTTTTGTCTCTTGCTATTTCATCACACGACGTTTAATTACGGAGTTATTAATGATTTTGTACTTTTTGGCCGAAATTTTTCTCCGGGTGTGATATTGTACATGGCCTATGTTGTAGACAATAACACATTACATCTTTTTTGTCTCTTGCTATTTCATCATACGACGTATAATTAGGGAGTTATTAATGATTTTGTACTTTTTGGCCAAAATTTTTCTATGTCCCACGAAAAACTTAAAAATTAATTCGAATGTAATGTCAAAAAAAAAGTTTTTTTATACTTTTATTATATTTTTTACGTCTTGTAGGGTCGGAAACCAACATGTTATTTTGATGTATTTTTTCGTCCCATGCATTTTTGGTTTCAGGTGATAGAATTATTTTCCACTAGGACCAATGCTCATCTATATTATATAAAGCTACTAGGCTGACTGACTCACTCACTCACTCACTCACTGACATAAATGTTTACCCACTTCCAAATGAGTTACAAACTTGATATTTGGCAAAAACACTCCTTTCACCTTGCAATCAACAGAAAAATTCCGAAAAGGTACATTTTTTAATTTTCAACCCTACAAAAGACAAAACTAATAGCGGGAAAGTACAAATCTCCAGTAATATCTCTGAGTGTGATATTGTGCATGGCCTATGTTGTAGACATTAGCACATTACATCTTTTTTATCTCTTGCTATTTTTTCATACGACGTTTAATTAGGGAGTTATTAATGATTTTGTACTTTTTGGCCGAAATTTTTCTCTGAGTGTGATATTGTACATGGCCTATGTTGTAGACATTAACACATTACATCTTTTTTATCTCTTGCTATTTTTTCATACGACGTTTAATTAGGGATTTATTAATGATTTTGTACTTTTTGGCCGAAAGTTTTCTCTGGGTGTGATATTGTACATGGCCTATGTTGTAGACATTAACACATTACATCTTTTTTATCTCTTGCTATTTTTTCATACGACGTTTAATTAGGGAGTTATTAATGATTTTGTACTTTTTGGCCGAAATTTTTCTCTGAGAGTGATATTGTACATGGCCTATGTTGTAGACATTAACACATTACATCTTTTTTGTCTCTTGCTATTTCATCACACGACGTTTAATTACGGAGTTATTAATGATTTTGTACTTTTTGGCCGAAATTTTTCTCCGAGTGTGATATTCTACATGGCCTATGTTGTAGACAATAACACATTACATCTTTTTTGTCTCTTGCTATTTCATCATACGACGTATAATTAGGGAGTTATTAATGATTTTGTACTTTTTGGCCAAAATTTTTCTATGTCCCACGAAAAACTTAAAAATTAATTCGAATGAAATGTCAAAAAAATAGTTTTTTTAATACTTTTATTATATTTTTTACGTCTTGTAGGGTCGGAAACCAACATGTTATTTTGATGTATTTTTTCGTCCCATGCATTTTTGGTTTCAGGTGATAGAATTATTTTCCACTAGGACCAATGCTCATCTATATTATATAAAGCTACTAGGCTGACTGACTGACTCACTCACTCACTCACTGACATAAATGTTTACCCACTTCCAAATGAGTTACAAACTTGATATTTGGCAAAAACACTCCTTTCACCTTGCAATCAACAGAAAAATTCCGAAAAGGTACATTTTTTAATTTTCAACCCTACAAAAGACAAAACTAATAGCGGGAAAGTACAAATCTCCAGTAATATCTCTGAGTGTGATATTGTGCATGGCCTATGTTGTAGACATTAGCACATTACATCTTTTTTATCTCTTGCTATTTTTTCATACGACGTTTAATTAGGGAGTTATTAATGATTTTGTACTTTTTGGCCGAAATTTTTCTCTGAGTGTGATATTGTACATGGCCTATGTTGTAGACATTAACACATTACATCTTTTTTATCTCTTGCTATTTTTTCATACGACGTTTAATTAGGGATTTATTAATGTTTTTGTACTTTTTGGCCGAAATTTTTCTCTGGGTGTGATATTGTACATGGCCTATGTTGTAGACATTAACACATTACATCTTTTTTATCTCTTGCTATTTTTTCATACGACGTTTAATTAGGGAGTTATTAATGATTTTGTACTTTTTGGCCGAAATTTTTCTCTGAGTGTGATATTGTACATGGCCTATGTTGTAGACATTAACACATTACATCTTTTTTGTCTCTTGCTATTTCATCACACGACGTTTAATTACGGAGTTATTAATGATTTTGTACTTTTTGGCCGAAATTTTTCTCCGAGTGTGATATTCTACATGGCCTATGTTGTAGACAATAACACATTACATCTTTTTTGTCTCTTGCTATTTCATCATACGACGTATAATTAGGGAGTTATTAATGATTTTGTACTTTTTGGCCAAAATTTTTCTATGTCCCACGAAAAACTTAAAAATTAATTCGAATGAAATGTCAAAAAAATAGTTTTTTTTAATACTTTTATTATATTTTTTACGTCTTGTAGGGTCGGAAACCAACATGTTATTTTGATGTATTTTTTCGTCCCATGCATTTTTGGTTTCAGGTGATAGAATTATTTTCCACTAGGACCAATGCTCATCTATATTATATAAAGCTACTAGGCTGACTGACTGACTCACTCACTCACTCACTGACATAAATGTTTACCCACTTCCAAATGAGTTACAAACTTGATATTTGGCAAAAACACTCCTTTCACCTTGCAATCAACAGAAAAATTCCGAAAAGGTACATTTTTTAATTTTCAACCCTACAAAAGACAAAACTAATAGCGGGAAAGTACAAATCTCCAGTAATATCTCTGAGTGTGATATTGTACATGGCCTATGTTGTAGACATTAACACATTACATCTTTTTTGTCTCTTGCTATTTCATCACACGACGTTTAATTACGGAGTTATTAATGATTTTGTACTTTTTGGCCGAAATTTTTCTCCGGGTGTGATATTGTACATGGCCTATGTTGTAGACAATAACACATTACATCTTTTTTGTCTCTTGCTATTTCATCATACGACGTATAATTAGGGAGTTATTAATGATTTTGTACTTTTTGGCCAAAATTTTTCTATGTCCCACGAAAAACTTAAAAATTAATTCGAATGTAATGTCAAAAAAATAGTTTTTTTTTACTTTTA
Source organism: Meconema thalassinum (assembly GCA_946902985.2). Classification (NCBI taxonomy): domain Eukaryota; kingdom Metazoa; phylum Arthropoda; class Insecta; order Orthoptera; family Tettigoniidae; genus Meconema; species Meconema thalassinum. The sequence goes on along the minus strand of OX336396.1, from coordinate 77,701,319 downwards.
TTATATTTTTTACGTCTTGTAGGGTCGGAAACCAACATGTTATTTTGATGTATTTTTTCGTCCCATGCATTTTTGGTTTCAGGTGATAGAATTATTTTCCACTAGGACCAATGCTCATCTATATTATATAAAGCTACTAGGCTGACTGACTGACTCACTCACTCACTCACTGACATAAATGTTTACCCACTTCCAAATGAGTTACAAACTTGATATTTGGCAAAAACACTCCTTTCACCTTGCAATCAACAGAAAAATTCCGAAAAGGTACATTTTTTAATTTTCAACCCTACAAAAGACAAAACTAATAGCGGGAAAGTACAAATCTCCAGTAATATCTCTGAGTGTGATATTGTGCATGGCCTATGTTGTAGACATTAGCACATTACATCTTTTTTATCTCTTGCTATTTTTTCATACGACGTTTAATTACGGAGTTATTAATGATTTTGTACTTTTTGGCCGAAATTTTTCTCTGAGTGTGATATTGTACATGGCCTATGTTGTAGACATTAACACATTACATCTTTTTTGTCTCTTGCTATTTCATCACACGACGTTTAATTACGGAGTTATTAATGATTTTGTAATTTTTGGCCGAAATTTTTCTCCGAGTGTGATATTGTACATGGCCTATGTTGTAGACAATAACACATTACATCTTTTTTGTCTCTTGCTATTTCATCATACGACGTATAATTAGGGAGTTATTAATGATTTTGTACTTTTTGGCCAAAATTTTTCTATGTCCCACGAAAAACTTAAAACTTAATTCGAATGAAATGTCAAAAAAATAGTTTTTTTAATACTTTTATTATATTTTTTACGTCTTGTAGGGTCGGAAACCAACATGTTATTTTGATGTATTTTTTCGTCCCATGCATTTTTGGTTTCAGGTGATAGAATTATTTTCCACTAGGACCAATGCTCATCTATATTATATAAAGCTACTAGGCTGACTGACTGACTCACTCACTCACTCACTGACATAAATGTTTACCCACTTCCAAATGAGTTACAAACTTGATATTTGGCAAAAACACTCCTTTCACCTTGCAATCAACAGAAAAATTCCGAAAAGGTACATTTTTTAATTTTCAACCCTACAAAAGACAAAACTAATAGCGGGAAAGTACAAATCTCCAGTAATATCTCTGAGTGTGATATTGTGCATGGCCTATGTTGTAGACATTAGCACATTACATCTTTTTTATCTCTTGCTATTTTTTCATACGACGTTTAATTAGGGAGTTATTAATGATTTTGTACTTTTTGGCCGAAATTTTTCTCTGAGTGTGATATTGTACATGGCCTATGTTGTAGACATTAACACATTACATCTTTTTTATCTCTTGCTATTTTTTCATACGACGTTTAATTAGGGATTTATTAATGATTTTGTACTTTTTGGCCGAAAGTTTTCTCTGGGTGTGATATTGTACATGGCCTATGTTGTAGACATTAACACATTACATCTTTTTTATCTCTTGCTATTTTTTCATACGACGTTTAATTAGGGAGTTATTAATGATTTTGTACTTTTTGGCCGAAATTTTTCTCTGAGAGTGATATTGTACATGGCCTATGTTGTAGACATTAACACATTACATCTTTTTTGTCTCTTGCTATTTCATCACACGACGTTTAATTACGGAGTTATTAATGATTTTGTACTTTTTGGCCGAAATTTTTCTCCGAGTGTGATATTCTACATGGCCTATGTTGTAGACAATAACACATTACATCTTTTTTGTCTCTTGCTATTTCATCATACGACGTATAATTAGGGAGTTATTAATGATTTTGTACTTTTTGGCCAAAATTTTTCTATGTCCCACGAAAAACTTAAAAATTAATTCGAATGAAATGTCAAAAAAATAGTTTTTTTAATACTTTTATTATATTTTTTACGTCTTGTAGGGTCGGAAACCAACATGTTATTTTGATGTATTTTTTCGTCCCATGCATTTTTGGTTTCAGGTGATAGAATTATTTTCCACTAGGACCAATGCTCATCTATATTATATAAAGCTACTAGGCTGACTGACTGACTCACTCACTCACTCACTGACATAAATGTTTACCCACTTCCAAATGAGTTACAAACTTGATATTTGGCAAAAACACTCCTTTCACCTTGCAATCAACAGAAAAATTCCGAAAAGGTACATTTTTTAATTTTCAACCCTACAAAAGACAAAACTAATAGCGGGAAAGTACAAATCTCCAGTAATATCTCTGAGTGTGATATTGTGCATGGCCTATGTTGTAGACATTAGCACATTACATCTTTTTTATCTCTTGCTATTTTTTCATACGACGTTTAATTAGGGAGTTATTAATGATTTTGTACTTTTTGGCCGAAATTTTTCTCTGAGTGTGATATTGTACATGGCCTATGTTGTAGACATTAACACATTACATCTTTTTTATCTCTTGCTATTTTTTCATACGACGTTTAATTAGGGATTTATTAATGTTTTTGTACTTTTTGGCCGAAATTTTTCTCTGGGTGTGATATTGTACATGGCCTATGTTGTAGACATTAACACATTACATCTTTTTTATCTCTTGCTATTTTTTCATACGACGTTTAATTAGGGAGTTATTAATGATTTTGTACTTTTTGGCCGAAATTTTTCTCTGAGTGTGATATTGTACATGGCCTATGTTGTAGACATTAACACATTACATCTTTTTTGTCTCTTGCTATTTCATCACACGACGTTTAATTACGGAGTTATTAATGATTTTGTACTTTTTGGCCGAAATTTTTCTCCGAGTGTGATATTCTACATGGCCTATGTTGTAGACAATAACACATTACATCTTTTTTGTCTCTTGCTATTTCATCATACGACGTATAATTAGGGAGTTATTAATGATTTTGTACTTTTTGGCCAAAATTTTTCTATGTCCCACGAAAAACTTAAAAATTAATTCGAATGAAATGTCAAAAAAATAGTTTTTTTTAATACTTTTATTATATTTTTTACGTCTTGTAGGGTCGGAAACCAACATGTTATTTTGATGTATTTTTTCGTCCCATGCATTTTTGGTTTCAGGTGATAGAATTATTTTCCACTAGGACCAATGCTCATCTATATTATATAAAGCTACTAGGCTGACTGACTGACTCACTCACTCACTCACTGACATAAATGTTTACCCACTTCCAAATGAGTTACAAACTTGATATTTGGCAAAAACACTCCTTTCACCTTGCAATCAACAGAAAAATTCCGAAAAGGTACATTTTTTAATTTTCAACCCTACAAAAGACAAAACTAATAGCGGGAAAGTACAAATCTCCAGTAATATCTCTGAGTGTGATATTGTGCATGGCCTATGTTGTAGACATTAGCACATTACATCTTTTTTATCTCTTGCTATTTTTTCATACGACGTTTAATTAGGGAGTTATTAATGATTTTGTACTTTTTGGCCGAAATTTTTCTCTGAGTGTGATATTGTACATGGCCTATGTTGTAGACATTAACACATTACATCTTTTTTATCTCTTGCTATTTTTTCATACGACGTTTAATTAGGGATTTATTAATGATTTTGTACTTTTTGGCCGAAAGTTTTCTCTGGGTGTGATATTGTACATGGACTATGTTGTAGACATTAACACATTACATCTTTTTTATCTCTTGCTATTTTTTCATACGACGTTTAATTAGGGAGTTATTAATGATTTTGTACTTTTTGGCCGAAATTTTTCTCTGAGTGTGATATTGTACATGGCCTATGTTGTAGACATTAACACATTACATCTTTTTTGTCTCTTGCTATTTCATCACACGACGTTTAATTACGGAGTTATTAATGATTTTGTACTTTTTGGCCGAAATTTTTCTCCGGGTGTGATATTGTACATGGCCTATGTTGTAGACAATAACACATTACATCTTTTTTGTCTCTTGCTATTTCATCATACGACGTATAATTAGGGAGTTATTAATGATTTTGTACTTTTTGGCCAAAATTTTTCTATGTCCCACGAAAAACTTAAAAATTAATTCGAATGTAATGTCAAAAAAAAAGTTTTTTTATACTTTTATTATATTTTTTACGTCTTGTAGGGTCGGAAACCAACATGTTATTTTGATGTATTTTTTCGTCCCATGCATTTTTGGTTTCAGGTGATAGAATTATTTTCCACTAGGACCAATGCTCATCTATATTATATAAAGCTACTAGGCTGACTGACTCACTCACTCACTCACTCACTGACATAAATGTTTACCCACTTCCAAATGAGTTACAAACTTGATATTTGGCAAAAACACTCCTTTCACCTTGCAATCAACAGAAAAATTCCGAAAAGGTACATTTTTTAATTTTCAACCCTACAAAAGACAAAACTAATAGCGGGAAAGTACAAATCTCCAGTAATATCTCTGAGTGTGATATTGTGCATGGCCTATGTTGTAGACATTAGCACATTACATCTTTTTTATCTCTTGCTATTTTTTCATACGACGTTTAATTAGGGAGTTATTAATGATTTTGTACTTTTTGGCCGAAATTTTTCTCTGAGTGTGATATTGTACATGGCCTATGTTGTAGACATTAACACATTACATCTTTTTTATCTCTTGCTATTTTTTCATACGACGTTTAATTAGGGATTTATTAATGATTTTGTACTTTTTGGCCGAAAGTTTTCTCTGGGTGTGATATTGTACATGGCCTATGTTGTAGACATTAACACATTACATCTTTTTTATCTCTTGCTATTTTTTCATACGACGTTTAATTAGGGAGTTATTAATGATTTTGTACTTTTTGGCCGAAATTTTTCTCTGAGAGTGATATTGTACATGGCCTATGTTGTAGACATTAACACATTACATCTTTTTTGTCTCTTGCTATTTCATCACACGACGTTTAATTACGGAGTTATTAATGATTTTGTACTTTTTGGCCGAAATTTTTCTCCGAGTGTGATATTCTACATGGCCTATGTTGTAGACAATAACACATTACATCTTTTTTGTCTCTTGCTATTTCATCATACGACGTATAATTAGGGAGTTATTAATGATTTTGTACTTTTTGGCCAAAATTTTTCTATGTCCCACGAAAAACTTAAAAATTAATTCGAATGAAATGTCAAAAAAATAGTTTTTTTAATACTTTTATTATATTTTTTACGTCTTGTAGGGTCGGAAACCAACATGTTATTTTGATGTATTTTTTCGTCCCATGCATTTTTGGTTTCAGGTGATAGAATTATTTTCCACTAGGACCAATGCTCATCTATATTATATAAAGCTACTAGGCTGACTGACTGACTCACTCACTCACTCACTGACATAAATGTTTACCCACTTCCAAATGAGTTACAAACTTGATATTTGGCAAAAACACTCCTTTCACCTTGCAATCAACAGAAAAATTCCGAAAAGGTACATTTTTTAATTTTCAACCCTACAAAAGACAAAACTAATAGCGGGAAAGTACAAATCTCCAGTAATATCTCTGAGTGTGATATTGTGCATGGCCTATGTTGTAGACATTAGCACATTACATCTTTTTTATCTCTTGCTATTTTTTCATACGACGTTTAATTAGGGAGTTATTAATGATTTTGTACTTTTTGGCCGAAATTTTTCTCTGAGTGTGATATTGTACATGGCCTATGTTGTAGACATTAACACATTACATCTTTTTTATCTCTTGCTATTTTTTCATACGACGTTTAATTAGGGATTTATTAATGTTTTTGTACTTTTTGGCCGAAATTTTTCTCTGGGTGTGATATTGTACATGGCCTATGTTGTAGACATTAACACATTACATCTTTTTTATCTCTTGCTATTTTTTCATACGACGTTTAATTAGGGAGTTATTAATGATTTTGTACTTTTTGGCCGAAATTTTTCTCTGAGTGTGATATTGTACATGGCCTATGTTGTAGACATTAACACATTACATCTTTTTTGTCTCTTGCTATTTCATCACACGACGTTTAATTACGGAGTTATTAATGATTTTGTACTTTTTGGCCGAAATTTTTCTCCGAGTGTGATATTCTACATGGCCTATGTTGTAGACAATAACACATTACATCTTTTTTGTCTCTTGCTATTTCATCATACGACGTATAATTAGGGAGTTATTAATGATTTTGTACTTTTTGGCCAAAATTTTTCTATGTCCCACGAAAAACTTAAAAATTAATTCGAATGAAATGTCAAAAAAATAGTTTTTTTTAATACTTTTATTATATTTTTTACGTCTTGTAGGGTCGGAAACCAACATGTTATTTTGATGTATTTTTTCGTCCCATGCATTTTTGGTTTCAGGTGATAGAATTATTTTCCACTAGGACCAATGCTCATCTATATTATATAAAGCTACTAGGCTGACTGACTGACTCACTCACTCACTCACTGACATAAATGTTTACCCACTTCCAAATGAGTTACAAACTTGATATTTGGCAAAAACACTCCTTTCACCTTGCAATCAACAGAAAAATTCCGAAAAGGTACATTTTTTAATTTTCAACCCTACAAAAGACAAAACTAATAGCGGGAAAGTACAAATCTCCAGTAATATCTCTGAGTGTGATATTGTACATGGCCTATGTTGTAGACATTAACACATTACATCTTTTTTGTCTCTTGCTATTTCATCACACGACGTTTAATTACGGAGTTATTAATGATTTTGTACTTTTTGGCCGAAATTTTTCTCCGGGTGTGATATTGTACATGGCCTATGTTGTAGACAATAACACATTACATCTTTTTTGTCTCTTGCTATTTCATCATACGACGTATAATTAGGGAGTTATTAATGATTTTGTACTTTTTGGCCAAAATTTTTCTATGTCCCACGAAAAACTTAAAAATTAATTCGAATGTAATGTCAAAAAAATAGTTTTTTTTTACTTTTATTATATTTTTTACGTCTTGTAGGGTCGGAAACCAACATGTTATTTTGATGTATTTTTTCGTCCCATGCATTTTTGGTTTCAGGTGATAGAATTATTTTCCACTAGGACCAATGCTCATCTATATTATATAAAGCTACTAGGCTGACTGACTGACTCACTCACTCACTCACTGACATAAATGTTTACCCACTTCCAAATGAGTTACAAACTTGATATTTGGCAAAAACACTCCTTTCACCTTGCAATCAACAGAAAAATTCCGAAAAGGTACATTTTTTAATTTTCAACCCTACAAAAGACAAAACTAATAGCGGGAAAGTACAAATCTCCAGTAATATCTCTGAGTGTGATATTGTGCATGGCCTATGTTGTAGACATTAGCACATTACATCTTTTTTATCTCTTGCTATTTTTTCATACGACGTTTAATTACGGAGTTATTAATGATTTTGTACTTTTTGGCCGAAATTTTTCTCTGAGTGTGATATTGTACATGGCCTATGTTGTAGACATTAACACATTACATCTTTTTTGTCTCTTGCTATTTCATCACACGACGTTTAATTACGGAGTTATTAATGATTTTGTAATTTTTGGCCGAAATTTTTCTCCGAGTGTGATATTGTACATGGCCTATGTTGTAGACAATAACACATTACATCTTTTTTGTCTCTTGCTATTTCATCATACGACGTATAATTAGGGAGTTATTAATGATTTTGTACTTTTTGGCCAAAATTTTTCTATGTCCCACGAAAAACTTAAAACTTAATTCGAATGAAATGTCAAAAAAATAGTTTTTTTAATACTTTTATTATATTTTTTACGTCTTGTAGGGTCGGAAACCAACATGTTATTTTGATGTATTTTTTCGTCCCATGCATTTTTGGTTTCAGGTGATAGAATTATTTTCCACTAGGACCAATGCTCATCTATATTATATAAAGCTACTAGGCTGACTGACTGACTCACTCACTCACTCACTGACATAAATGTTTACCCACTTCCAAATGAGTTACAAACTTGATATTTGGCAAAAACACTCCTTTCACCTTGCAATCAACAGAAAAATTCCGAAAAGGTACATTTTTTAATTTTCAACCCTACAAAAGACAAAACTAATAGCGGGAAAGTACAAATCTCCAGTAATATCTCTGAGTGTGATATTGTGCATGGCCTATGTTGTAGACATTAGCACATTACATCTTTTTTATCTCTTGCTATTTTTTCATACGACGTTTAATTAGGGAGTTATTAATGATTTTGTACTTTTTGGCCGAAATTTTTCTCTGAGTGTGATATTGTACATGGCCTATGTTGTAGACATTAACACATTACATCTTTTTTATCTCTTGCTATTTTTTCATACGACGTTTAATTAGGGATTTATTAATGATTTTGTACTTTTTGGCCGAAAGTTTTCTCTGGGTGTGATATTGTACATGGCCTATGTTGTAGACATTAACACATTACATCTTTTTTATCTCTTGCTATTTTTTCATACGACGTTTAATTAGGGAGTTATTAATGATTTTGTACTTTTTGGCCGAAATTTTTCTCTGAGTGTGATATTGTACATGGCCTATGTTGTAGACATTAACACATTACATCTTTTTTGTCTCTTGCTATTTCATCACACGACGTTTAATTACGGAGTTATTAATGATTTTGTACTTTTTGGCCGAAATTTTTCTCCGAGTGTGATATTCTACATGGCCTATGTTGTAGACAATAACACATTACATCTTTTTTGTCTCTTGCTATTTCATCATACGACGTATAATTAGGGAGTTATTAATGATTTTGTTATTTTTGGCCAAAATTTTTCTATGTCCCACGAAAAACTTAAAAATTAATTCGAATGAAATGTCAAAAAAATAGTTTTTTTTAATACTTTTATTATATTTTTTACGTCTTGTAGGGTCGGAAACCAACATGTTATTTTGATGTATTTTTTCGTCCCATGCATTTTTGGTTTCAGGTGATAGAATTATTTTCCACTAGGACCAATGCTCATCTATATTATATAAAGCTACTAGGCTGACTGACTGACTCACTCACTCACTCACTGACATAAATGTTTACCCACTTCCAAATGAGTTACAAACTTGATATTTGGCAAAAACACTCCTTTCACCTTGCAATCAACAGAAAAATTCCGAAAAGGTACATTTTTTAATTTTCAACCCTACAAAAGACAAAACTAATAGCGGGAAAGTACAAATCTCCAGTAATATCTCTGAGTGTGATATTGTGCATGGCCTATGTTGTAGACATTAGCACATTACATCTTTTTTATCTCTTGCTATTTTTTCATACGACGTTTAATTAGGGAGTTATTAATGATTTTGTACTTTTTGGCCGAAATTTTTCTCTGAGTGTGATATTGTACATGGCCTATGTTGTAGACATTAACACATTACATCTTTTTTATCTCTTGCTATTTTTTCATACGACGTTTAATTAGGGATTTATTAATGATTTTGTACTTTTTGGCCGAAAGTTTTCTCTGGGTGTGATATTGTACATGGCCTATGTTGTAGACATTAACACATTACATCTTTTTTATCTCTTGCTATTTTTTCATACGACGTTTAATTAGGGAGTTATTAATGATTTTGTACTTTTTGGCCGAAATTTTTCTCTGAGTGTGATATTGTACATGGCCTATGTTGTAGACATTAACACATTACATCTTTTTTGTCTCTTGCTATTTCATCACACGACGTTTAATTACGGAGTTATTAATGATTTTGTACTTTTTGGCCGAAATTTTTCTCCGAGTGTGATATTCTACATGGCCTATGTTGTAGACAATAACACATTACATCTTTTTTGTCTCTTGCTATTTCATCATACGACGTATAATTAGGGAGTTATTAATGATTTTGTTATTTTTGGCCAAAATTTTTCTATGTCCCACGAAAAACTTAAAAATTAATTCGAATGAAATGTCAAAAAAATAGTTTTTTTTAATACTTTTATTATATTTTTTACGTCTTGTAGGGTCGGAAACCAACATGTTATTTTGATGTATTTTTTCGTCCCATGCATTTTTGGTTTCAGGTGATAGAATTATTTTCCACTAGGACCAATGCTCATCTATATTATATAAAGCTACTAGGCTGACTGACTGACTCACTCACTCACTCACTGACATAAATGTTTACCCACTTCCAAATGAGTTACAAACTTGATATTTGGCAAAAACACTCCTTTCACCTTGCAATCAACAGAAAAATTCCGAAAAGGTACATTTTTTAATTTTCAACCCTACAAAAGACAAAACTAATAGCGGGAAAGTACAAATCTCCAGTAATATCTCTGAGTGTGATATTGTGCATGGCCTATGTTGTAGACATTAGCACATTACATCTTTTTTATCTCTTGCTATTTTTTCATACGACGTTTAATTAGGGAGTTATTAATGATTTTGTACTTTTTGGCCGAAATTTTTCTCTGAGTGTGATATTGTACATGGCCTATGTTGTAGACATTAACACATTACATCTTTTTTATCTCTTGCTATTTTTTCATACGACGTTTAATTAGGGATTTATTAATGATTTTGTACTTTTTGGCCGAAAGTTTTCTCTGGGTGTGATATTGTACATGGCCTATGTTGTAGACATTAACACATTACATCTTTTTTATCTCTTGCTATTTTTTCATACGACGTTTAATTAGGGAGTTATTAATGATTTTGTACTTTTTGGCCGAAATTTTTCTCTGTGTGTGATATTGTACATGGCCTATGTTGTAGACATTAACACATTACATCTTTTTTGTCTCTTGCTATTTCATCACACGACGTTTAATTACGGAGTTATTAATGATTTTGTACTTTTTGGCCGAAATTTTTCTCCGAGTGTGATATTCTACATGGCCTATGTTGTAGACAATAACACATTACATCTTTTTTGTCTCTTGCTATTTCATCATACGACGTATAATTAGGGAGTTATTAATGATTTTGTACTTTTTGGCCAAAATTTTTCTATGTCCCACGAAAAACTTAAAAATTAATTCGAATGTAATGTCAAAAAAATAGTTTTTTTTATACTTTTATTATATTTTTTACGTCTTGTAGGGTCGGAAACCAACATGTTATTTTGATGTATTTTTTCGTCCCATGCATTTTTGGTTTCAGGTGATAGAATTATTTTCCACTAGGACCAATGCTCATCTATATTATATAAAGCTACTAGGCTGACTGACTGACTCACTCACTCACTCACTGACATAAATGTTGACCCACTTCCAAATGAGTTACAAACTTGATATTTGGCAAAAACACTCCTTTCACCTTGCAATCAACAGAAAAATTCCGAAAAGGTACATTTTTTAATTTTCAACCCTACAAAAGACAAAACTAATAGCGGGAAAGTACAAATCTCCAGTAATATCTCTGAGTGTGATATTGTGCATGGCCTATGTTGTAGACATTAGCACGTTACATCTTTTTTATCTCTTGCTATTTTTTCATACGACGTTTAATTACGGAGTTATTAATGAATTTGTACTTTATGGCCGAAATTTTTCTCTGAGTGTGATATTGTACATGGCCTATGTTGTAGACATTAACACATTACATCTTTTTTATCTCTTGCTATTTTTTCATACGACGTTTAATTAGGGATTTATTAATGATTTTGTACTTTTTGGCCGAAATTTTTCTCTGGGTGTGATATTGTACATGGCCTATGTTGTAGACATTAACACATTACATCTTTTTTATCTCTTGCTAATTTTTTCATACGACGTTTAATTAGGGAGTTATTAATGATTTTGTACTTTTTGGCCGAAATTTTTCTCTGAGTGTGATATTGTACATGGCCTATGTTGTAGACATTAACACATTACATCTTTTTTGTCTCTTGCTATTTCATCACACGACGTTTAATTACGGAGTTATTAATGATTTTGTACTTTTTGGCCGAAATTTTTCTCCGAGTGTGATATTGTACACGGCCTATGTTGTAGACAATAACACATTACATCTTTTTTGTCTCTTGCTATTTCATCATACGACGTATAATTAGGGAGTTATTAATGATTTTGTACTTTTTGGCCAAAATTTTTCTATGTCCCACGAAAAACTTAAAATTTAATTCGAATGAAATGTCAAAAAAATAGTTTTTTTTAATACTTTTATTATATTTTTTACGTCTTGTAGGGTCGGAAACCAACATGTTATTTTGATGTATTTTTTCGTCCCATGCATTTTTGGTTTCAGGTGATAGAATTATTTTCCACTAGGACCATTGCTCATCTATATTATATAAAGCTACTAGGCTGACTGACTGACTCACTCACTCACTCCCTGACATAAATGTTTACCCACTTCCAAATGAGTTACAAACTTGATATTTGGCAAAAACACTCCTTTCACCTTGCAATCAACAGAAAAATTCCGAAAAGGTACATTTTTTAATTTTCAACCCTACAAAAGACAAAACTAATAGCGGGAAAGTACAAATCTCCAGTAATATCTCTGAGTGTGATATTGTGCATGGCCTATGTTGTAGACATTAGCACGTTACATCTTTTTTATCTCTTGCTATTTTATCATACGACGTTTAATTACGGAGTTATTAATGATTTTGTACTTTTTGGCCGAAATTTTTCTCTGGGTGTGATATTGTACATGGCCTATGTTGTAGACATTAACACATTACATCTTTTTTATCTCTTGCTAATTTTTTCATACGACGTTTAATTAGGGAGTTATTAATGATTTTGTACTTTTTGGCCGAAATTTTTCTCTGAGTGTGATATTGTACATGGCCTATGTTGTAGACATTAACACATTACATCTTTTTTGTCTCTTGCTATTTCATCACACGACGTTTAATTACGGAGTTATTAATGATTTTGTACTTTTTGGCCGAAATTTTTCTCCGAGTGTGATATTGTACACGGCCTATGTTGTAGACAATAACACATTACATCTTTTTTGTCTCTTGCTATTTCATCATACGACGTATAATTAGGGAGTTATTAATGATTTTGTACTTTTTGGCCAAAATTTTTCTATGTCCCACGAAAAACTTAAAATTTAATTCGAATGAAATGTCAAAAAAATAGTTTTTTTTAATACTTTTATTATATTTTTTACGTCTTGTAGGGTCGGAAACCAACATGTTATTTTGATGTATTTTTTCTTCCCATGCATTTTTGGTTTCAGGTGATAGAATTATTTTCCACTAGGACCAATGCTCATCTATATTATATAAAGCTACTAGGCTGACTGACTGACTCACTCACTCACTCCCTGACATAAATGTTTACCCACTTCCAAATGAGTTACAAACTTGATATTTGGCAAAAACACTCCTTTCACCTTGCAATCAACAGAAAAATTCCGAAAAGGTACATTTTTTAATTTTCAACCCTACAAAAGACAAAACTAATAGCGGGAAAGTACAAATCTCCAGTAATATCTCTGAGTGTGATATTGTGCATGGCCTATGTTGTAGACATTAGCACATTACATCTTTTTTATCTCTTGCTATTTTTTCATACGACGTTTAATTAGGGAGTTATTAATGATTTTGTACTTTTTGGCCGAAATTTTTCTCTGAGTGTGATATTGTACATGGCCTATGTTGTAGACATTAACACATTACATCTTTTTTATCTCTTGCTATTTTTTCATACGACGTTTAATTAGGGATTTATTAATGATTTTGTACTTTTTGGCCGAAAGTTTTCTCTGGGTGTGATATTGTACATGGCCTATGTTGTAGACATTAACACATTACATCTTTTTTATCTCTTGCTATTTTTTCATACGACGTTTAATTAGGGAGTTATTAATGATTTTGTACTTTTTGGCCGAAATTTTTCTCTGAGTGTGATATTGTACATGGCCTATGTTGTAGACATTAACACATTACATCTTTTTTGTCTCTTGCTATTTCATCACACGACGTTTAATTACGGAGTTATTAATGATTTTGTACTTTTTGGCCGAAATTTTTCTCCGAGTGTGATATTCTACATGGCCTATGTTGTAGACAATAACACATTACATCTTTTTTGTCTCTTGCTATTTCATCATACGACGTATAATTAGGGAGTTATTAATGATTTTGTTATTTTTGGCCAAAATTTTTCTATGTCCCACGAAAAACTTAAAAATTAATTCGAATGAAATGTCAAAAAAATAGTTTTTTTTAATACTTTTATTATATTTTTTACGTCTTGTAGGGTCGGAAACCAACATGTTATTTTGATGTATTTTTTCGTCCCATGCATTTTTGGTTTCAGGTGATAGAATTATTTTCCACTAGGACCAATGCTCATCTATATTATATAAAGCTACTAGGCTGACTGACTGACTCACTCACTCACTCCCTGACATAAATGTTTACCCACTTCCAAATGAGTTACAAACTTGATATTTGGCAAAAACACTCCTTTCACCTTGCAATCAACAGAAAAATTCCGAAAAGGTACATTTTTTAATTTTCAACCCTACAAAAGACAAAACTAATAGCGGGAAAGTACAAATCTCCAGTAATATCTCTGAGTGTGATATTGTGCATGGCCTATGTTGTAGACATTAGCACATTACATCTTTTTTATCTCTTGCTATTTTTTCATACGACGTTTAATTAGGGAGTTATTAATGATTTTGTACTTTTTGGCCGAAATTTTTCTCTGAGTGTGATATTGTACATGGCCTATGTTGTAGACATTAACACATTACATCTTTTTTATCTCTTGCTATTTTTTCATACGACGTTTAATTAGGGATTTATTAATGATTTTGTACTTTTTGGCCGAAAGTTTTCTCTGGGTGTGATATTGTACATGGCCTATGTTGTAGACATTAACACATTACATCTTTTTTATCTCTTGCTATTTTTTCATACGACGTTTAATTAGGGAGTTATTAATGATTTTGTACTTTTTGGCCGAAATTTTTCTCTGAGTGTGATATTGTACATGGCCTATGTTGTAGACATTAACACATTACATCTTTTTTGTCTCTTGCTATTTCATCACACGACGTTTAATTACGGAGTTATTAATGATTTTGTACTTTTTGGCCGAAATTTTTCTCCGAGTGTGATATTCTACATGGCCTATGTTGTAGACAATAACACATTACATCTTTTTTGTCTCTTGCTATTTCATCATACGACGTATAATTAGGGAGTTATTAATGATTTTGTACTTTTTGGCCAAAATTTTTCTATGTCCCACGAAAAACTTAAAAATTAATTCGAATGTAATGTCAAAAAAATAGTTTTTTTTATACTTTTATTATATTTTTTACGTCTTGTAGGGTCGGAAACCAACATGTTATTTTGATGTATTTTTTCGTCCCATGCATTTTTGGTTTCAGGTGATAGAATTATTTTCCACTAGGACCAATGCTCATCTATATTATATAAAGCTACTAGGCTGACTGACTGACTCACTCACTCACTCACTGACATAAATGTTGACCCACTTCCAAATGAGTTACAAACTTGATATTTGGCAAAAACACTCCTTTCACCTTGCAATCAACAGAAAAATTCCGAAAAGGTACATTTTTTAATTTTCAACCCTACAAAAGACAAAACTAATAGCGGGAAAGTACAAATCTCCAGTAATATCTCTGAGTGTGATATTGTGCATGGCCTATGTTGTAGACATTAGCACGTTACATCTTTTTTATCTCTTGCTATTTTTTCATACGACGTTTAATTACGGAGTTATTAATGAATTTGTACTTTATGGCCGAAATTTTTCTCTGGGTGTGATATTGTACATGGCCTATGTTGTAGACATTAACACATTACATCTTTTTTATCTCTTGCTATTTTTTCATACGACGTTTAATTAGGGATTTATTAATGATTTTGTACTTTTTGGCCGAAATTTTTCTCTGGGTGTGATATTGTACATGGCCTATGTTGTAGACATTAACACATTACATCTTTTTTATCTCTTGCTAATTTTTTCATACGACGTTTAATTAGGGAGTTATTAATGATTTTGTACTTTTTGGCCGAAATTTTTCTCTGAGTGTGATATTGTACATGGCCTATGTTGTAGACATTAACACATTACATCTTTTTTGTCTCTTGCTATTTCATCACACGACGTTTAATTACGGAGTTATTAATGATTTTGTACTTTTTGGCCGAAATTTTTCTCCGAGTGTGATATTGTACACGGCCTATGTTGTAGACAATAACACATTACATCTTTTTTGTCTCTTGCTATTTCATCATACGACGTATAATTAGGGAGTTATTAATGATTTTGTACTTTTTGGCCAAAATTTTTCTATGTCCCACGAAAAACATAAAATTTAATTCGAATGAAATGTCAAAAAAATAGTTTTTTTTAATACTTTTATTATATTTTTTACGTCTTGTAGGGTCGGAAACCAACATGTTATTTTGATGTATTTTTTCTTCCCATGCATTTTTGGTTTCAGGTGATAGAATTATTTTCCACTAGGACCAATGCTCATCTATATTATATAAAGCTACTAGGCTGACTGACTGACTCACTCACTCACTCCCTGACATAAATGTTTACCCACTTCCAAATGAGTTACAAACTTGATATTTGGCAAAAACACTCCTTTCACCTTGCAATCAACAGAAAAATTCCGAAAAGGTACATTTTTTAATTTTCAACCCTACAAAAGACAAAACTAATAGCGGGAAAGTACAAATCTCCAGTAATATCTCTGAGTGTGATATTGTGCATGGCCTATGTTGTAGACATTAGCACATTACATCTTTTTTATCTCTTGCTATTTTTTCATACGACGTTTAATTAGGGAGTTATTAATGATTTTGTACTTTTTGGCCGAAATTTTTCTCTGAGTGTGATATTGTACATGGCCTATGTTGTAGACATTAACACATTACATCTTTTTTATCTCTTGCTATTTTTTCATACGACGTTTAATTAGGGATTTATTAATGATTTTGTACTTTTTGGCCGAAAGTTTTCTCTGGGTGTGATATTGTACATGGCCTATGTTGTAGACATTAACACATTACATCTTTTTTATCTCTTGCTATTTTTTCATACGACGTTTAATTAGGAAGTTATTAATGATTTTGTACTTTTTGGCCGAAATTTTTCTCTGAGTGTGATATTGTACATGGCCTATGTTGTAGACATTAACACATTACATCTTTTTTGTCTCTTGCTATTTCATCACATGACGTTTAATTACGGAGTTATTAATGATTTTGTACTTTTTGGCCGAAATTTTTCTCCGAGTGTGATGTTGTACATGGCCTATGTTGTAGACAATAACACATTACATCTTTTTTGTCTCTTGCTATTTCATCACACGACGTTTAATTACGGAGTTATTAATGATTTTGTACTTTTTGGCCGAAATTTTTCTCCGAGTGTGATATTGTACACGGCCTATGTTGTAGACAATAACACATTACATCTTTTTTGTCTCTTGCTATTTCATCATACGACGTATAATTAGGGAGTTATTAATGATTTTGTACTTTTTGGCCAAAATTTTTCTATGTCCCACGAAAAACTTAAAATTTAATTCGAATGAAATGTCAAAAAAATAGTTTTTTTTAATACTTTTATTATATTTTTTACGTCTTGTAGGGTCGGAAACCAACATGTTATTTTGATGTATTTTTTCGTCCCATGCATTTTTGGTTTCAGGTGATAGAATTATTTTCCACTAGGACCAATGCTCATCTATATTATATAAAGCTACTAGGCTGACTGACTGACTCACTCACTCACTCCCTGACATAAATGTTTACCCACTTCCAAATGAGTTACAAACTTGATATTTGGCAAAAACACTCCTTTCACCTTGCAATCAACAGAAAAATTCCGAAAAGGTACATTTTTTAATTTTCAACCCTACAAAAGACAAAACTAATAGCGGGAAAGTACAAATCTCCAGTAATATCTCTGAGTGTGATATTGTGCATGGCCTATGTTGTAGACAT
The DNA here is from genome assembly GCA_946902985.2 of Meconema thalassinum. Lineage (NCBI taxonomy): Eukaryota > Metazoa > Arthropoda > Insecta > Orthoptera > Tettigoniidae > Meconema > Meconema thalassinum. The sequence continues at coordinate 77,683,448 of OX336396.1, read as the reverse complement.
TAGCACGTTACATCTTTTTTATCTCTTGCTATTTTATCATACGACGTTTAATTACGGAGTTATTAATGATTTTGTACTTTTTGGCCGAAATTTTTCTCTGGGTGTGATATTGTACATGGCCTATGTTGTAGACATTAACACATTACATCTTTTTTATCTCTTGCTAATTTTTTCATACGACGTTTAATTAGGGAGTTATTAATGATTTTGTACTTTTTGGCCGAAATTTTTCTCTGAGTGTGATATTGTACATGGCCTATGTTGTAGACATTAACACATTACATCTTTTTTGTCTCTTGCTATTTCATCACACGACGTTTAATTACGGAGTTATTAATGATTTTGTACTTTTTGGCCGAAATTTTTCTCCGAGTGTGATATTGTACACGGCCTATGTTGTAGACAATAACACATTACATCTTTTTTGTCTCTTGCTATTTCATCATACGACGTATAATTAGGGAGTTATTAATGATTTTGTACTTTTTGGCCAAAATTTTTCTATGTCCCACGAAAAACTTAAAATTTAATTCGAATGAAATGTCAAAAAAATAGTTTTTTTTAATACTTTTATTATATTTTTTACGTCTTGTAGGGTCGGAAACCAACATGTTATTTTGATGTATTTTTTCTTCCCATGCATTTTTGGTTTCAGGTGATAGAATTATTTTCCACTAGGACCAATGCTCATCTATATTATATAAAGCTACTAGGCTGACTGACTGACTCACTCACTCACTCCCTGACATAAATGTTTACCCACTTCCAAATGAGTTACAAACTTGATATTTGGCAAAAACACTCCTTTCACCTTGCAATCAACAGAAAAATTCCGAAAAGGTACATTTTTTAATTTTCAACCCTACAAAAGACAAAACTAATAGCGGGAAAGTACAAATCTCCAGTAATATCTCTGAGTGTGATATTGTGCATGGCCTATGTTGTAGACATTAGCACATTACATCTTTTTTATCTCTTGCTATTTTTTCATACGACGTTTAATTAGGGAGTTATTAATGATTTTGTACTTTTTGGCCGAAATTTTTCTCTGAGTGTGATATTGTACATGGCCTATGTTGTAGACATTAACACATTACATCTTTTTTATCTCTTGCTATTTTTTCATACGACGTTTAATTAGGGATTTATTAATGATTTTGTACTTTTTGGCCGAAAGTTTTCTCTGGGTGTGATATTGTACATGGCCTATGTTGTAGACATTAACACATTACATCTTTTTTATCTCTTGCTATTTTTTCATACGACGTTTAATTAGGGAGTTATTAATGATTTTGTACTTTTTGGCCGAAATTTTTCTCTGAGTGTGATATTGTACATGGCCTATGTTGTAGACATTAACACATTACATCTTTTTTGTCTCTTGCTTTTTCATCACACGACGTTTAATTACGGAGTTATTAATGATTTTGTACTTTTTGGCCGAAATTTTTCTCCGAGTGTGATATTCTACATGGCCTATGTTGTAGACAATAACACATTACATCTTTTTTGTCTCTTGCTATTTCATCATACGACGTATAATTAGGGAGTTATTAATGATTTTGTTATTTTTGGCCAAAATTTTTCTATGTCCCACGAAAAACTTAAAAATTAATTCGAATGAAATGTCAAAAAAATAGTTTTTTTTAATACTTTTATTATATTTTTTACGTCTTGTAGGGTCGGAAACCAACATGTTATTTTGATGTATTTTTTCGTCCCATGCATTTTTGGTTTCAGGTGATAGAATTATTTTCCACTAGGACCAATGCTCATCTATATTATATAAAGCTACTAGGCTGACTGACTGACTCACTCACTCACTCCCTAACATAAATGTTTACCCCCTTCCAAATGAGTTACAAACTTGATATTTGGCAAAAACACTCCTTTCACCTTGCAATCAACAGAAAAATTCCGAAAAGGTACATTTTTTAATTTTCAACCCTACAAAAGACAAAACTAATAGCGGGAAAGTACAAATCTCCAGTAATATCTCTGAGTGTGATATTGTGCATGGCCTATGTTGTAGACATTAGCACATTACATCTTTTTTATCTCTTGCTATTTTTTCATACGACGTTTAATTAGGGAGTTATTAATGATTTTGTACTTTTTGGCCGAAATTTTTCTCTGAGTGTGATATTGTACATGGCCTATGTTGTAGACATTAACACATTACATCTTTTTTATCTCTTGCTATTTTTTCATACGACGTTTAATTAGGGATTTATTAATGATTTTGTACTTTTTGGCCGAAAGTTTTCTCTGGGTGTGATATTGTACATGGCCTATGTTGTAGACATTAACACATTACATCTTTTTTATCTCTTGCTATTTTTTCATACGACGTTTAATTAGGGAGTTATTAATGATTTTGTACTTTTTGGCCGAAATTTTTCTCTGAGTGTGATATTGTACATGGCCTATGTTGTAGACATTAACACATTACATCTTTTTTGTCTCTTGCTATTTCATCACACGACGTTTAATTACGGAGTTATTAATGATTTTGTACTTTTTGGCCGAAATTTTTCTCCGAGTGTGATATTCTACATGGCCTATGTTGTAGACAATAACACATTACATCTTTTTTGTCTCTTGCTATTTCATCATACGACGTATAATTAGGGAGTTATTAATGATTTTGTACTTTTTGGCCAAAATTTTTCTATGTCCCACGAAAAACTTAAAAATTAATTCGAATGTAATGTCAAAAAAATAGTTTTTTTTATACTTTTATTATATTTTTTACGTCTTGTAGGGTCGGAAACCAACATGTTATTTTGATGTATTTTTTCGTCCCATGCATTTTTGGTTTCAGGTGATAGAATTATTTTCCACTAGGACCAATGCTCATCTATATTATATAAAGCTACTAGGCTGACTGACTGACTCACTCACTCACTCACTGACATAAATGTTGACCCACTTCCAAATGAGTTACAAACTTGATATTTGGCAAAAACACTCCTTTCACCTTGCAATCAACAGAAAAATTCCGAAAAGGTACATTTTTTAATTTTCAACCCTACAAAAGACAAAACTAATAGCGGGAAAGTACAAATCTCCAGTAATATCTCTGAGTGTGATATTGTGCATGGCCTATGTTGTAGACATTAGCACGTTACATCTTTTTTATCTCTTGCTATTTTTTCATACGACGTTTAATTACGGAGTTATTAATGAATTTGTACTTTATGGCCGAAATTTTTCTCTGAGTGTGATATTGTACATGGCCTATGTTGTAGACATTAACACATTACATCTTTTTTATCTCTTGCTATTTTTTCATACGACGTTTAATTAGGGATTTATTAATGATTTTGTACTTTTTGGCCGAAATTTTTCTCTGGGTGTGATATTGTACATGGCCTATGTTGTAGACATTAACACATTACATCTTTTTTATCTCTTGCTAATTTTTTCATACGACGTTTAATTAGGGAGTTATTAATGATTTTGTACTTTTTGGCCGAAATTTTTCTCTGAGTGTGATATTGTACATGGCCTATGTTGTAGACATTAACACATTACATCTTTTTTGTCTCTTGCTATTTCATCACACGACGTTTAATTACGGAGTTATTAATGATTTTGTACTTTTTGGCCGAAATTTTTCTCCGAGTGTGATATTGTACACGGCCTATGTTGTAGACAATAACACATTACATCTTTTTTGTCTCTTGCTATTTCATCATACGACGTATAATTAGGGAGTTATTAATGATTTTGTACTTTTTGGCCAAAATTTTTCTATGTCCCACGAAAAACATAAAATTTAATTCGAATGAAATGTCAAAAAAATAGTTTTTTTTAATACTTTTATTATATTTTTTACGTCTTGTAGGGTCGGAAACCAACATGTTATTTTGATGTATTTTTTCTTCCCATGCATTTTTGGTTTCAGGTGATAGAATTATTTTCCACTAGGACCAATGCTCATCTATATTATATAAAGCTACTAGGCTGACTGACTGACTCACTCACTCACTCCCTGACATAAATGTTTACCCACTTCCAAATGAGTTACAAACTTGATATTTGGCAAAAACACTCCTTTCACCTTGCAATCAACAGAAAAATTCCGAAAAGGTACATTTTTTAATTTTCAACCCTACAAAAGACAAAACTAATAGCGGGAAAGTACAAATCTCCAGTAATATCTCTGAGTGTGATATTGTGCATGGCCTATGTTGTAGACATTAGCACATTACATCTTTTTTATCTCTTGCTATTTTTTCATACGACGTTTAATTAGGGAGTTATTAATGATTTTGTACTTTTTGGCCGAAATTTTTCTCTGAGTGTGATATTGTACATGGCCTATGTTGTAGACATTAACACATTACATCTTTTTTATCTCTTGCTATTTTTTCATACGACGTTTAATTAGGGATTTATTAATGATTTTGTACTTTTTGGCCGAAAGTTTTCTCTGGGTGTGATATTGTACATGGCCTATGTTGTAGACATTAACACATTACATCTTTTTTATCTCTTGCTATTTTTTCATACGACGTTTAATTAGGAAGTTATTAATGATTTTGTACTTTTTGGCCGAAATTTTTCTCTGAGTGTGATATTGTACATGGCCTATGTTGTAGACATTAACACATTACATCTTTTTTGTCTCTTGCTATTTCATCACATGACGTTTAATTACGGAGTTATTAATGATTTTGTACTTTTTGGCCGAAATTTTTCTCCGAGTGTGATGTTGTACATGGCCTATGTTGTAGACAATAACACATTACATCTTTTTTGTCTCTTGCTATTTCATCACACGACGTTTAATTACGGAGTTATTAATGATTTTGTACTTTTTGGCCGAAATTTTTCTCCGAGTGTGATATTGTACACGGCCTATGTTGTAGACAATAACACATTACATCTTTTTTGTCTCTTGCTATTTCATCATACGACGTATAATTAGGGAGTTATTAATGATTTTGTACTTTTTGGCCAAAATTTTTCTATGTCCCACGAAAAACTTAAAATTTAATTCGAATGAAATGTCAAAAAAATAGTTTTTTTTAATACTTTTATTATATTTTTTACGTCTTGTAGGGTCGGAAACCAACATGTTATTTTGATGTATTTTTTCGTCCCATGCATTTTTGGTTTCAGGTGATAGAATTATTTTCCACTAGGACCAATGCTCATCTATATTATATAAAGCTACTAGGCTGACTGACTGACTCACTCACTCACTCCCTGACATAAATGTTTACCCACTTCCAAATGAGTTACAAACTTGATATTTGGCAAAAACACTCCTTTCACCTTGCAATCAACAGAAAAATTCCGAAAAGGTACATTTTTTAATTTTCAACCCTACAAAAGACAAAACTAATAGCGGGAAAGTACAAATCTCCAGTAATATCTCTGAGTGTGATATTGTGCATGGCCTATGTTGTAGACATTAGCACGTTACATCTTTTTTATCTCTTGCTATTTTATCATACGACGTTTAATTACGGAGTTATTAATGATTTTGTACTTTTTGGCCGAAATTTTTCTCTGGGTGTGATATTGTACATGGCCTATGTTGTAGACATTAACACATTACATCTTTTTTATCTCTTGCTAATTTTTTCATACGACGTTTAATTAGGGAGTTATTAATGATTTTGTACTTTTTGGCCGAAATTTTTCTCTGAGTGTGATATTGTACATGGCCTATGTTGTAGACATTAACACATTACATCTTTTTTGTCTCTTGCTATTTCATCACACGACGTTTAATTACGGAGTTATTAATGATTTTGTACTTTTTGGCCGAAATTTTTCTCCGAGTGTGATATTGTACACGGCCTATGTTGTAGACAATAACACATTACATCTTTTTTGTCTCTTGCTATTTCATCATACGACGTATAATTAGGGAGTTATTAATGATTTTGTACTTTTTGGCCAAAATTTTTCTATGTCCCACGAAAAACTTAAAATTTAATTCGAATGAAATGTCAAAAAAATAGTTTTTTTTAATACTTTTATTATATTTTTTACGTCTTGTAGGGTCGGAAACCAACATGTTATTTTGATGTATTTTTTCTTCCCATGCATTTTTGGTTTCAGGTGATAGAATTATTTTCCACTAGGACCAATGCTCATCTATATTATATAAAGCTACTAGGCTGACTGACTGACTCACTCACTCACTCCCTGACATAAATGTTTACCCACTTCCAAATGAGTTACAAACTTGATATTTGGCAAAAACACTCCTTTCACCTTGCAATCAACAGAAAAATTCCGAAAAGGTACATTTTTTAATTTTCAACCCTACAAAAGACAAAACTAATAGCGGGAAAGTACAAATCTCCAGTAATATCTCTGAGTGTGATATTGTGCATGGCCTATGTTGTAGACATTAGCACATTACATCTTTTTTATCTCTTGCTATTTTTTCATACGACGTTTAATTAGGGAGTTATTAATGATTTTGTACTTTTTGGCCGAAATTTTTCTCTGAGTGTGATATTGTACATGGCCTATGTTGTAGACATTAACACATTACATCTTTTTTATCTCTTGCTATTTTTTCATACGACGTTTAATTAGGGATTTATTAATGATTTTGTACTTTTTGGCCGAAAGTTTTCTCTGGGTGTGATATTGTACATGGCCTATGTTGTAGACATTAACACATTACATCTTTTTTATCTCTTGCTATTTTTTCATACGACGTTTAATTAGGGAGTTATTAATGATTTTGTACTTTTTGGCCGAAATTTTTCTCTGAGTGTGATATTGTACATGGCCTATGTTGTAGACATTAACACATTACATCTTTTTTGTCTCTTGCTTTTTCATCACACGACGTTTAATTACGGAGTTATTAATGATTTTGTACTTTTTGGCCGAAATTTTTCTCCGAGTGTGATATTCTACATGGCCTATGTTGTAGACAATAACACATTACATCTTTTTTGTCTCTTGCTATTTCATCATACGACGTATAATTAGGGAGTTATTAATGATTTTGTTATTTTTGGCCAAAATTTTTCTATGTCCCACGAAAAACTTAAAAATTAATTCGAATGAAATGTCAAAAAAATAGTTTTTTTTAATACTTTTATTATATTTTTTACGTCTTGTAGGGTCGGAAACCAACATGTTATTTTGATGTATTTTTTCGTCCCATGCATTTTTGGTTTCAGGTGATAGAATTATTTTCCACTAGGACCAATGCTCATCTATATTATATAAAGCTACTAGGCTGACTGACTGACTCACTCACTCACTCCCTAACATAAATGTTTACCCACTTCCAAATGAGTTACAAACTTGATATTTGGCAAAAACACTCCTTTCACCTTGCAATCAACAGAAAAATTCCGAAAAGGTACATTTTTTAATTTTCAACCCTACAAAAGACAAAACTAATAGCGGGAAAGTACAAATCTCCAGTAATATCTCTGAGTGTGATATTGTGCATGGCCTATGTTGTAGACATTAGCACATTACATCTTTTTTATCTCTTGCTATTTTTTCATACGACGTTTAATTAGGGAGTTATTAATGATTTTGTACTTTTTGGCCGAAATTTTTCTCTGAGTGTGATATTGTACATGGCCTATGTTGTAGACATTAACACATTACATCTTTTTTATCTCTTGCTATTTTTTCATACGACGTTTAATTAGGGATTTATTAATGATTTTGTACTTTTTGGCCGAAAGTTTTCTCTGGGTGTGATATTGTACATGGCCTATGTTGTAGACATTAACACATTACATCTTTTTTATCTCTTGCTATTTTTTCATACGACGTTTAATTAGGGAGTTATTAATGATTTTGTACTTTTTGGCCGAAATTTTTCTCTGAGTGTGATATTGTACATGGCCTATGTTGTAGACATTAACACATTACATCTTTTTTGTCTCTTGCTATTTCATCACACGACGTTTAATTACGGAGTTATTAATGATTTTGTACTTTTTGGCCGAAATTTTTCTCCGAGTGTGATATTCTACATGGCCTATGTTGTAGACAATAACACATTACATCTTTTTTGTCTCTTGCTATTTCATCATACGACGTATAATTAGGGAGTTATTAATGATTTTGTACTTTTTGGCCAAAATTTTTCTATGTCCCACGAAAAACTTAAAAATTAATTCGAATGTAATGTCAAAAAAATAGTTTTTTTTATACTTTTATTATATTTTTTACGTCTTGTAGGGTCGGAAACCAACATGTTATTTTGATGTATTTTTTCGTCTCATGCATTTTTGGTTTCAGGTGATAGAATTATTTTCCACTAGGACCAATGCTCATCTATATTATATAAAGCTACTAGGCTGACTGACTGACTCACTCACTCACTCACTGACATAAATGTTGACCCACTTCCAAATGAGTTACAAACTTGATATTTGGCAAAAACACTCCTTTCACCTTGCAATCAACAGAAAAATTCCGAAAAGGTACATTTTTTAATTTTCAACCCTACAAAAGACAAAACTAATAGCGGGAAAGTACAAATCTCCAGTAATATCTCTGAGTGTGATATTGTGCATGGCCTATGTTGTAGACATTAGCACGTTACATCTTTTTTATCTCTTGCTATTTTTTCATACGACGTTTAATTACGGAGTTATTAATGAATTTGTACTTTATGGCCGAAATTTTTCTCTGAGTGTGATATTGTACATGGCCTATGTTGTAGACATTAACACATTACATCTTTTTTATCTCTTGCTATTTTTTCATACGACGTTTAATTAGGGATTTATTAATGATTTTGTACTTTTTGGCCGAAATTTTTCTCTGGGTGTGATATTGTACATGGCCTATGTTGTAGACATTAACACATTACATCTTTTTTATCTCTTGCTAATTTTTTCATACGACGTTTAATTAGGGAGTTATTAATGATTTTGTACTTTTTGGCCGAAATTTTTCTCTGAGTGTGATATTGTACATGGCCTATGTTGTAGACATTAACACATTACATCTTTTTTGTCTCTTGCTATTTCATCACACGACGTTTAATTACGGAGTTATTAATGATTTTGTACTTTTTGGCCGAAATTTTTCTCCGAGTGTGATATTGTACACGGCCTATGTTGTAGACAATAACACATTACATCTTTTTTGTCTCTTGCTATTTCATCATACGACGTATAATTAGGGAGTTATTAATGATTTTGTACTTTTTGGCCAAAATTTTTCTATGTCCCACGAAAAACTTAAAATTTAATTCGAATGAAATGTCAAAAAAATAGTTTTTTTTAATACTTTTATTATATTTTTTACATCTTGTAGGGTCGGAAACCAACATGTTATTTTGATGTATTTTTTCGTCCCATGCATTTTTGGTTTCAGGTGATAGAATTATTTTCCACTAGGACCAATGCTCATCTATATTATATAAAGCTACTAGGCTGACTGACTGACTCACTCACTCACTCCCTGACATAAATGTTTACCCACTTCCAAATGAGTTACAAACTTGATATTTGGCAAAAACACTCCTTTCACCTTGCAATCAACAGAAAAATTCCGAAAAGGTACATTTTTTAATTTTCAACCCTACAAAAGACAAAACTAATAGCGGGAAAGTACAAATCTCCAGTAATATCTCTGAGTGTGATATTGTGCATGGCCTATGTTGTAGACATTAGCACATTACATCTTTTTTATCTCTTGCTATTTTTTCATACGACGTTTAATTAGGGAGTTATTAATGATTTTGTACTTTTTGGCCGAAATTTTTCTCTGAGTGTGATATTGTACATGGCCTATGTTGTAGACATTAACACATTACATCTTTTTTATCTCTTGCTATTTTTTCATACGACGTTTAATTAGGGATTTATTAATGATTTTGTACTTTTTGGCCGAAAGTTTTCTCTGGGTGTGATATTGTACATGGCCTATGTTGTAGACATTAACACATTACATCTTTTTTATCTCTTGCTATTTTTTCATACGACGTTTAATTAGGGAGTTATTAATGATTTTGTACTTTTTGGCCGAAATTTTTCTCTGAGTGTGATATTGTACATGGCCTATGTTGTAGACATTAACACATTACATCTTTTTTGTCTCTTGCTATTTCATCACACGACGTTTAATTACGGAGTTATTAATGATTTTGTACTTTTTGGCCGAAATTTTTCTCCGAGTGTGATATTCTACATGGCCTATGTTGTAGACAATAACACATTACATCTTTTTTGTCTCTTGCTATTTCATCATACGACGTATAATTAGGGAGTTATTAATGATTTTGTACTTTTTGGCCAAAATTTTTCTATGTCCCACGAAAAACTTAAAAATTAATTCGAATGTAATGTCAAAAAAATAGTTTTTTTTATACTTTTATTATATTTTTTACGTCTTGTAGGGTCGGAAACCAACATGTTATTTTGATGTATTTTTTCGTCCCATGCATTTTTGGTTTCAGGTGATAGAATTATTTTCCACTAGGACCAATGCTCATCTATATTATATAAAGCTACTAGGCTGACTGACTGACTCACTCACTCACTCACTGACATAAATGTTGACCCACTTCCAAATGAGTTACAAACTTGATATTTGGCAAAAACACTCCTTTCACCTTGCAATCAACAGAAAAATTCCGAAAAGGTACATTTTTTAATTTTCAACCCTACAAAAGACAAAACTAATAGCGGGAAAGTACAAATCTCCAGTAATATCTCTGAGTGTGATATTGTGCATGGCCTATGTTGTAGACATTAGCACGTTACATCTTTTTTATCTCTTGCTATTTTTTCATACGACGTTTAATTACGGAGTTATTAATGAATTTGTACTTTATGGCCGAAATTTTTCTCTGAGTGTGATATTGTACATGGCCTATGTTGTAGACATTAACACATTACATCTTTTTTATCTCTTGCTATTTTTTCATACGACGTTTAATTAGGGATTTATTAATGATTTTGTACTTTTTGGCCGAAATTTTTCTCTGGGTGTGATATTGTACATGGCCTATGTTGTAGACATTAACACATTACATCTTTTTTATCTCTTGCTAATTTTTTCATACGACGTTTAATTAGGGAGTTATTAATGATTTTGTACTTTTTGGCCGAAATTTTTCTCTGAGTGTGATATTGTACATGGCCTATGTTGTAGACATTAACACATTACATCTTTTTTGTCTCTTGCTATTTCATCACACGACGTTTAATTACGGAGTTATTAATGATTTTGTACTTTTTGGCCGAAATTTTTCTCCGAGTGTGATATTGTACACGGCCTATGTTGTAGACAATAACACATTACATCTTTTTTGTCTCTTGCTATTTCATCATACGACGTATAATTAGGGAGTTATTAATGATTTTGTACTTTTTGGCCAAAATTTTTCTATGTCCCACGAAAAACTTAAAATTTAATTCGAATGAAATGTCAAAAAAATAGTTTTTTTTAATACTTTTATTATATTTTTTACGTCTTGTAGGGTCGGAAACCAACATGTTATTTTGATGTATTTTTTCTTCCCATGCATTTTTGGTTTCAGGTGATAGAATTATTTTCCACTAGGACCAATGCTCATCTATATTATATAAAGCTACTAGGCTGACTGACTGACTCACTCACTCACTCCCTGACATAAATGTTTACCCACTTCCAAATGAGTTACAAACTTGATATTTGGCAAAAACACTCCTTTCACCTTGCAATCAACAGAAAAATTCCGAAAAGGTACATTTTTTAATTTTCAACCCTACAAAAGACAAAACTAATAGCGGGAAAGTACAAATCTCCAGTAATATCTCTGAGTGTGATATTGTGCATGGCCTATGTTGTAGACATTAGCACATTACATCTTTTTTATCTCTTGCTATTTTTTCATACGACGTTTAATTAGGGAGTTATTAATGATTTTGTACTTTTTGGCCGAAATTTTTCTCTGAGTGTGATATTGTACATGGCCTATGTTGTAGACATTAACACATTACATCTTTTTTATCTCTTGCTATTTTTTCATACGACGTTTAATTAGGGATTTATTAATGATTTTGTACTTTTTGGCCGAAAGTTTTCTCTGGGTGTGATATTGTACATGGCCTATGTTGTAGACATTAACACATTACATCTTTTTTATCTCTTGCTATTTTTTCATACGACGTTTAATTAGGAAGTTATTAATGATTTTGTACTTTTTGGCCGAAATTTTTCTCTGAGTGTGATATTGTACATGGCCTATGTTGTAGACATTAACACATTACATCTTTTTTGTCTCTTGCTATTTCATCACATGACGTTTAATTACGGAGTTATTAATGATTTTGTACTTTTTGGCCGAAATTTTTCTCCGAGTGTGATATTGTACATGGCCTATGTTGTAGACAATAACACATTACATCTTTTTTGTCTCTTGCTATTTCATCACACGACGTTTAATTACGGAGTTATTAATGATTTTGTACTTTTTGGCCGAAATTTTTCTCCGAGTGTGATATTGTACACGGCCTATGTTGTAGACAATAACACATTACATCTTTTTTGTCTCTTGCTATTTCATCATACGACGTATAATTAGGGAGTTATTAATGATTTTGTACTTTTTGGCCAAAATTTTTCTATGTCCCACGAAAAAACTTAAAATTTAATTCGAATGAAATGTCAAAAAAATAGTTTTTTTTAATACTTTTATTATATTTTTTACGTCTTGTAGGGTCGGAAACCAACATGTTATTTTGATGTATTTTTTCGTCCCATGCATTTTTGGTTTCAGGTGATAGAATTATTTTCCACTAGGACCAATGCTCATCTATATTATATAAAGCTACTAGGCTGACTGACTGACTCACTCACTCACTCCCTGACATAAATGTTTACCCACTTCCAAATGAGTTACAAACTTGATATTTGGCAAAAACACTCCTTTCACCTTGCAATCAACAGAAAAATTCCGAAAAGGTACATTTTTTAATTTTCAACCCTACAAAAGACAAAACTAATAGCGGGAAAGTACAAATCTCCAGTAATATCTCTGAGTGTGATATTGTGCATGGCCTATGTTGTAGACATTAGCACGTTACATCTTTTTTATCTCTTGCTATTTTATCATACGACGTTTAATTACGGAGTTATTAATGATTTTGTACTTTTTGGCCGAAATTTTTCTCTGGGTGTGATATTGTACATGGCCTATGTTGTAGACATTAACACATTACATCTTTTTTATCTCTTGCTAATTTTTTCATACGACGTTTAATTAGGGAGTTATTAATGATTTTGTACTTTTTGGCCGAAATTTTTCTCTGAGTGTGATATTGTACATGGCCTATGTTGTAGACATTAACACATTACATCTTTTTTGTCTCTTGCTATTTCATCACACGACGTTTAATTACGGAGTTATTAATGATTTTGTACTTTTTGGCCGAAATTTTTCTCCGAGTGTGATATTGTACACGGCCTATGTTGTAGACAATAACACATTACATCTTTTTTGTCTCTTGCTATTTCATCATACGACGTATAATTAGGGAGTTATTAATGATTTTGTACTTTTTGGCCAAAATTTTTCTATGTCCCACGAAAAACTTAAAATTTAATTCGAATGAAATGTCAAAAAAATAGTTTTTTTTAATACTTTTATTATATTTTTTACGTCTTGTAGGGTCGGAAACCAACATGTTATTTTGATGTATTTTTTCGTCCCATGCATTTTTGGTTTCAGGTGATAGAATTATTTTCCACTAGGACCAATGCTCATCTATATTATATAAAGCTACTAGGCTGACTGACTGACTCACTCACTCACTCCCTGACATAAATGTTTACCCACTTCCAAATGAGTTACAAACTTGATATTTGGCAAAAACACTCCTTTCACCTTGCAATCAACAGAAAAATTCCGAAAAGGTACATTTTTTAATTTTCAACCCTACAAAAGACAAAACTAATAGCGGGAAAGTACAAATCTCCAGTAATATCTCTGAGTGTGATATTGTGCATGGCCTATGTTGTAGACATTAGCACATTACATCTTTTTTATCTCTTGCTATTTTTTCATACGACGTTTAATTAGGGAGTTATTAATGATTTTGTACTTTTTGGCCGAAATTTTTCTCTGAGTGTGATATTGTACATGGCCTATGTTGTAGACATTAACACATTACATCTTTTTTATCTCTTGCTATTTTTTCATACGACGTTTAATTAGGGATTTATTAATGATTTTGTACTTTTTGGCCGAAAGTTTTCTCTGGGTGTGATATTGTACATGGCCTATGTTGTAGACATTAACACATTACATCTTTTTTATCTCTTGCTATTTTTTCATACGACGTTTAATTAGGGAGTTATTAATGATTTTGTACTTTTTGGCCGAAATTTTTCTCTGAGTGTGATATTGTACATGGCCTATGTTGTAGACATTAACACATTACATCTTTTTTGTCTCTTGCTATTTCATCACACGACGTTTAATTACGGAGTTATTAATGATTTTGTACTTTTTGGCCGAAATTTTTCTCCGAGTGTGATATTCTACATGGCCTATGTTGTAGACAATAACACATTACATCTTTTTTGTCTCTTGCTATTTCATCATACGACGTATAATTAGGGAGTTATTAATGATTTTGTACTTTTTGGCCAAAATTTTTCTATGTCCCACGAAAAACTTAAAAATTAATTCGAATGTAATGTCAAAAAAATAGTTTTTTTTATACTTTTATTATATTTTTTACGTCTTGTAGGGTCGGAAACCAACATGTTATTTTGATGTATTTTTTCGTCCCATGCATTTTTGGTTTCAGGTGATAGAATTATTTTCCACTAGGACCAATGCTCATCTATATTATATAAAGCTACTAGGCTGACTGACTGACTCACTCACTCACTCACTGACATAAATGTTGACCCACTTCCAAATGAGTTACAAACTTGATATTTGGCAAAAACACTCCTTTCACCTTGCAATCAACAGAAAAATTCCGAAAAGGTACATTTTTTAATTTTCAACCCTACAAAAGACAAAACTAATAGCGGGAAAGTACAAATCTCCAGTAATATCTCTGAGTGTGATATTGTGCATGGCCTATGTTGTAGACATTAGCACGTTACATCTTTTTTATCTCTTGCTATTTTTTCATACGACGTTTAATTACGGAGTTATTAATGAATTTGTACTTTATGGCCGAAATTTTTCTCTGAGTGTGATATTGTACATGGCCTATGTTGTAGACATTAACACATTACATCTTTTTTATCTCTTGCTATTTTTTCATACGACGTTTAATTAGGGATTTATTAATGATTTTGTACTTTTTGGCCGAAATTTTTCTCTGGGTGTGATATTGTACATGGCCTATGTTGTAGACATTAACACATTACATCTTTTTTATCTCTTGCTAATTTTTTCATACGACGTTTAATTAGGGAGTTATTAATGATTTTGTACTTTTTGGCCGAAATTTTTCTCTGAGTGTGATATTGTACATGGCCTATGTTGTAGACATTAACACATTACATCTTTTTTGTCTCTTGCTATTTCATCACACGACGTTTAATTACGGAGTTATTAATGATTTTGTACTTTTTGGCCGAAATTTTTCTCCGAGTGTGATATTGTACACGGCCTATGTTGTAGACAATAACACATTACATCTTTTTTGTCTCTTGCTATTTCATCATACGACGTATAATTAGGGAGTTATTAATGATTTTGTACTTTTTGGCCAAAATTTTTCTATGTCCCACGAAAAACTTAAAATTTAATTCGAATGAAATGTCAAAAAAATAGTTTTTTTTAATACTTTTATTATATTTTTTACGTCTTGTAGGGTCGGAAACCAACATGTTATTTTGATGTATTTTTTCTTCCCATGCATTTTTGGTTTCAGGTGATAGAATTATTTTCCACTAGGACCAATGCTCATCTATATTATATAAAGCTACTAGGCTGACTGACTGACTCACTCACTCACTCCCTGACATAAATGTTTACCCACTTCCAAATGAGTTACAAACTTGATATTTGGCAAAAACACTCCTTTCACCTTGCAATCAACAGAAAAATTCCGAAAAGGTACATTTTTTAATTTTCAACCCTACAAAAGACAAAACTAATAGCGGGAAAGTACAAATCTCCAGTAATATCTCTGAGTGTGATATTGTGCATGGCCTATGTTGTAGACATTAGCACATTACATCTTTTTTATCTCTTGCTATTTTTTCATACGACGTTTAATTAGGGAGTTATTAATGATTTTGTACTTTTTGGCCGAAATTTTTCTCTGAGTGTGATATTGTACATGGCCTATGTTGTAGACATTAACACATTACATCTTTTTTATCTCTTGCTATTTTTTCATACGACGTTTAATTAGGGATTTATTAATGATTTTGTACTTTTTGGCCGAAAGTTTTCTCTGGGTGTGATATTGTACATGGCCTATGTTGTAGACATTAACACATTACATCTTTTTTATCTCTTGCTATTTTTTCATACGACGTTTAATTAGGGAGTTATTAATGATTTTGTACTTTTTGGCCGAAATTTTTCTCTGAGTGTGATATTGTACATGGCCTATGTTGTAGACATTAACACATTACATCTTTTTTGTCTCTTGCTATTTCATCACACGACGTTTAATTACGGAGTTATTAATGATTTTGTACTTTTTGGCCGAAATTTTTCTCCGAGTGTGATATTCTACATGGCCTATGTTGTAGACAATAACACATTACATCTTTTTTGTCTCTTGCTATTTCATCATACGACGTATAATTAGGGAGTTATTAATGATTTTGTACTTTTTGGCCAAAATTTTTCTATGTCCCACGAAAAACTTAAAAATTAATTCGAATGTAATGTCAAAAAAATAGTTTTTTTTTATACTTTTATTATATTTTTTACGTCTTGTAGGGTCGGAAACCAACATGTTATTTTGATGTATTTTTTCGTCCCATGCATTTTTGGTTTCAGGTGATAGAATTATTTTCCACTAGGACCAATGCTCATCTATATTATATAAAGCTACTAGGCTGACTGACTGACTCACTCACTCACTCACTGACATAAATGTTGACCCACTTCCAAATGAGTTACAAACTTGATATTTGGCAAAAACACTCCTTTCACCTTGCAATCAACAGAAAAATTCCGAAAAGGTACATTTTTTAATTTTCAACCCTACAAAAGACAAAACTAATAGCGGGAAAGTACAAATCTCCAGTAATATCTCTGAGTGTGATATTGTGCATGGCCTATGTTGTAGACATTAGCACGTTACATCTTTTTTATCTCTTGCTATTTTTTCATACGACGTTTAATTACGGAGTTATTAATGAATTTGTACTTTATGGCCGAAATTTTTCTCTGAGTGTGATATTGTACATGGCCTATGTTGTAGACATTAACACATTACATCTTTTTTATCTCTTGCTATTTTTTCATACGACGTTTAATTAGGGATTTATTAATGATTTTGTACTTTTTGGCCGAAATTTTTCTCTGGGTGTGATATTGTACATGGCCTATGTTGTAGACATTAACACATTACATCTTTTTTATCTCTTGCTAATTTTTTCATACGACGTTTAATTAGGGAGTTATTAATGATTTTGTACTTTTTGGCCGAAATTTTTCTCTGAGTGTGATATTGTACATGGCCTATGTTGTAGACATTAACACATTACATCTTTTTTGTCTCTTGCTATTTCATCACACGACGTTTAATTACGGAGTTATTAATGATTTTGTACTTTTTGGCCGAAATTTTTCTCCGAGTGTGATATTGTACACGGCCTATGTTGTAGACAATAACACATTACATCTTTTTTGTCTCTTGCTATTTCATCATACGACGTATAATTAGGGAGTTATTAATGATTTTGTACTTTTTGGCCAAAATTTTTCTATGTCCCACGAAAAACTTAAAATTTAATTCGATTGAAATGTCAAAAAAATAGTTTTTTTTTAATACTTTTATTATATTTTTTACGTCTTGTAGGGTCGGAAACCAACATGTTATTTTGATGTATTTTTTCTTCCCATGCATTTTTGGTTTCAGGTGATAGAATTATTTTCCACTAGGACCAATGCTCATCTATATATATAAAGCTACTAGGCTGACTGACTGACTCACTCACTCACTCCCTGACATAAATGTTTACCCCACTTCCAAATGAGTTACAAACTTGATATTTGGCAAAAACACTCCTTTCACCTTGCAATCAACAGAAAAATTCCGAAAAGGTACATTTTTAATTTCAACCCTACAAAAGACAAAACTAATAGCGGGAAAGTACAAATCTCCAGTAATATCTCTGAGTGTGATATTGTGCATGGCCTATGTTGTAGACATTAGCACATTACATCTTTTTTATCTCTTGCTATTTTTTCATACGACGTTTAATTAGGGAGTTATTAATGATTTTGTACTTTTTGGCCGAAATTTTTCTCTGAGTGTGATATTGTACATGGCCTATGTTGTAGACATTAACACATTACATCTTTTTTATCTCTTGCTATTTTTTCATACGACGTTTAATTAGGGATTTATTAATGATTTTGTACTTTTTGGCCGAAAGTTTTCTCTGGGTGTGATATTGTACATGGCCTATGTTGTAGACATTAACACATTACATCTTTTTTATCTCTTGCTATTTTTTCATACGACGTTTAATTAGGAAGTTATTAATGATTTTGTACTTTTTGGCCGAAATTTTTCTCTGAGTGTGATATTGTACATGGCCTATGTTGTAGACATTAACACATTACATCTTTTTTGTCTCTTGCTATTTCATCACATGACGTTTAATTACGGAGTTATTAATGATTTTGTACTTTTTGGCCGAAATTTTTCTCCGAGTGTGATATTGTACATGGCCTATGTTGTAGACAATAACACATTACATCTTTTTTGTCTCTTGCTATTTCATCACACGACGTTTAATTACGGAGTTATTAATGATTTTGTACTTTTTGGCCGAAATTTTTCTCCGAGTGTGATATTGTACACGGCCTATGTTGTAGACAATAACACATTACATCTTTTTTGTCTCTTGCTATTTCATCATACGACGTATAATTAGGGAGTTATTAATGATTTTGTACTTTTTGGCCAAAATTTTTCTATGTCCCACGAAAAACTTAAAATTTAATTCGAATGAAATGTCAAAAAAATAGTTTTTTTTAATACTTTTATTATATTTTTTACGTCTTGTAGGGTCGGAAACCAACATGTTATTTTGATGTATTTTTTCGTCCCATGCATTTTTGGTTTCAGGTGATAGAATTATTTTCCACTAGGACCAATGCTCATCTATATATATAAAGCTACTAGGCTGACTGACTGACTCACTCACTCACTCCCTGACATAAATGTTTACCCACTTCCAAATGAGTTACAAACTTGATATTTGGCAAAAAACACTCCTTTCACCTTGCAATCAACAGAAAAATTCCGAAAAGGTACATTTTTTAATTTTCAACCCTACAAAAGACAAAACTAATAGCGGGAAAGTACAAATCTCCAGTAATATCTCTGAGTGTGATATTGTGCATGGCCTATGTTGTAGACATTAGCACGTTACATCTTTTTTATCTCTTGCTATTTTATCATACGACGTTTAATTACGGAGTTATTAATGATTTTGTACTTTTTGGCCGAAATTTTTCTCTGGGTGTGATATTGTACATGGCCTATGTTGTAGACATTAACACATTACATCTTTTTTATCTCTTGCTAATTTTTTCATACGACGTTTAATTAGGGAGTTATTAATGATTTTGTACTTTTTGGCCGAAATTTTTCTCTGAGTGTGATATTGTACATGGCCTATGTTGTAGACATTAACACATTACATCTTTTTTGTCTCTTGCTATTTCATCACACGACGTTTAATTACGGAGTTATTAATGATTTTGTACTTTTTGGCCGAAATTTTTCTCCGAGTGTGATATTGTACACGGCCTATGTTGTAGACAATAACACATTACATCTTTTTTTGTCTCTTGCTATTTCATCATACGACGTATAATTAGGGAGTTATTAATGATTTTGTACTTTTTGGCCAAAATTTTTCTATGTCCCACGAAAAACTTAAAATTTAATTCGAATGAAATGTCAAAAAAATAGTTTTTTTTAATACTTTTATTATATTTTTTACGTCTTGTAGGGTCGGAAACCAACATGTTATTTTGATGTATTTTTTCTTCCCATGCATTTTTGGTTTCAGGTGATAGAATTATTTTCCACTAGGACCAATGCTCATCTATATTATATAAAGCTACTAGGCTGACTGACTGACTCACTCACTCACTCCCTGACATAAATGTTTACCCACTTCCAAATGAGTTACAAACTTGATATTTGGCAAAAACACTCCTTTCACCTTGCAATCAACAGAAAAATTCCGAAAAGGTACATTTTTTAATTTTCAACCCTACAAAAGACAAAACTAATAGCGGGAAAGTACAAATCTCCAGTAATATCTCTGAGTGTGATATTGTGCATGGCCTATGTTGTAGACATTAGCACATTACATCTTTTTTATCTCTTGCTATTTTTTCATACGACGTTTAATTAGGGAGTTATTAATGATTTTGTACTTTTTGGCCGAAATTTTTCTCTGAGTGTGATATTGTACATGGCCTATGTTGTAGACATTAACACATTACATCTTTTTTATCTCTTGCTATTTTTTCATACGACGTTTAATTAGGGATTTATTAATGATTTTGTACTTTTTGGCCGAAAGTTTTCTCTGGGTGTGATATTGTACATGGCCTATGTTGTAGACATTAACACATTACATCTTTTTTATCTCTTGCTATTTTTTCATACGACGTTTAATTAGGGAGTTATTAATGATTTTGTACTTTTTGGCCGAAATTTTTCTCTGAGTGTGATATTGTACATGGCCTATGTTGTAGACATTAACACATTACATCTTTTTTGTCTCTTGCTATTTCATCACACGACGTTTAATTACGGAGTTATTAATGATTTTGTACTTTTTGGCCGAAATTTTTCTCCGAGTGTGATATTCTACATGGCCTATGTTGTAGACAATAACACATTACATCTTTTTTGTCTCTTGCTATTTCATCATACGACGTATAATTAGGGAGTTATTAATGATTTTGTTATTTTTGGCCAAAATTTTTCTATGTCCCACGAAAAACTTAAAAATTAATTCGAATGAAATGTCAAAAAAATAGTTTTTTTTAATACTTTTATTATATTTTTTACGTCTTGTAGGGTCGGAAACCAACATGTTATTTTGATGTATTTTTTCGTCCCATGCATTTTTGGTTTCAGGTGATAGAATTATTTTCCACTAGGACCAATGCTCATCTATATTATATAAAGCTACTAGGCTGACTGACTGACTCACTCACTCACTCCCTGACATAAATGTTTACCCACTTCCAAATGAGTTACAAACTTGATATTTGGCAAAAACACTCCTTTCACCTTGCAATCAACAGAAAAATTCCGAAAAGGTACATTTTTTAATTTTCAACCCTACAAAAGACAAAACTAATAGCGGGAAAGTACAAATCTCCAGTAATATCTCTGAGTGTGATATTGTGCATGGCCTATGTTGTAGACATTAGCACATTACATCTTTTTTATCTCTTGCTATTTTTTCATACGACGTTTAATTAGGGAGTTATTAATGATTTTGTACTTTTTGGCCGAAATTTTTCTCTGAGTGTGATATTGTACATGGCCTATGTTGTAGACATTAACACATTACATCTTTTTTATCTCTTGCTATTTTTTCATACGACGTTTAATTAGGGATTTATTAATGATTTTGTACTTTTTGGCCGAAAGTTTTCTCTGGGTGTGATATTGTACATGGCCTATGTTGTAGACATTAACACATTACATCTTTTTTATCTCTTGCTATTTTTTCATACGACGTTTAATTAGGGAGTTATTAATGATTTTGTACTTTTTGGCCGAAATTTTTCTCTGAGTGTGATATTGTACATGGCCTATGTTGTAGACATTAACACATTACATCTTTTTTGTCTCTTGCTATTTCATCACACGACGTTTAATTACGGAGTTATTAATGATTTTGTACTTTTTGGCCGAAATTTTTCTCCGAGTGTGATATTCTACATGGCCTATGTTGTAGACAATAACACATTACATCTTTTTTGTCTCTTGCTATTTCATCATACGACGTATAATTAGGGAGTTATTAATGATTTTGTACTTTTTGGCCAAAATTTTTCTATGTCCCACGAAAAACTTAAAAATTAATTCGAATGTAATGTCAAAAAAATAGTTTTTTTTATACTTTTATTATATTTTTTACGTCTTGTAGGGTCGGAAACCAACATGTTATTTT